>OZ035829.1:44107697-44212697 GCA_964034765.1 Knipowitschia caucasica
CTAATAGGTGAGATTTGAGTATGAGTAGTATGAGCCAGAAGTATTAAAGCACAGTCAAATAAAGACAATGACCGCATTAAAATCCAGTGATACCAGAGCACAATAATACAATAACTGTTTTGACAGTGGTCATTCTGCTCCCTATGGCTCCATTATGTTTTATATTATTGCATTATCTCTGTTTTAACTCTTTGATTCTCTTTCTGGCATCTCCTTGGTTGTTGTTCTCAGGTCTCTCTGGTCTCTGATCTGTTGACAAAACAACTTTGTTAAGTCCTCCGAGATGACTGATGTTGTGGTTTAGAGCTGCATAAAAACATTGAATAGGATTGAATTGAATCTAGTCCAATTTAGTTTTTTTCACCTTGTACATCATGTAAACCAAAAAGTCAGTGCAATTTCTCTGATTGCTCCTTGGTTACTCAGGGCCCACGATGTCGAGTGAAGTGCAGCGAGCAGACGACAGCCCCAGCACCAGTGGAGGCAGCTCTGACATCGAGCAGAGGGAGCCAGCGCCGCCTGAACAGGACCAGGAGTCCACACAACCCAAGAAAAAGGAGACCAAGATCTCCAGCAAGACCGCTGCCAAGCTGTCCACCAGTGCCAAGAGGTACCTGATGCTACTTTTATAATGACACCATAAACAAGTGGTTATTCAAATAAAGCTATTAAAGGTTAGAGATGTTGTGTCTCAGTAAGAATGTCCTGGATATGACTCTTGGGCGTAGGGGGCTTTCTGTGTGGACTTTGCACGTTCTCCCTGTGTCTGCCTAGGATTCCTCTTAGGAGCTTCACTTTCACAAATCTAGAAAAAGACAAAAGAAATACTGGGTGCCAAAGAGGTAGCCTACAAATAAGATTTACAATAGAAGAACCAATGATAACATTTATTTTGGTTCACACACCACTCTTCTGGCTGGGAATGACACGTGCACTGGCTGCCTCTAGAATTACTACGTCAATGTGTCGTATTAGTTTTACAGCTATCAGAAGAACATTTTTGTGGCTCTCTCTGGTCTTCCCGTAGTCCTCAGTCCAGTTCCTTAGTGCAATGTGAGGTGATATTAATCCATACTAATTGTGTATTGATTTAGTGCTTGTATGATATCTTTCGTAGGATACAGAAGGAGCTGGCAGAGATCACCCTCGACCCTCCTCCAAACTGCAGGTGAGCTCTCTTCTCTGGTGGGAAACTATATTGAAGACCCTACTGGTGATTGAAAGAATACATACAACTGAATGTTTTCAAAGGAGACATAAAGTAAAAAACTTAGAGGCTTAGGAACATTGAGTCACCTGCTGAAATATGTTTGAGACAAACGGAAAGTGTTGGAGTCTGTGCAATTTAATGATATGATTAGAACAGTTTGGGTCGCTCCTGTGTAAAGCTAACCTTAAAGCTTACCTTAAAGGTACTTTCTACTTTTGCTCTAAATGAAGATGTAAACTAAAAACAAATGTGACATTTTTGAGAATATTCACCTCCACCATTGTTTTTTAATTTCTGTCATAGACTGTGAATTTGACTTATAAATGTACATAGTAATAATAATAATACATTGTACTTATATAGCGCTTTTTTGGACACTCAAAGACGCTTTCCAGAAGAAAAATAAGAAACAAAAAATAAAAAGCTGAAAAAACATGAGAGTGGAGTCCTCTCCAGGTCAACGCACCAACTTTAAATACATGGTTGATAAAGGGCTAAAAGAATGCGTTTCACAGGCGCTACTGATATCCACTGTGCCCTGACAAGTTTAAAAAAGGGATCATGGAAGACCACAGTTTTGTAAAAGAACTACCCAAACAAGAATCTTTGCGAAAAATAATGATTTAAAAATCATTCTTTTTGCATCATAACAGCAAACTGTCAACATCGCAAGCACATGGACCAAAAGGCTTTAGAACAACAGGAGGCATATTGTGTAGTTTGTACCCAACAGACTCACACATGAACCATTTGTAACTTTCTTCACACCAACAGTGACTTTCTTCACACCGACAGTAATGAGAATCTGCAACACGGGTCTCAGGATGTTCTGACCCGCTCCGAGCTTAGTCAAACTACTATGTCCACAAGTTTCAACAAAACACATTCAAGGAAAAGCGTCAAATATGTAACACACACAGAATCCCTGCAAAACAATCGCCAGAGTACGCGGTACTTACATGGTGATGCAGACACAGCGCTGTAGTGAAAGTTTAAATTTTTTTTGCCACAGTTCTGCGGTGGCTGTGTATATGCCCATGTCCGAGGCAATGTCCTGGCTTTTCTGATCATCATGGTTTTAAGTTCCCACAGGCGTCTTATTCCTCCTCATATCTCTTATCTTAGCACTGCGTTTGTAAAAGCCCAGAGCCCCTGTGCAGCGCGGTCTTGTTTACATTTCAGCCTCTGCGCATGTGCGGTGGAGGCACATTTGTTTACATTATAGCACGACCGTGTCAAAGACTTTGGGGAGATTTATCAAACTAAAGGATAATCTGGTGAAGTTCGTGGGTTCGAGCCCACCTTGAGACCTACTTCACAACTCCCACTGATGATTGCTGTCTGTGTCCTTGGACAAGATACGTAACCCCACTTTGCCTGAAGCCCCTGCTGAATAATCAAGGCTCCTGTGGACTTACCACCTGCAGGAGGATCAGTGAGGGGCTGTTGGTCTGTGTCCTGGGTGTAGCTCTGACTGCCACCCCCCAAACCCAGAAATGGATTAAGGGGAAGAAAATGGATGGATGGAAGGAAAATCTCCTTCGCCCCATTTTGAATGACTAAGAGTTGGGGACCATTGTCAAAGACGCCATATTGTCCTTTGCAGCACTGTTATACCAAGTGACTGCAATGTATGGTCTCAACGCTAGATGCGAGTAAAAATACCCTGTGTACCTTAACCCTCTCTTTGTGGAGATGAGTCGGGGTCATCACAGGGTTTTACATTTTAAAGACGGAAAAGAGTAGTACACAGGCATAGACTTTAGAAATGTCTAAAGCAAGATGGAGCAAGTGGTCAGAACGGGAGCAGTCAGAGTAGAAGAGGAAAAAATGCTCTGTATGTATGAAGAAAAGTTGTTATAGCATCCAAGTGTTGTGTTTGAAGAGTTACAAATGTGTTTGTGTGTTTGCAGCGCTGGTCCTAAAGGAGACAACATCTATGAGTGGAGGTCCACCATCCTGGGCCCTCCTGGCTCTGTATATGAGGGAGGAGTCTTCTTCCTGGACATCGCCTTCACCCCAGACTACCCCTTCAAACCTCCAAAGGTCAGTCCCCAACGTGTGTGTTTATATGTTGTTTTTATTATATACTCAGCCTTCACTTTCTGCAGCAGATTGTTGGGGGTAGTTTGACCTCAAGAGACAATCACAGGCTGATGAGGAGCTTTGAGGTCTCTGTGGGTTCTGTGATCATCTCTGGGGGAGCTATGAGGTCTGTGGTCTCTGTGCCGGAGAGAAGGTTTCTGAGTAACTCCAGATACCTTGTGGTTGCTCAGGAGTAACCGTAGCAACAGCCTCCTCTCTGTGGTGCAGAAAGTATTGCATACTATTGTTAGTGACTTTGAATTATGTATTTAGTCATGTTTGCATTTCTGCTGACATATACATTACTCTCTCTCAATCAAAATAGAGGATGATGGATGTTCCGTGTGTGCAGGTGACGTTTCGGACGCGGATCTACCACTGTAACATCAACAGTCAGGGGGTTATCTGTCTCGACATCCTGAAGGACAACTGGAGTCCGGCTCTGACCATCTCCAAAGTGCTGCTGTCCATCTGCTCCCTGCTCACTGACTGCAACCCAGGTGTGTACTGGTCAGCGGGGAGGGGGCCTTGATTGCATGAAACCAGTCTCATGGTCTTTTTGAATGGACAAACCCAGGGCCTGATAGTTATTCTTTAAACAGTGAAACTTTCAGTAATAGCTGTTTTGTTGTTTTCCAGCGGACCCTCTGGTCGGGAGCATCGCCACACAGTATCTGACCAACAGAACGGAACACGACAGAATAGCCAAACAGTGGACCAAGAGATACGCCACATAGACCCTAACCCTCTGGCCCCTTTCTGACCCTGAGACCTCTCAAGCAGGAGTGTCAAACCAGTCCTCAAAGAGCCAGTGTATCTCCATGTTTTCATTCCAACCAAGCATGAGCACACCAGACCCATTTCCACAAGTGAGTCCAGTCTGAACCTAAAGACTTGAGGAAAATGGTGGAGTTTGGCCTCCTCTCTCTGGCCCCTCTCTGGCCTCTCTCTGGCCCCTCTCTGGCCTCTCTCTGGCTCCTCTCTGGCCTCTCTCTCTGGCCTCTCTCCTCTGCCTCTCTGGCCCTCTCTCTGGCCCCTCTCTGGCCTCTCTCTGGCCTCTCTCTGGCCCCTCTCTGGCCTCTCTCTGGCCTCTCTCTGGCCCCTCTCTGGCCTCTCTCTGGCCTCTCTCTGGCCCCTCTCTGGCCTCTCTCTGGCCCCTCTCTGGCCTCTCTCTGGCTCCTCTCTGCCTCTCTCTCTCTCTGGCCCTCTCTCTGGCCCCTCTCTGGCCCCTCTCTGGCCCTCTCTGGCCTCTCTCTGGCCCCTCTCTGGCCCTCTCTGGCCTCTCTCTGGCCTCTCTCTGGCCCCTCTCTGGCCTCTCTCTGGCCTCTCTCTGGCCCCTCTCTGGCCTCTCTCTGGCCCCTCTCTGGCCTCTCTCTGGCCTCTCTCTGGCCTCTCTCTGGCCTCTCTCTGGCCCCTCTCTGGCCCCTCTCTGGCCCCTCTCTGGCCCCTCTCTGGCCTCTCTCTGGCCCCTCTCTCTGCTCTTTCTCTCTAGTCTGGTGTGCTCCTGCTGTAGGAATGAAAGCCTGGCCAATTCTGGATTCCGTTTGACAACACTGTTCCTGCCCCTTCCTGACCTCTGACCCCTCCCTGACCTCTCATTTCAGTGTTCAGTCTTCAATGCTTCTCCTTTTTTTTATATAAAGACTAAATGTGGGACTTTTCGTTGTTAAGTTTCCAAAGCATCGGATTCGCAGACTGTCACGTGTCTTTGGTCTCATCCCAAACAGATTCTACTTCAGCCTCATCTCACACATGCAGAGATTTTACTTTCCTGGTTTCCCGTTCTGCTTCCGGATCCCGTTCTCTGCATGGAACTGTATACCAACGGTAGCTTTTTTAGGCCTTTCGGTTTGTACTGTGATACTTTTATTGGGAGGTTTTTTTGGAGGCAGACCGCTCGGACCGTCTGCCCCGCGGACAAGGCGGCGTTTGTAATGTTTGACGGTTTGTCTTGCACTTGTGTTACTGAAGCATCCAATAAAACACGCTGTGATTGGCTGTGACCACGCCGTCCTGGTCGGTTTTTGTGCATGTGAAGGATTTTCTATTCAATTAGATTCAATGTATTCTTCTCTCGTCCTAAATCACCACATGAGTCGTCTCGGAGGACTTTACAAAGTTGTGGATTCAGCAGCAACTGATCAGAGAATCAAATGGTTGGAACCCAGGGATATGCATAAATAACAAACACAAAGGAGCCCACATTCCTGCCCAATTCGTGACCTATTTTGTGGGAAAAATGGGTTTGGGTGGGTAGATGCAATTTGTTCTGCGTTTGTATCAGTTCGATGGGTTTTTGTAGCTGAAATACCAGCATAAGGTGTTTAGATCCCTCTTCCTACTACACTTCCACAGCTTTGGCCGAAGTGCCCATGGATCTATTTATCCCTTTTATATATAAAATGTTATATACATTTCTAGCTGACTCTATATATTTCCTAATTTGACCAGCCCTGGGTCATTTAGACCCTAATTTAGGATATTTTTCTTCTACTTTTAATCAATGGCGAGTAATTTTGACCCGAGGGTAGCACATCCACCTGCTACACGCTCCAATTTGGGTGGCCCCCTCTCCATCTGTAGAAGGAGCACTCTCAAATACAACGAAGCACACTAAATGACCTCTGTATGAAATACGCTATATACATAAACTTCACTTGACAACGAAGGCAAATATATGTCAATTATTCAACCAAAAATAAACCCAAACACGGTTCCTACAGAGGATTGTGAATGTTTTGGTCCAAGGGACTTGTCGGCCATAAACAGACAATCAGAATCTTGAGCCTAAATTGATTGCTCAAGCTCACTGTAGATTACTTATGCTTTTGGGCTGGAGCATCTTGCTGGCATCTGCCAACGCTGATTTAGGACTGAAGCTGCAAATCTGTGACTGAGGCTGTAGATCCAGGCCTGAGGTGAAGATCTTGATCATATTAATTATCGTAGTACAATTTACACCAATGCCAATATTGTTGTGACACTAATTTCTGCTTCTCCAATTAAAACTGCGCATGTGTGCAGACCACACTCATGGCTTCTGTTCTGGGTGCAGACACGTTCTCCTTGGACCGGCTGTTGGAGGCCGCACGGGTATTAGAAGCAGTTCTGCGTGCGTCCTGCAGAGGGCAGGCTATGCTCACTCCTCACACAGCAACACGAGGACAGAGTGGGAGAGTTCAGCCACAAACATGTTGTAAAAGAAATGTTATTATTATTAGTTTATTTAAACAGGGACAATGCACATTAATGAACATCACTGTAAATGTGCCAGTTTTAGCTCCAAAGCTAATTTTCAACTGTAGTCCCTGGGCAAGATGTAGATTGCCAACAATATATAACAATAACAACAACAATCATTATTAACCTAAAAATGATAAAACAATTCATTAGTATGAGCTCCCACACAACCTGTTAAAATTCGGCACAAACACTACACCATAGACAATTACACACAACAGAATTACAACGGCAGCAGGCATTAGCACAAAAGCAGAAAAAATAAAATACATTAACATTGATGTGCACAAGTTTGATTCTCAAGTAACCAAGATTTTAACTTATTTTTAAAGGACCTTAATGTATCGACATTGCGTATGTGAGAGGGGACAGTGTTCCAGAACTGGACTGCTCTCACTGAAAAGGCCGACTGACTGAAGGCACTTTTCCTAAGGGGGACTAACAGGTTATTTGAGGTGGCAGATCTAGTTTGTCGCCTGCTCAGATTTATAAAATTAAAAAGTGGTGGAGGAGCCAAACCACGTAAAATTTTAAAAACCATATTAGCATCATGAAATTTTACAAAGTTTTCCCAATTCAGCAGGTTATATTTGTCCAATATACTGCAGTGGTGATGACGAAAAGGTTTCTTGTCCAAAACTTTCAGAGCCTGTTTATAGACAGAATCGATTGGTTTCAGCGTCGTCTTACAGCCCTGAGACCAGCTGGTGACACAGTAGGACAGATGTGGCATTATCATAGTATAAAAAAATAATTTTGCAGCATCTGTATTCAAACTCTGTCTGATGTACCTAAAATTTGCGAGATTTAGTTTAACGGTCCGAATGACTTTTTTGACCTGCTTTTTAAACGTAAATTGTGAATCTAAGATGATTCCCAGATATTTATACTCTGTGTGTATTGTGACAGAACCATTAATTGGAACAGAGTCGGACCACAGACTGTACAGTCGGACATGTGCTGCATTACAGGCTCAGAACGAGTTGTAAACAATCAACATCAGATATGTAGCTTTTATAAAGACAGAATAAAATGTAAACAGGATACAACTTTTTAATTTACATTTTATTGATGACATTTTAACCATTTTAGAAGAACATGTATTAAACCTTGTGGCTGCAGAAAAAAAGTACTATTTTGACTCAACACTACAACTTCTAGAGAAGTCAATGTGATAATGACTGCTCATGTACATTTGTGGTCTTTATAACTTTGACTAGTTTTGTCTATACATAGTTTATTCTATGTCATTTATTTATTTATTTTTTTTTTTTAAAGGAGCAGTATGTAAAAATATGGCCAAAAGTGGTACTGCAAACTCTCCCACTGTCCCTGACTAGGTTGCCAGATATACAGACGAATCCAGCTGGGAACCTAACATCTGAATAGACGAGAGTTTTGTCAAATCTATAACCAACACCTTTATCACAAAGGCCCCAATAGAAATCCTCGTTTTATTCATTGTTTTGTTGTTAATAATTTGTGATTTAGTTCTGCGGCCATATATTACTTTACCAGTATCTCAGCACAGTGACTTCTGGCAACCCGGATCATGGACTTTCTGATTGGTAAAACGTAGAGGGCAGGACATCGAAATACAAACAATAACAAGATTTAGGGGTTGTGACTCTAAAATTGAAATTTGTATATCTCAACTGAGCATTTATAGCACTTAGTCAACTTGAGTAAAGGTAGAAAACCTTGAAAATCCCTTCTAATATTAAAGCTGGAGGAAAACTATCTTTTGTGGAGTTTCTCAGAGTTCAAGTAGCTTCAAACAGAGCACTTACAAATCAACACTGTATTGCCATTTTTCTTTTTTTTTCTTTTTTATCACAATAGTTTGAATAGTTTTCATGTGACATCACAATGTTCCAAAGAAAAATAGTTGTAGGTGGAGTGCACCTACAACGTCTGTCCAGGTAACGGTCGAAAGTCAGGTTTGAGTCTAGTTTGTAGCTAATTTCTCTAACTCCTGGAACAATCCACTTGAACTCCTGCACATTGTTTTTGATCCCAAAAATACTAATGAAGTTTAATTTTTCTTTTACTTCAAAGTTGTCTACTTCTTGGGCCCGGTTTCCACCAGCTTTAGTCCCACTTGGCCCTCTTTATATCCAGGCCGAGCTGGTGCTAAAGTGTTCTAACCGACAGTGATTGACCAGAGAGCTGCTGGAAGTTTTCCCTGGCTACAGGAGTGTTGTGGGTAGTTTGCTATAGGATACGGATCCAGATACTAAAGCGTAATGGAAACACAGATGACTCGAAATAACCATATCAGGAGTAGATCAGAGAAAAGAATGTAAGGATCATGTAGGGACCATAGACTGTGAAAACTAGGGCCACGTCTGTGAGAAGAAACTGTCACAGGCAATTGCATAACAGAATCAGAATTTTTTTTACTGGCATTGTAAGTAACAGGAAGTCGCAAACTAGTAAAATTGCTTTGGTTCTCGGTGCAAGTAAATGATACAAGTAAATATAGAATCAAGCATGCACAGAAATAGAAATAAAGTACAATTACATTTCTTAAAATTGCTCCTATATACAAGTGCACTACGTTCACACAATGGACGTTAGCAGTTCAGTAAAGTAACAGTAGTGACAGACATAAATAGTTGACCTAAATCTAGAATATCATCTAAGAATATCTCTGGATTATTAAGCATCTGCGTTTAAGAGCCAGTCCATGTCGTCCACATACAGGCTTCACTGGAGTAAGCCTCAGGTTCTTGTTGTGATGTCGCACTGAACCAACAGCTCATGGAAACAAAGTAGATAGACGATCTCTCTAGCTAGACTCAACAGGATTTAATGAGATGCTTAAACCATTACTGTTGACTTAAATCCACAGACTACAGGGAGACTATGCTAACCGTTTGTGTCACGCTCACCTTTTTGGGATTAAAGGTCTGTGGCGCTCTCTGTGATCCTGGTGTTTATGGTGTGACCTTCTCTTTATAAATCCAGATATGATCCATATAAGGATTGACCAGTCAGAGGTCTTAGCAACCGTCTTATTGACACATCTACCCCTGTTACGCCGCAAAGAAAAGGCCGCCAGGAGAAATGCCCATATAAGGAAATGGGCTCCAGCTAGCTTATGTTCAAACCGGCCTCTCAACATTAAGACAACATTCTGGTGATGTCACTCTCACTCCAAGGCGTCTGCTTCACTGTGTGCTCAACTCGGAGTCCTCAGAATGTACAGGGAGCATATGTCTTCACTATGAGCGTCTCCGGCATCGACTTCATCCCACAGAAATGTAACAGCGGTGTTCTGTGGAATTGTGCTGTTTTTCCCAGAAACGACGTAGAACAGAAAATAATTGTATTTTTGTAAAATAAAGCCTTCTACTAGTAAAACATGTACAATAGTTTGGGTGTGGGACGAGGGATTAAAATGGGCTCAAAGAACAGAATGAGTAAATGAATGAAAGCAGATACAAAATAAGTATAACCTTGGGTAACACAGTCTGTGCGGTTTTCAGCTCCAGCAGGTGGACTGCATGTGTAATCAGTACTGAGAGATTCACATGACTTTAATTCTACATTAAAGTCAATCACACTGTACTTTAGAACATGAACAGGGCATGTGTGCTCTAACTCTCCTGAATGTGTGCTGCAACATTGAAATATCTTATTTCAATGTTGAAATAAGAAATGTCTTTTTAACACTGGGACTCTCAGAGCCGTCACTTTGACAGCTCCCATTCAAATTAGAAGAAGACTGGGTAAAAAAGTTTGAGTTTGCCACTAGTTTGATTTAAAAAAAGTAAAAAATGTAAACATAATTTGTTGAAAGGCTAAATGCTAACTTTTGATAGCAGACTGCTAGGAGAGTTTTAGTGTTAAATATAAATATAATTTTTTTAGAAACTAACAGCACTGACATTAGAGCCAGAGATCTACTTTCATTGCGGTATCGGAAACTGCAGGGAGTAGCAATGTGCAAAAGTCTCTTTCCTCCAGAGGGTCACGCTGACCCCTGCAGCAAGAGACGACACCAGCACCTGAATGTGGATCAGAAAATAGACTTTGCAAACTCATCACGTGACATCACTCGCAGCATCCAAATAGGTCAGCTGAAACATGTGCAGCGAGAGAGAGCCTCCAGAGGAACCTTTAAAAACACCCAAGAAATGATCTCTCAAAGTGAAGGTTAAGTTCAGGACTGTTCAACAAGTTATTTATCTGTAAATGCCACGATCATCATTCAAGAATGTTTAGTAATGGTACTAATGGTCCTCTTGTCAATAAGCAATTTAAAGTACATCTGTAACATGTACTCCTCCTGCTGGGACTCTGAAGAGCACAGGGACTGGCCTCCTGCTGGGACTCTGAGGAGCACAGGGACTGGCCTCCTGCTGGGACTCTGAGGAGCACAGGGACTGGCCTTCTGCTGGGACTCTGAAGAGCACAGGGACTGGCCTCCTGCTGGGACTCTGAGGAGCACAGGGACTGGCCTCCTGCTGGGACTCTGAGGAGCACAGGGACTGGTCTCCTGCTGGGACTCTGAGGAGCACAGGGACTGGCCTCCTGCTGGGACTCTGAGGAGCACAGGGACTGGTCTCCTGCTGGGACTCTGAGGAGCACAGGGACTGGCCTCCTGCTGGGACTCTGAGGAGCACAGGGACTGGCCTCCTGCTGGGACTCTGAAGAGCACAGGGACTGGCCTCCTGCTGGGACTCTGAGGAGCACAGGGACTGGCCTCCTGCTGGGACTCTGAAGAGCACAGGGACTGGCCTCCTGCTGGGACTCTGAGGAGCACAGGGACTGGCCTCCTGCTGGGACTCTGAGGAGCACAGGGACTGGCCTCCTGCTGGGACTCTGAGGAGCACAGGGACTGGCCTCCTGCTGGGACTCTGAGGAGCACAGGGACTGGCCTCCTGCTGGGACTCTGAGGAGCACAGGGACTGGCCTCCTGCTGGGACTCTGAGGAGCACAGGGACTGGCCTCCTGCTGGGACTCGGAGGAGCACAGGGACTGGCCTCCTGCTGGGACTCTGAGGAGCACAGGGACTGGCCTCCTGCTGGGACTCTGAAGAGCACAGGGACTGGCCTCCTGCTGGGACTCTGAAGAGCACAGGGACTGGCCTCCTGCTGGGACTCTGAGGAGCACAGGGACTGGCCTCCTGCTGGGACTCTGAAGAGCACAGGGACTGGCCTCCTGCTGGGACTCTGAGGAGCACAGGGACTGGCCTCCTGCTGGGACTCTGAGGAGCACAGGGACTGGCCTCCTGCTGGGACTCTGAAGAGCACAGGGACTGGCCTCCTGCTGGGACTCTGAAGAGCACAGGGACTGGCCTCCTGCTGGGACTCTGAAGAGCACAGGGACTGGCCTCCTGCTGGGACTCTGAGGAGCACAGGGACTGGCCTCCTGCTGGGACTCTGAGGAGCACAGGGACTGGCCTCCTGCTGGGACTCTGAGGAGCACAGGGACTGGCCTCCTGCTGGGACTCTGAGGAGCACAGGGACTGGCCTTCTGCTGGGACTCTGAGGAGCACAGGGACTGGCCTCCTGCTGGGACTCTGAGGAGCACAGGGACTGGCCTCCTGCTGGGACTCTGAGGAGCACAGGGACTGGCCTCCTGCTGGGACTCTGAGGAGCACAGGGACTGGCCTCCTGCTGGGACTCTGAGGAGCACAGGGACTGGCCTTCTGCTGGGACTCTGAAGAGCACAGGGACTGGCCTCCTGCTGGGACTCTGAAGAGCACAGGGACTGGCCTCCTGCTGGGACTCTGAGGAGCACAGGGACTGGCCTCCTGCTGGGACTCTGAGGAGCACAGGGACTGGCCTTCTGCTGGGACTCTGAAGAGCACAGGGACTGGCCTCCTGCTGGGACTCTGAAGAGCACAGGGACTGGCCTCCTGCTGGGACTCTGAGGAGCACAGGGACTGGCCTCCTGCTGGGACTCTGAGGAGCACAGGGACTGGCCTTCTGCTGGGACTCTGAGGAGCACAGGGACTGGCCTTCTGCTGGGACTCTGAGGAGCACAGGGACTGGCCTCCTGCTGGGACTCTGAGGAGCACAGGGACTGGCCTTCTGCTGGGACTCTGAAGAGCACAGGGACTGGCCTTCTGCTGGGACTCTGAGGAGCACAGGGACTGGCCTTCTGCTGGGACTCTGAGGAGCACAGGGACTGGTCTCCTGCTGGGACTCTGAGGAGCACAGGGACTGGCCTCCTGCTGGGACTCTGAGGAGCACAGGGACAGGACTGGCCTTAAAACCTGTTGTTTCACTGCAACAACTAATTGATTGTATATTCACTCTTTTTTAATGCACTGTGATTAGCTATGATTGTGTGTGTGTTTGAGTGTGTGTGCGTGTGTGTGCGTGCGTGCGTCCGTGCCTGCGTGTGTGTGCACAGTACAGCCATGCAAATCTCCATAGTCTCTAGTTGTTAATGCCATATTTTAGGTTTTATATAGTGTTGAATACATTGTGTGTCTTTGTGGGTCAGTGTGTGTGTGCTGCTGTGTTGTTTTGGAGCAGAGGAGCCGCAGGAACACCTCTCGTGTTCGTGGAGCTGCTTCTGTGCAGAGTTCCAGGGAAGCATGAATCATTTCCCAGCATCCTGGACGATGGCCAGAGGTTTGCTGAGGCTAAACCAGGCGTGCGGCGCTCAAGGCCCAACAAAGACAAAAACATACACACAAAAGCAACACAAACAGTTCCCGCCTTCACTACTATGTGACTCAGAAACAGCTCTATCCAAAGTACCGTGTGTAAACCGGTTCAACACGGTCTTCTTCAACATTACTGCGATTTTATAGTCATGTAGAAGGATTTTTGAAGAGTGAGAAGAGTAGGAAACATCATCTCACTTTTGCTGTGTTGAGGAGTAACTAAAATACATTGAGTAAACTTTAAACACTTAGAAATACTTTTATAAAAGTGAACAACTTTATATCAGCACAACTACTCTTGTATTTGTTAGCGGCAATATGTGCATGTCATGCGGGAAAGAGACCCAGAGGAAGGCCCAGGACACATAGAGCAGAGCCGACTAGAGTAGGGTCAAGTCAGAACCCAAACATTGAGATTGAGTTTACATTGAGTAAACTTCTAAAGTTCGCAATAATTGTAAATAATACATGAATAATTTGAGGAAACTTAAATAAAGGAAGAAAGTAATCTTTATTTATATAGCACATTATTATAGAGTAAGGTCACCACAAGTGCTTTACAATGTTCAGAGTTCAGATAGTTTCATTCTCTCTGAACACACTGGTGCATCAAAGCCTCCAACACCACTTATTTACTCTCTCATTACATTCATACGTTTTGTGCATGTTTTTGGTGGTAGGGGAAACCGGAGCACCAGGAGGAAACTAGTAGATAACCCTAACCCTAATATGCAAACTCCACCCAGAAACGCCCTGTTCCGAGTGGGATTCGAACTCGAGACCTTTCATGTTGAGAAGGGAGAGTGATATCTACTCAGTCAGTGAATAATTCAAGCCGTGCAGCGTGTAAGCACATTGACCCTTGCAGAGTATTTAAACAATTGAGAGATTTATCCTCAGGTTGTTCTAAAAGTTCTGCTTCGGCTTGGCCTTGTCAATTACGGTTGGTGACAATAAATTAAAGGATTAATTCAGTCCAATGAGTTTATTCAAACTCATAGTGTTGGGGAACAGTGGCTCAGTTGGTTGAGCAATGGCCTTAGAGCCTGAATATTGTGGGTTTGAGCCCACCACGAGACTCACGACTCCCACTGATGACTGCTGCCGTTGTGTCCTTGGGCAAGACACTTAACCCCACTTCACCTGAGCCCCCACTGAAAGATCAAGGCTATGCTCACACTCAGAGAGCAGCCGTCCTCCTGTGGACTCACCACCTGCAGAGGGTCAGTGAGGGGCTGGTGCTATGAGACTTGGGTGGTCTCTCTGACTGCCACCCCCCTGACCCAGAAATGGATTAAAGGGTAGAAAATGGATGGATGGATGGATGGTTGTCTCACTTTTGTCAGGGTGCCCCAGGGCAGCTGTGGCTACAGCAGTAGTTTATCACCATTGTGTAAGGAGTGAATGACAATGAGCCCAAGTATTATTCCTTCTGCATCTCGTGTGCAATGTTTCCCTGCGCTGTTACATGTGTTTTGTAGACAATCTATGAAGATTTTTTATTCATGCCTTTATATCTATTTTTACTTTGATTATTTGTTTGCACCATGAGGCAAAGCAAATTCCTAGTTTGTGACTTCCTGTTGCTTACAGTGGCAACAAAAGAATTCTGATTTTGATAAAGTAAATTATTGTCTCAAGGGAAGTTGCTTGAAAACGATAAACAACACGTCATGGTCGCCCGTAGAAACCTCATTCTATTCACGTTCTGAGAGCTCACATGATACTTTATCCATGATACTCCCTGCACTACTGGGTACCTGAAGGGATCCACATAACATCCACATTCCCCAAATGGGAAACCGTGGGTTAGGATAAACTGAAAGTGCCTTTGCACTCATGCTACTATTAAGTCTTTAATAAAGTTTTCACGCCTCGTGCAAGCTGTATTTTATTGGGTTTTATTTTGATGTAATTGTTTTGTATTTTCAACTAGATGCAGAAGTTGAACCAGGACTTACTGGACCATCTCTGTGGGGAGTCTGTTGTGACTGAGGGTGGTTCACTTTTCCTTCTCCTTTAAGGAGGTGACCCACTTAGATCTGGACCACTGCAGAATCGTCCTCCCATAACAAGCTCTCGCTCGTGAAGCCTCGTGCATTTCTTACTGGAGCCTTCTGTGACCCCAGGAGGAGATCAGACACCAGAGAGAGAGACCAGAGACAGACCAGGGAGACACCAGAGAGAGACACCAGAGATAGACCAAGGAGACACCAGAGAGAGAGACCAGAGACAGACCAGGGAGACACCAGAGAGAGACACCAGAGATAGACCAGGGAGACACCAGAGAGAGAGACCAGAGACAGACCAGGGAGACACCAGAGAACAGGGAGACACCAGAGATAGACCAAGGAGACACCAGAGAGAGAGACCAGAGACAGACCAGGGAGACACCAGGAGAGAGACACCAGAGATAGACCAGGGAGACACCAGAGAAGAGAGAGAACCAGAGACAGACCAGACCAGGAGAGACACCAGAGATAGACCAGGAGACACCAAGAGAGAGACCGAGAGACCAGGGAGACACCAGAGAGAAGACGAGGAGCACCAGAGAGAGAACCAGACAGGGAGACACCAGAGAGAGACACCAGAGAAGACCAGGAGACACCAGAGAGAGACACCAGAGACCAGGGAGACACCAAGAGAGAGACCAGAGATAGACCCACCAGAGAGAGACACCAGAGAAGACCAGGGAGACACCAGAGAGAGACCAGAGACAGACCAGGGAGACACCAGAGAGAGACACCAGAGATAGACCAGGGAGACACCAGAGAGAGAGACCAGAGACAGACCAGGGAGACACCAGAGAGAGACACCAGAGATAGACCAGGGAGACACCAGAGAGAGAGACCAGAGACAGACCAGGGAGACACCAGAGAGAGACACCAGAGATAGACCAGGGGGACACCAGAGAGAGAGACCAGAGACAGACAAGGGAGACACCAGAGAGAGACACCAGAGAGAGACACCAGAGATAGACCAGGGAGACACCAGAGAGAGACACCAGAGATAGACCAGGGGGACACCAGAGAGAGAGACCAGAGACAGACCAGGGAGACACCAGAAAGAGAGACCAGAGACAGACCAGGGAGACACCAGAGAGAGACACCAGAGATAGACCAGGGGGACACCAGAGAGAGAGACCAGAGACAGACCAGGGAGACACCAGAGAGAGACACCAGAGATAGACCAGGGGGACACCAGAGAGAGAGACCAGAGACAGACCAGGGAGACACCAGAGAGAGAGACCAGAGATAGACCAGGGAGACACCAGAGAGAGACACCAGAGATAGACCAGGGGGACACCAGAGAGAGAGACCAGAGACAGACAAGGGAGACACCAGAGAGAGACACCAGAGATAGACCAGGGAGACACCAGAGAGAGAGACCAGAGACAGACCAGGGAGACACCAGAGAGAGACACCAGAGATAGACCAGGGGGACACCAGAGAGAGACACCAGAGACAGACCAGGGGACACCAGAGAGAGAGACCAGAGACAGACAAGGGAGACACCAGAGAGAGACACCAGAGAGAGACACCAGAGATAGACCAGGGAGACACCAGAGAGAGAGACCAGAGACAGACCAGGGAGACACCAGAGAGAGACACCAGAGATAGACCAGGGGGACACCAGAGAGAGACACCAGAGATAGACCAGGGAGACACCAGAGAGAGAGACCAGAGATAGACCAGGGGGACACCAGAGAGAGAGACCAGAGACAGACCAGGGAGACACCAGAGAGAGACACCAGAGACAGACCAGGGAGACACCAGAGAGAGACACCAGAGATAGACCAGGGGGACACCAGAGAGAGAGACCAGAGACAGACAAGGGAGACACCAGAGAGAGACACCAGAGATAGACCAGGGAGACACCAGAGAGAGAGACCAGAGACAGACCAGGGAGACACCAGAGAGAGACACCAGAGATAGACCAGGGGGACACCAGAGAGAGACACCAGAGATAGACCAGGGAGACACCAGAGAGAGAGACCAGAGACAGACCAGGGGGACACCAGAGAGAGACACCAGAGATAGACCAGGGGGACACCAGAGAGAGACACCAGAGATAGACCAGGGAGACACCAGAGAGAGAGACCAGAGATAGACCAGGGGGACACCAGAGAGAGAGACCAGAGACAGACAAGGGAGACACCAGAGAGAGACACCAGAGATAGACCAGGGAGACACCAGAGAGAGACACCAGAGATAGACCAGGGGGACACCAGAGAGAGAGACCAGAGACAGACAAGGGAGACACCAGAGAGAGACACCAGAGATAGACCAGGGAGACACCAGAGAGAGAGACCAGAGACAGACCAGGGAGACACCAGAGAGAGACACCAGAGATAGACCAGGGGGGACACCAGAGAGAGACACCAGAGATAGACCAGGGAGACACCAGAGAGAGAGACCAGAGATAGACCAGGGGGACACCAGAGAGAGACACCAGAGACAGACCAGGGAGACACCAGAGAGAGAGACCAGAGACAGACCAGGGAGACACCAGAGAGAGACACCAGAGATAGACCAGGGGGACACCAGAGAGAGACACCAGAGATAGACCAGGGGGACACCAGAGAGAGACACCAGAGACAGACCAGGGGTACACCAGAGCGAGACACCAGAGAGAAGTGTTCTCTGAATTCATCACAGCGGTACATGCAAGCCTCAAAAGTTGTCTTAAGAAAACACAATTGCATAAAACTGTGCTGCAAGATGCAAAAGTTTGGAGATTTTTAGCACTTTTCCATTATACATACTGCTTTGTTCTAAAAAAAAAGGGTGTCTTTTTTATCAAGAGGGCCACTGTAGATCACCAAACATGTACAAGGGCGAACACTTAGACTGCTCATGACGAGGTATGACATGTCCATATTCTGACAGAGCTGAAGTTGGCTGAGTGACAAATGTTAACCATCTCACTAGCTACATTGTAATGTTGTGACTCAAAAATATCAATTTATCAAAATAAAGTCAATTGCTCGGATTCTGAGCTTAAAGAGGCATCACATGCTTATATTGGCAGACTGAAGTTGGCTGGATGACACTGTGGAATGGTGAAAATGATCTCAAAGACTAGTTTGTGTTAGCAGCAGACCCACTGGTGCCTGAGTGGAACCCTCTCTGTCCTTAGACACTCTTGATGTAGGAGGGTCTAAGGTCAGTGATGATTCGGGACATTTATTAACATTTATTAACATTTCTGAACATTTCTGAACATTTCTGAACATTTCTGAACATTTCTGAACAGTGGTCATTCATCTCCGTATGGATCAATAACTCATATGTCCATCCATCCATCCATTTTCTTCCGCTTTATCCGTTGCCGGGTCGCGGGGGCAGCAGTCTAAGCAGAGACGCCCAGACTTCCCTATCCACACACACTTCCTCCAGCTCGTCCGGGGGGACCCCAAGGCGTTCCCAGGCCAGCTGAGAGACATAGTCCCTCCAGCGTGTCCTAGGTCTTCCGCGGGGCCTCCTCCGGGTGGGACGTGCCCGGAACACCTCCCCAGGGAGGCGTCCAGGAGGCATCCGGAACAGATGCCCGAGCCACCTCAACTGGTTCCTCTCGACGTGGAGAAGCAGCGGCTCTACTCCGAGCTCCTCCCGTGTGACTGAGCTCCTCACCCTATCTCTAAGGGAGCGCCCAGCCACTCTGCGGAGGAAGCTCATTTCGACCGCTTGTATCCGCGATCTCGTTCTTTCGGTCATTACCCAAAGCTCATGACCATAGGTGAGGGAGGGAACGAAGATTGACCGGTAAATCGAGAGCTTTGCCTTTCGGCTCAGCTCCCTCTTTACCACAACGGTCCGATACAGCGACCGCATCACTGCGCACGCTGCACCGATCCGCCTGTCAATCTCACGCTCCATTCTTCCCTCACTCGTGAACAAGACCCCGAGATACTTGAACTCCTCCACTTGAGGAAGGACCTCTCCACCCACCTGAAGAGGGCAGGGCACCTTTTTCCGGTCGAGCACCATGGCCTCAGATTTGGAGGTGCTGATTCTCATCCCAGCCGCTTCACACTCGGCTGCAAACCGTCCCAGTGAATGCTGCAGGTCCTGGTTCGTTGGAGCCAACAGGACAACATCGTCCGCAAACAGCAGAGATGAAATCCTGTGGTCCCCGAACCGGACCCCCTCCGACCCCTGGCTGCGCCTAGATATTCTGTCCATAAATACAGTGAACAGAACCGGTGACAAAGGGCAGCCCTGTCGGAGGCCAACATTCACCGGGAACAGGTCTGACTTACTGCCGGCAATGCGAACACAGCTCTGGCTCCGGTCATACAGGGACCGGATGGCCCTCAGCAGAGGACCCCCGACCCCGTACTCCCGGAGAACCCCCCAAAGGACACCCCGGGGAACACAGTCGAACGCCTTCTCCAAATCCACAAAGCACATGTGGACAGGTTGGGCGAACTCCCATGAACCCTCGAGTATCCGATGGAGAGTATAGAGCTGGTCCAGTGTTCCGCGACCGGGACGAAAACCACACTGCTCCTCCTGGATCCGAGATTCGACCATCGGCCGTAGCCTCCTCTCCAGTACCTTGGAGTAGACCTTACCGGGGAGGCTGAGGAGTGTGATCCCACGATAATTGGAACACACCCTCCGGTCCCCCTTCTTATAGAGAGGGACCACCACCCCGGTCTGCCACTCCACTGGCACCGCCCCCGATCGCCACGCGATGCTGCAGAGACGTGTCAGCCAAGACAGTCCTACAACATCCAGAGACTTTAGATAATCAGGGCGGATCTCCTCCACACCCGGAGCCTTGCCACCATGGAGGCTACCAACCACCTTGGTGACCTCAGCCAGGGAGATGGATGTATCCGCCCCAGCATCCTCAGCCTCTGCCTCTGAGACAGAGGACGTGACGGGGGGATTGAGGAGAACCTCAAAGTATTCCTTCCACCGCCCGACAATATCCCCCGTTGAGGTCAGCAGCTCTCCACCCGCACCGTACATGGTGTTGGCAAAGAACTGCTTTCCCCCTCCTGAGGCGCCGGACGGTTTGCCAGAATTTCTTTGAGGCCGACCGATAGTCATGCTCCATGGACTCTCCGAACTCCTCCCAGTCCCGGGTTTTTGCCTCTGCAACAGCCCGGGCCGCGGCACGCTTGGCCTGCCGGTACTGGACAGCTGCCTCAGGAGTCCCCCGAACCATCATGGCTCGATAGGACTCCTTCTTCAGCCTGACAGCTTCCCTTACTGCCGGTGTCCACCACCGGGTTCGGGGGTTGCCGCCGGGACCAGCACCAGAGACCTTGCGACCACAGCTACGGGCCGCCGCATCGGCGATTGAGGCAGAGAACATGGTCCACTCGGACTCCATGTCCCCCTCCTCCACCGGGACCTGGGAGAAACTCTCCCGGAGGTGTGAGTTGAAAGTCCGTCTGACAGGGGGCTCAGCGAGACGTTCCCAGCAGACCCTCACTATACGCTTGGGTCTGCCAGGTCTGACCGGCTTCTTCCCCTGCCAGCGGATCCAACTCACGACCAGGTGATGATCGGTTGACAGCTCCGCCCCTCTCTTTACCCGAGTGTCCGAGACACGCGGTCGAAGGTCAGATGATACGACAACAAAGTCGATCATCGACCTCCGGCCTAGGGTGTCCTGGTGCCACGTGCACTGGTGGACACCCTTGTGCTCGAAACATGGTGTTCGTGATGGACAAACTGTGACTGGCACAGAAGTCCAACAACTGAACACCGCTCGGGTTCAGATCAGGGGGGCCGTTCTTCCCGATCACCCCTCTCCAAGTGTCACTGGCGTTTCCCACATGGGCGTTGAAGTCCCCCAGGAGAATAACGGAGTCCCCGGGCGGTGCACCGTCCAGTACCCCTCCCAAGGACTCCAAGAAGGCCGGGTACTCTGCACTGCTGTTAGGCCCATAGGCCGTCACAACAGTGAGAGACTTGTCCCCCACCCGGAGGCGGAGGGACGCGACCCTCTCATTCACCGGGGAGAACTCCAACACGTGGCGGCTGAGATGGGGGGCAATGAGAATGGCCACCCCAGCTCGCCGCCTCTCCCCGCGGGAAACACCAGAAAAGTGGAGCGTCCAACCCCTCTCAAGGAGTTGGGTTCCAGAGCCCAAGCTGTGTGTGGAGGTGAGGCCGACTATCTCTAGTCGGTATCGCTCAACCTCCCCCACAAGCTCGGGCTCCTTCCCCCCCAGTGAGGTGACGTTCCACGTCCCGAGAGCCAGCTGTTGTGTGTGCGGACTGGGTCGTCGAGGTCTCCGCCTTCGACTGCCGCCCAGTCCTCTCTGCACCATGCCACCACGGACCCCTCTGCAGGTGGTGGGCCCACAGGAGGGACTGCCCACGTCGTCCATTCGGGCTGAGCCCGGCCGGGCCCCGTGGGCTAAGGCCCGGCCACCAGGCGCTCGCCTACGAGCCCCGACCCCAGGCCTGGCTCCAGGGTGGGGCCCCGGCTGCGCCATGCCGGGCGACGTCACTGGTTTCGTATGAGTGCTGTCCATGGTGTCTTCTGGACTGCTCTTCGTCTGACTCGTCACCTGAGACCTGTCTGCCATGGGAGGCCCTACCAGGGGCATGAAGCCCCAGACAGCATAGCTCCCAGGATCATCCGAGTACTCAAACTCCCCCACCACGTTAAGGTGGCAGTCCAGTCTCATATGTGTTTGTTATAATTGCTTTTCCCAAGTTTGAACTGTTTGATTCTCTGTTGTTGGTGAATCTACATCTTTGTACTCTGTTTTCTGCCATGTCCACAATTGACATACACAAATAAATAAATAGAGTATGGTAAAGAAAATGAAAGCATCTCTCAAACCAACATGAGTTTGGTTCCTAAAAATGAATCTGTTTTTGTCTCGTGCAATGACTAACAGAGGGACAAATTATGGAACCACTGGATTTGTTTCCATATAATTCCTCTGTAACTTGTTCTATTAAAACGGCAACAAACTACGACACATGTTGAAATTCTAAAGCACTGACTTCATCACTGACACATTATATTCTCTTTATTCTCTCATAGTTGTCATATTAGTGATAGTCCTCAATCTGTACAGAATGGGTCCACGGCGTGTCTGCATGTGTTCTGTGTTTATCCCCACGTGTGTTTCCCTGGAGCTGTGTGTAACTTTGTTCTGTCACACTTGTTCCCAGCAGGACTCACTGTGCACATGTACACGTGTTAATCTGAGAGAGAAATGTGCAGGATTCAGAGCGCGTCACAGCACTACTCTCCCCAACAACACTCCTCTTTGATTCATGAACTGTATTTCTCAGCCATGCCATAAATACTTTAAGGTTGTTGTCTTTTTGAATTGAACTAATTCAATTCAATGCATTTGTGTATCACCCTAAATCATAGCAGCATGACTTTAAAGTTGTTGATTAACAGGAAATGCAATAATAGCAAACACATAGAAGCCACGGGTCCATGGGGAGAGGGATGACCAATGGCAAAGGATGACTATGACTATAAGAGATGACTATATGAAATGTCAATGAGCGGAACGTACATACACACATACATACATACGTACACACATACGTACACACATACACACATACGTACAGACAGTCAGGAGACAGCCTGTGTGTGTACGTGTATGTATCTAAGAACACGTTGTGAAAACCCTCCTGAACTGGACGCTCTGCAGAAGCATGGACCGAACACGAGTCTCTCCTGTTAAACCCTCTCTTCACGTTGTGCGCTGCAACGTGACGGCTCCGGTCCCGTCCCCGTGTTACGTCGCGGGGCCGTAGCTCCGCCCCGTGTTGTGCAGAAAGTGTGTCACTGGGTTAAAGTGGCTCCGACTGCTGCGTGGGGAGGCGTGGCCAACGTGTGGGTCACATGGGCGAAGCCACTATTGAGAACATTTAGTTCTCCTGAGCAACCCGCAGTCAGTCAGTCACTCACAACAACAGGACGCGCGTCTCTCTCCGTCTCCAGTCGTGTCTTCCACAGTCTATGGTCTCTGCGCTGGCATGACCTGGAGCACCGCTGCACTATAGCTGCAATTCACTGAGAGATCCACAGCTGAACCAGGAGCTGAGCCTGTGCGTGTCCGTGTCTTTCAACGCATTTTTCCCCAATCAACATGCCTGAGGACATGGGGACCGCCAAGCCTGGTAAGATCCCTGACTTTATTTGCTATTACCAGTCCCGGGTTTGACTCTAAACTGTTAAGAATTGTGTGTTTATAACGAGACATGTAAGTTTGTCCGTAAGCACTTTGCGGAGCAGGCATGTTAATATCACTGATCCAAGTAGAGTTCGGTCACTTATCTTTACAGTATGTACAGTACAGCAGTGCACAGATGCGTCCACAGTTTCTCTGATGAGCTCCAGAGCGTGATCCACTGTAGTCAGTGTATGTGGTCGTACAGTATTCACGTGTGTCTGATACTGTAGTCATGTCAGTGTTACATGAATGTGAGGGTGGTTATGCATGCACAGGTGTCAATGCTGTATGCACAGGTGTCAATGCTGTATGACTGCACAGCGGAGCATTTGCAGTTATATCTGGCTCTAATGTTGTTCTGTGTATAAGTCAGTAACGTCACATCGCTCAGCAGTGTCAGTCGGGCGCCATGTGAGCCCTGTTCTATCGGGGTTACTGTGTTGCGTCGCGGTCCGCCTCTCATGTTGTGTTCCACTTCCCGGGCTGCCTCACATGGACCCGCACTCCCAGCCATGTGCCTCTGTGTACACGCACTGCTCTGCTCGCTTGTCATTGGCCGAGAGGCGTGTCCCCCTCAGCCATGCGCTTTCGAGGAAGTCCCACGCCATTGGCCGGTGACGCAGACACGTTGCATAATGGCGTGCGTCCACAGAGCGCGTCGCGAGGCGCAGTCCCAGGTCCACGTGAGGCGCACCGAGGCTGACCTACATTCACCGACAACATTCATGACGGGCCCACGTGTGGGAGGGACGGCTGGGGTTAGGTAATCAGCTGCTGCTAGCTCCGCGGCCAGGCGTGTTAGGAGGGTTTGTTTTACGGGAATAACGATATAACCACATATTTCTGCAACTTTAATGGCTCCTTTATCTTTTGAATGATATTTTTCACGCCATTTGCATTTATGACATGAGAATGCACAATCCATGTTCTTTGGAATTAAGAATTATTATAGCAACACATCATGTTAGAAAAGATCTTGAAGAAGTCTCCAAATATTTTTTTTTTTTTCAGATAATTTATCTATATTGCCTAACATGGTTCGATGTGGTTGTATGAAATTATAAATAAAATCAGAAGAATCATTCAGGGGGAACTAGAAGCTGCCACAAACTGAGACACCTCAGTGCTGTTCTGGTGATTACCAAATACATATTTGGTCCTTCTTCTCCTGTTGTGCTTCACTGACCCTGTCTGGGAGCAGCCCTCAGCCAGCATGGCACACTCCCAGAACACAGAGACCAGGCTTGTTATGTAACTGAGTTACTTAACCAGTAGCACACGGTGATAAAGCTGGTCAATCTCAGCAGCCAATCCACCAACCAGGAAGAGTCTGAGGCGTGCAACAACAGTCAGATAAAAGAGATTCAACAGTGAGCTAATAGTTACAACAGTGAGCTAATAGTTACAACAGTGAGCTAATAGTTACAACAGTGAGCTAATAGTTACAACAGTGAGCTAATAGTTACAACAGTGAGCTAATAGTTACAACAGTGAGCTAATAGTTACAACAGTGAGCTAACATAGCTGCATGTCTGGTGTCCACAGGGGGAGTGATCGCCTACATCTCCTCCGGCGCTGCCTCGAGTCCAGAGTCCTGTATGAGCACTAGTCCCAGCACTGGGTACCTGTCCTCATCCCCCCCTCTGTCCCGGCCGTCCCTGCCGAGCCGAGCCGTGGGCATGGTGGTGGACATTGCCCCTCCGGCCAAGGGTGGACCTCAACGCAGTGTGGACAAAGCAGGACGCTCATCTACGTCTACCAAGAGCAGCATCACAAGTAAGAACACAGGAAAACACCTATTTGAATAACCTTAAGTATGTGAGCTCACTCGTGTGTTTATCTTGCAGAAATAAACGGGATGGTGCTTCTCTGTAAAGTCTGTGGTGATGTGGCCTCGGGCTTCCACTACGGGGTCCACGCCTGTGAGGGCTGCAAGGTCAGTGTGACTTCTGTGAGGTCAGTGTGAGTTGTGTGTTTCTCTGGTCTAATACGTGTTTGTAAATGTTGCACAGGGCTTCTTCAGGAGGAGCATCCAGCAGAACATCCAGTATAAAAAGTGTCTGAAGATGGAGAACTGCACCATTATGCGGATCAACAGAAACCGCTGCCAGCAGTGCCGTTTTAAGAAGTGTTTGTCTGTGGGCATGTCCAGAGACGGTGAGTGTGGAACAGCAGCTCCAATAAAACTCCGTAATGACCTGTTTGAAGCTAAATGTGTGACCTCCTCTCTGCAGCGGTGCGATTCGGCCGTATCCCCAAACGCGAAAAGCAGAGGATGCTGCTGGAGATGCAGAACGCCATGAACAACATGATGAGCTCCAACAGCCAGCTGCACACCATGCTCCAGGGCCAGCAGAGCCCCTCCCCCTCCTCATCCTCATCCTCTGACCCGCCCTCTCCACAGTGTCCGCCTGACTCTGAGTCTGTCTCCATGGATACCAACTCCAGCTCTGCCTCGTCGTGCTCCTCAGACAGTGGAGAGGACGACCTGAGTTCCCACCGGCAGCAGGAGGGCTTTACGTACCACCAGCAGAGCCCTGAGGCCCCAGGGACCAGCGACCGGACCAGCGACCGGACCAGCGACCGGACCAGCGACCGGACAAACGAGGAGCAGAACAGCTGGAACAGTTGGAACAACACCAGTTTCTCAGACACGCTACATGTGACTAACACGGCCTATAGAGAAGAACAGACCTACCAGCTCCACAGCGCCCCCAGCTTTGAGGCCACACACCAGCAGCTGCATCTACACTGTCCACAGACCAGCCGCACTCACCTGGTAAGAGTCACCCAGTCAAACAGCTGCAGCATTTAGTTGTTAGGTTTTTTTTAGATTTATCCAAAGTTAAGCTGTATGAGCAGAACAGTTTTGTATAGATCCAAATGAATTAAATTAATGAATTGTGAGATACTAAAGTCTCATCTCCTAAATCTCATCTCCTAAATGACACATGAATAAACATCCCTCTCTCTCTGTGGTCCAGGTGTGCCCCATGAACTCCTCGCCTTACGTGGACCCACACAAGAGCAGTCAGGAGATCTGGGAGGAGTTTTCCATGAGCTTCACTCCTGCTGTGCGGGAGGTTGTGGAGTTTGCCAAAAGGATTCCAGGATTCAGAGAGCTGTCCGAGCGGGACCAGGTCAGCCTCCTGAAAGCCGGCACCTTTGAGGTAAGATCTCTGCAGACTTTGGTGTCAGACTCATTCTGTACCTTTGCTGCTTCTCTGTCACACCAGCTGTACCCTGCTCACCCTGTACCTTTGCTGCTTCTCTGTCACACCAGCTGTACCCCGCTCACCCTGTACCTTTGCTGCTTCTCTGTCACACCAGCTGTACCCTGCTCACCCTGTACCTTTGCTGCTTCTCTGTCACACCAGCTGTACCCCGCTCACCCTGTACCTTTGCTGCTTCTCTGTCACACCAGCTGTACCCCGCTCACCCTGTACCTTTGCTGCTTCTCTGTCACACCAGCTGTACCCCGCTCACCCTGTACCTTTGCTGCTTCTCTGTCACACCAGCTGTACCCCGCTCACCCTGTACCTTTGCTGCTTCTCTGTCACACCAGCTGTACCCCGCTCACCCTGTACCTTTGCTGCTTCTCTGTCACACCAGCTGTACCCCGCTCACCCTGTACCTTTGCTGCTTCTCTGTCACACCAGCTGTACCCCGCTCACCCTGTACCTTTGCTGCTTCTCTGTCACACCAGCTGTACCCCGCTCACCCTGTACCTTTGCTGCTTCTCTGTCACACCAGCTGTACCCTGCTCACCCTGTACCTTTGCTGCTTCTCTGTCACACCAGCTGTACCCCGCTCACCCTGTACCTTTGCTGCTTCTCTGTCACACCAGCTGTACCCCGCTCACCCTGTACCTTTGCTGCTTCTCTGTCACACCAGCTGTACCCTGCTCACCCTGTACCTTTGCTGCTTCTCTGTCACACCAGCTGTACCCTGCTCACCCTGTACCTTTGCTGCTTCTCTGTCACACCAGCTATACCCCGCTCACCCTGTACCTTTGCTGCTTCTCTGTCACACCAGCTGTACCCTGCTCACCCTGTACCTTTGCTGCTTCTCTGTCACACCAGCTGTACCCCGCTCACCCTGTACCTTTGCTGCTTCTCTGTCACACCAGCTGTACCCTGCTCACCCTGTACCTTTGCTGCTTCTCTGTCACACCAGCTGTACCCTGCTCACCCTGTACCTTTGCTGCTTCTCTGTCACACCAGCTGTACCCCGCTCACCCTGTACCTTTGCTGCTTCTCTGTCACACCAGCTGTACCCTGCTCACCCTGTACCTTTGCTGCTTCTCTGTCACACCAGCTGTACCCCGCTCACCCTGTACCTTTGCTGCTTCTCTGTCACACCAGCTGTACCCTGCTCACCCTGTACCTTTGCTGCTTCTCTGTCACACCAGCTGTACCCCGCTCACCCTGTACCTTTGCTGCTTCTCTGTCACACCAGCTGTACCCTGCTCACCCTGTACCTTTGCTGCTTCTCTGTCACACCAGCTGTACCCTGCTCACCCTGTACCTTTGCTGCTTCTCTGTCACACCAGCTGTACCCCGCTCACCCTGTACCTTTGCTGCTTCTCTGTCACACCAGCTGTACCCCGCTCACCCTGTACCTTTGCTGCGCAGGTGCTGATGGTGCGGTTTGCCTCCTTGTTCAACATGGCGGAGCGCACAGTGACATTCCTCAGTGGGAAGCGTTACAGCCTGGACATGCTGCGCTCCCTCGGTGCTGGAGATCTTCTTAGCTCCATGTGTGAGTTTAGTGAAAAGCTGGCGGCTCTCCGCTTGGACTCGGACCAGATGAGCCTCTTCACGGCTGTGGTGCTGGTCTCAGCCGGTAAGACACGTCTCTGTCGCTCACCAGACTGACTACTGTTTTTCTGGTTCTAATATCTTTTCTTCTTCTCTTGAATCAGACCGTTCCGGAATCCAAGACCTAAACTCTGTGGAGGCTTTACAAGACAAACTGATCCGAGCTCTGAGGAACCTGGTGATGCAGAACCACGGAGCAGACGCCTCCACCACCTTCACCAAACTGCTGCTAAAACTGCCCGAGCTGCGTTCCCTGAACAACATGCACTCAGAAGAGCTGCTGTCGTTCAAGGTGCACCCCTGAGCTTCCTGTCCTCGTCCTCCTGGACCTTCCCTTGTGTTGACCAACCCTCCCGTCTGTAGAATGTACCAGAGGTGTTTTTTACTCTATTTTCTTATGACAGAGGTGAACAGAAACTATGACATGTACTGTATTTATGGACTTTGGCTTTGTTGCACACAACACGTGCCCCTGCACGTTTTATAGTTTTGTAAAGGCATTTGATGCTTTGAGCATGAATTCTGTTCTGTCTGCATTTCTATTTCCTCCAAAAGCCATTGAATTCCAAAGTGTATTCTGAGCGAGTGAATGTGGGTTATTACAGAATATTCACTTCCATTCTGTATTTCTATGCTCTAAATGAGGTGAGAAAGGCAAGCTATCAGTTGTATGGGAGAATGTGACTGCTGCTAATGCACAGCTGTAATTAGCGGACACGTTCTGTCCATCTGTGTCATGTGACATTTATTTAAATGTTCTGTCAGTGATTTGCCCAAGTCGGGAGATTCTATTTTCAGTTCTACAGTCATGATGTTTGTTCACTGGACGCCTGCAGTGTCTGCTTCATGTTTGTTACCACACACCACACATGTCCTGCCATGAGGTTTTAGGACTTTTGTACAAATGTAATCTTGTGCTTTCAGCATAGCACTGACTTTGAAAATGTCATCCATTTTTGAATATCTTTCTTTTATTGGCAAAAAGCCATTTGTAAATATCTATATAAATATATACATATATATATATAATGATATATAGTGAAAATAAATACATGTGCAAAATCATTGAGGGGTGTTGTCTTTTAATGTATTATTTTTTAGGATTATAATAAACAGGCAAAACAGCATTGATGTTCTAAGTATTTACATTTTCACACAAGTACAGTACAAAGACAAATGTAATGTTCCTGCACAACCACCAGAGGGAGCTGCCACACAGCCATATTTTTAAAGTCGCCTAAAATACATGTAAATAGTTCCTCAATTTCTGTTCTGTTTTATCACTTGTTTTTGGGCTGAGTCACATTTTAGATCAGCTTCAGACAGAAAAGAGAGGACCTCTCACTCAGCCCTTAAAGGTCCAATAGAGACTCACATGGTTCTTGCGTATTCAGACTATACTGTATATAACATGATCATACTTAAATAGTGGCAGACACAAATACACAGACACCAGTGTAGAGATACCAGTGTATAGAGACCAGTGTACACAGACACCAGTGTAGAGATACCAGTGTATAGAGACCAGTGTACACAGACACCAGTGTAGAGATACCAGTGTACACAGACACCAGTGTAGAGATACCAGTGTATAGAGACCAGTACACACAGACACCAGTGTAGAGATACCAGTGTATAGAGACCAGTGTACACAGACACCAGTGTAGAGATACCAGTGTACACAGACACCAGTGTAGAGATACCAGTGTATAGAGACCAGTGTACACAGACACCAGTACACACAGACACCAGTGTAGAGATACCAGTGTATAGAGACCAGTGTACACAGACACCAGTACACACAGACACCAGTGTAGAGATACCAGTGTATAGAGACCAGTGTACACAGACACCAGTGTAGAGATACCAGTGTATAGAAACCAGTGTACACAGACACCAGTACACACAGACACCAGTGTAGAGATACCAGTGTATAGACCAGTACACACAGACACCAGTGTAGAGATACCAGTACACACAGACACCAGTGTAGAGATACCAGTGTATAGACCAGTACACACAGACACCAGTGTAGAGATACCAGTACACACAGACACCAGTGTAGAGATACCAGTGTACACAGACACCAGTGTAGAGATACCAGTGTACACAGACACCAGTGTAGAGATACCAGTGTATAGAGACCAGTGTACACAGACACCAGTGTAGAGATACCAGTGTATAGAGACCAGTGTACACAGACACCAGTGTAGAGATACCAGTGTATAGAGACCAGTGTACATAGACACCAGTGTAGAGATACCAGTGTACACAGACACCAGTGTAGAGATACCAGTGTATAGAGACCAGTGTACACAGACACCAGTGTAGAGATACCAGTGTATAGAGACCAGTACACACAGACACCAGTGTAGAGATACCAGTGTATAGAGACCAGTGTACATAGAGACCAGTGTACACAGACACCAGTACACACAGACACCAGTGTAGAGATACCAGTGTACACAGACACCAGTGCACAGACGCCAGTCCCAAAGAGGGGGCGGCTGCGACGGTAAAATTCCAAACTGTGGCATTATGCCAGGGCTGCTGTGGCTACAGTATTAGTTTATCAAATCTGTGTATGGAGTGAATGAATAACGCTGTAAAGTGTCCTTGAGAGTCAAGAAAAGAGCTGTATCATACATTATTACTTTCATACATATTTCATACATATTTTATTGTGTGATCTTGGTTTGTGAAATGGGCTACATAAATAAAGATTAATTACTTCCTAAATGTTGTTTGTTACAACAATATCTCCTTCCTAGTACTTGCTTGACAAGAAGCCGCTACTCTTTTCAAGATCTTTGAACAGTTCCCCTGGAGTGAAAGGGATACGGACACAGCTCTATCATCTGTAGACACCTACTACAGCAGAGAGACCTGAGGAAGTGCAAGCAATACACAGGACATGTTTATGTGATTAGGGCTGTTGTCAGAGTTTATAAACTCTAATGGAGTAGAGTAGAGTAAGGCAAGGCAAGGCAAGGCAAGTTTATTTATATAGCACAATTCATACACAAGGCAACTCAAAGTGCTGAACAAGATAGCATTAAAATCATAAATAATCACAGAACATTAAAACGAAAGATAAAAATATAAAATCCCTCAGTTGTAGCACAACTAAACAGAACCGTTTTTAACTTGGTTTTAAACATTGTCAGAGAGGAGGCCTGTCTCACATCTTCAGGAAGATTGTTCCAGATTTTAGCAGCATGAATCTGAAAAGCAGCCTCCCCATGTTTAGTTCTGACTCTGGGCACTAACAGGAGTCCGTCCCTGTGCTCCTCAGAGTCCCAGCAGGAGTCCAGTCCCTGTGCTCCTCAGAGTCCCAGCAGGAGGCCAGTCCCTGTGCTCCTCAGAGTCCCAGCAGGAGGCCAGTCCCTGTGCTCCTCAGAGTCCCAGCAGGAGTCCAGTCCCTGTGCTCCTCAGAGTCCCAACAGGAGTCCAGTCCCTGTGCTCCTCAGAGTCCCAGCAGGAGTCCAGTCCCTGTGCTCCTCAGAGTCCGGGCTGGTTCATATGGGACTAACATGTCACTAATATATTTTGGTGCGAGGCTATGGAGAGACTTGTAACAAGCAAAGCTGTTTTAAAGTCTATTCTCTGAGCCACAGGAAGCCAGTGCAGAGACCTGAGAACTGGACTAATGTGGTCGTACTTCCTGGTTCTAGTCAGGACTAATGTGGTCGTACTTCCTGGTTCTAGTCAGGACTCGAGCTGCTGCATTTTGAATGTACTGCAGCTGTCTCAGTGCTGTGGTGGGGTCTAAAGCCGGACTGAAACATATCAAATGAGTTGTTGATTATAGAATGAGTCTGGTGTGTGTGTGAATGGTTGGTGGTGGTCGGAGGGGCCGATGGCGCATACTGGTTGCCTCGCTTCTGTCAGTGTGCCCCAGGGCAGCTGTGGCTACAGTAGTAGTTTATCACCACCGTGTATGGAGTGAATGAATAATGACACATGTGAAGCGTCTTTGAGTGTCCAAAAAAGCGCTATATAAAACCGATGCATTATAAGAAATCTAGTAAGCTGTAGGTAGACAACTTTTTCAAGGACTTTCCCCATAAATGGCAGCTTTGAGATGGGACGATAGTTGTTAAGTACCGTAGCATCCAGACTGCTGTTTTTAAGCAGGGGCCTGATGACTGCAGTTTTCAGGGCCTTTGGGAATATTCCAGAATGAAGGGACATGTTTACTATCTGTGTGAGTGAAGGTAACAGACTGCTCAGAACAGACTTCAGAAATCTAGTGGGTAGTACATCCAAGCTGCATGTGGAGGAGCTCAAACTTGGTGATTATCTCTTGGACAGTTTTATCATTTACAGGTGCAAAGTAAGTTAGCTCAGAGAGCCTTTTAGGCTGTTGGATGGTTATCTGTGGATTGGGGACAATGGCGTTTTTGATGCCTTGAACCTTGTCATTGAAAAAATGTGCAAACTCATTGCATTTACGTTTGGAAGTAAGCTCTAATGGCATTTGAACAGGGGGGTTTGTTAATCTATTAACTGTTGAAAACAGAACACGCAGATTGTTGCTGCAGCCTTCAATCATTTCAGAAAAATACCTTTCTCTCGTACTACGTAGCACCCGGTTAAACTCGCACAACTTATCTTTGAATATCTTGTAATCAACCTGGAGGTTGGACTTGCGCCACTTCCGCTCGGCCCTCCGGCACTTTGTCTTCAGTGCTTTGACCGAGTCTGCTTTAGCCCACGGCGCCTTCTGCTTATTTTTCACTGTTTTAACCTTCACAGGAGCGATGGTGTCCAGAACATTCAAAACACTAGAGGTGACAGAGTTAAACAGTTCATCTACAGTAGAATACGATGCATTCTCAAAGTTTATCATTCCCATAAATAGTTCACCCGTATTTTCATTTATGTGTCTTCTTCGAACAGTTGCAGAGTCCACTGGTGGTTTGTTAGTGAAACACATGTCAAAAAAAACACAGAAATGATCCGAAAGCGCAACATCGACCACGTTTACATTAGAAATATTCACCCCCTTTGTAACTAACAGGTCTAGAGTGTGCCCTCTGCTGTGGGTGGGGCCACTTACGTGCTGAGTGAGATCAAAGGATTCAAGTACAGAACTCAGCTCATTTGCATTTCTGTCATCAACATTATCCACATGAATATTAAAATCACCTGTAATAACCAAACTATCAAAATCTGTGCATACAACTGAAAGCAACTCTGTAAAATGATCAATAAAACTGTGACATGACTGCGGTGGCTTGTATAGGACAATGAAGAGTATTGGAGGAGATTGTTTTTGTTGTATTTTAAAAGACACATATTCAAAAGACGGAAACTTCCCAAGAGACATTCTATGGGAGACAAAGTGGTCTCTGAAAATGGCAGCTAAGCCTCCTCCTTTTTTGTTTTCCCGTATTTCAGATTCAAACTTGAAATTTGGTGGTGATGCTTCTATTAAAACTGCATTTTCTGTATTTTGGTCAAGCCATGTTTCAGCCATGAACATAAGATCAAGATTATGAGAACAAATAAAATTATTAATTAAAAAAGACTTGTTACAAAGAGATCTGACATTAAGCGTAGCAAGTTTCAAAGTTTCAGTATCAGCGGTTGTGGTCGGCTGATTCTTACACGGAACAAGAATTAGATTTTCCAGATTAGACTGATTAACTTCAGATATTTTGTATTGTGTAGATGTATTCTTTGTGTTATCACTAAGGGAATGGCACAGGTGGCTTCATGACAGGGCCCCAGCCGGGTCTCTCCTCTAACTAGACTGCCAGTGGCTGCGAAGCAGAGACCCTGTGCATCCTAGTGCTTAGAGAGAAGAGGGGAAGGGGAAGGTGGGGGAAGAGGATGGAGAGGCGGGTGGTTCTTGGGAGTTGGACGGGGGGGGGTTGAAGGTGGATGGGTTTTTGGTGATGGGTTAGGGGAGGGGCAGGCTGAGTTGGGTGGTGGACGAGGGGGGAGTGGAGGTGGAGGGTTTCTTGGTGCTGGGTTAGGGGGGAGGTGGGCTAAATGAGCAGGAGGGGGGGGTGGAATACTTATGGGGTTAGAGGAGGGACGGGTGGATTTTGTGGGAGAATTTGAGTTGGACGCCCTAGGTGGCTTTGGAGGTACGTATGGGGAGTAGTTTTGAATGTTAGATAGGACTCTTGATCTGGCTACAGTGGGTGTGAGAGGAATAGTCTTCATCGCCGATCTTATCATGCCTGCCGAGTGTTCCGGTAAATCCAGAGTAGGGCTGGTGGAAACGGTCTTTAGAGGGAAAGCTTTAAGTGTCGTCTTTGACTGGCCTCATTGTCCAGGTCAGTGTGAAGCCTTTCCACCTGAGTCGTCTGAGCTCTTCATCCAGCTACAGTCACACACACACACACACACACACACACACACACACACACACACACACACACACACACACATATTTGAACTGTTTCCTTCGTATCACAAACATCTCAAAATCCAAAACACATAAAAGAACGTACCTTCTGGAGGATCTGATCTTGAGTCTTTGGGAGGGTGAGGTCAGCACCTGAGATCATGCGTGCTCTCACAAACGTCTGCAGCTTTGACACTGTGGAAGAAATCCATTTGCTACAATTTAACTTAAGTTTTTAACAACTCAATTTCAATGTTAATGTGACTGCTGCTATTGCCACTGTTAAGACACGCTTTAGCAAATGTACACGCAAAATCTCACTGGAAATAAGAAGAAATAAGTCTAAAAACCTCATGCAAAAGTTTTCTACTAGTCAAATTAAACCTGGGGTGTCAAACCTGTTTAAATAAACAGATATTTCATGTTGTTTGTCCCAACAGAAATAGTTGTAAAGGCGATGTTGTGAACTAATGAGGCCATTGCATGCCATCCATTTTCTTCCTATTCATCTGTTGCCGGGTCGCGGGGGCAGCAGTCACCCCCAGACCTCCCTCTTCACACACATTGAGTGACACATGTAATGAAAGAGGATGGGGGGGGTGTATTCCCTCACTTTTCTTACTGTCAAGCTGTAAGTACTCACTGATTCAAAGGACTGTTCTGTTATATCTAATGTGCTCTGTGGGCATAGGATCAGAGGGGAAGGGAGGGGAGAGAGAGGAGGTGAGAGGGGAAGAAGGGAGAGGGGGAGAGGAGAGGAGGGAAGAGGTGAGAGGAAGGGAGAGAGGCGAGAAGAGGGTGAAAGGAGAGTAGAGGGAGAGAGCAGAGGAGAGGAGATAGGAGAGAGAGTGGAGGTGAGAGGGGCAGAAGGGAGAGGAGAGAGAGAGATGAGAGTGAGAGGGGACAAAGTATAGAGGGGGGGAGAGAATTTGGTTATTTTTGTTTTGTTTTAATGTCTAGTTTGTGTCTGTCAGTTTGTGAGACAGATCCACCACATCTGTTTACTAAAACTCACCTGTTTGACAGATCAACGGCCACTCTTCCTCACAACCCTCATCGTCCCAAATGTGATCCATATTCTCAGTTACACAGTGCTGTACGTAGGGGTAGTTAGGGCTGAAAGACCTCCAGTTCTTGAATGAGCTCGGGCTGTGGTCAGACCAGGCCCAGGGCACACGGTACAGACCAATCCACACGATGGCTCTGGGCGCCACACTGTTGTTGATCTGAGTGTTTTGGATGGAGTTCTCGATGAAGACCAGGTCTGTGTGGTACCGCCTGCAGTATGTCTGAGCCTCGACCCACGATCTCGGGTCGCTGATGTACTGATAGGACACCACACCCAGGTCACTCTCTGCCACAGGAAACCAGAGAAGACTGTTCACTTCTGGGACAATCATTCACCAACATGTCCTGAGTGACTTTGCATGAATAAACAAGGTTTATCTGGCAAACGAGGCAGGAGATTTGACTTCTCTCTCTGTAAAGGTAGAGGTAATTGTGCATAAAGTCTCCCTCCGATCCTCCCTGCTATTTTGCTACATACAGTGATCAGCTGCTTCTGGACAGTATCTGTTTGACTTGAAAAGCAATATTTCAAACCCAATACCTACACTCAAACGCATAAAGGCGTGATCACATATCCTAATATAAAACCTTACTGTCAGTGTATTGTGGATAAGCTGCAGAGGAAATCTTTCTCATTCTTCTTTGAACAGACACCCGGTTTTATCTTACTTTAGGGTTCTCAACTTCCAAACTTTTTAAGAGAAAAAAATGAACTCAGATGACTAATTTTGATACTGTTTCTACCAACATGCATAAACAGCACACACACACACACACACACACATTTACCTGTGAAGCACACAAAGCCGTAGAGGGTGCTGCAGTCTTTGTCAGACCACAGTCCGGTTGTATTCATTATCACACAGGTCTCATAGCGATCACCGTAATCTGGTTCTGCAGAACTCCACATCTGAAATCCACTCTGGCTGGTTTCTCCTGTAGCAGACCATCTCCAGGAGTTTCCCTCTTTCCCCATGATTCCCTTCCAGGAGCTTGTGTTGTCTATCAACCCTATCCAGGCCCAGGAGAAGGAGAATGTTGGCTGGAGCTGTTGAACTTCCTCCATGGATTCAAAAGTGGCCAGGTCTGAGTGGTGCTGTCTGCAGTAGCTCTGTGCTTTGGACCAAGTCATGTCAGTTTGGATGTAGTGGTAATGACGGTGAGAGTAACGAGAACAGGACACCAGAACGATCCCTAGCGAGACACACATAACACACTTCAAACCACCTAACTTTGAAGACATACATGTAAACAAACACAAAGAGGCAAAGCCATTTCTCAGGTTGTGACTTCCTGTTACTCACAACGGCAATAGAAAAAAGTCCGATTCTAATCTTTGCACTATATCATTATAAACTGGGGAGGGCTCAAAGGCCAGATAGAAACATGCAAAGGGCCACATCTAGCCCTCCAGGAGTTTGGTCAAATCAAACAAGATTCTGTCTCCATGTCGTTAAAAATAACTTTTGTTCTACATTTGTCTGAATTTCCAAAGCTATATTTTCCCCTTATCCTTTCATGAAGCTTCGATGTCACTTTGCAAACTTTTACTATCAGGAAAATCCCAAAAGAAGTTTTCCATTTCTCATTTGAATGTGAAAATATTTGCAAATGTCCAGCTGTTGTTTAGACCTTTCATCATCAACTCATCAAGACGAGAGTTCTATGTCGAAGGTTAACAAGAAACAACTCAATCCATTGTTTATTAAACATTTATGTCGGCTTTCTTATTGATCTTTGGACAGAAACAAAGTTGAGGTTAATTTGGAAATGATAATTATTTAATTAGGGTTCTCCGCCTCAACAAAACACAGAACTAAAGACAGCAGAAAAAACACAGTTTTCTAGACTGAAAAAATAACTTAGAGGATTACTTTTGAAACTGTTTCGACCAACAAGCAAAAACAACACAGGCACATAAATGCACACACACACTCACCACACGTACACACACATCCACAAACATGCAAACACTCTCACACATACACACACACACACACACACAAACATCCTGTACATCCACACAACGCGCAGGAAAACACACATATATACTGTACATACACCACACACCCACGTACACAAAGACACGCATACACTACACACACACATCGCAAAGACACAAACACATGTACGTACACACATATACATAAAGACACACACACATGCACGGACACACATATACCCACAGGCACTTATGCACACACACCCACAGGCATGCATACACACTCACACTCACTCACTCACACACACACACACACACACACACCTTGAACACAGATACTAACCTCACACACACACACACACACACACCTTGAACACAGATACTAACCTCACACACACACACACACACACACACCTTGAACACAGATACTAACCTCACACACACACACACACACACACACACACACACACACACACACACACACACACACCTATACAAAGGGCCAGAACATAAGAGAAAAAAACCTGGCCATCATCAGTAAACAAGCAGACAACATGCTACTTACCGAGGGAGAAGAGAAAGAGTCTGAATGCAGTCATCTGAAAACCCTGAAACAGAACAAATGTATCTGTGTTTTCTGTACATCTACATTACATCTACATTATATGTAGACATATTTATGTTGATCTCTGTAATTGATTGGATAAGAGCTGCTCTCATTCTTTACACTGAACAGACTCAAATCATTGTTCTGAAAACAAACATTGTTCAGGTCTCTTGATGATGTAGTCTAGAATAAACAGTAAAGGCAACATTTTGATTTGAATATTCAAACAGGAAGTATAGGTACAGGTTCAGTCATTTAACTATACTACTACCACATTTATAAAATTACTAGAACTCCCAGAGCCATCATTATGACGACTGTCATTCAAACCTACATTCTCTTCACTTTTATAAAGCTAGTGCTTGGGCTGGGTAATATAACAGTAAATCTGTTTGTTGAAAGGCTACCCACTGCTAACTGGTGGCTAGTAAACATTACGTTGCTGTGTTAGTGGTTCTGGTACCAGCTCCACTCTGGGAGGTAAAGAGAGAACTACTCTAATTTCAAGTAAAAGAGTAAAAGAAAATACAAGGGAAATGACATGGAAATAAACTACATATAGTAGAGGCAGAAAAAGTCACAAACTTATCAAGAGCCAAAATTTACATACGTAAAGTAAGTAATTGCACTTAGAAAACTAAAGGCCAAAAAATTGAGTCTTCTAAGAGTTCTAGAGTTAAAATCGACATCTCAAAAACACAGCTCAGATTAAAACAAATGACTCACAGAGAAATACAGGCTTGATGCAGTCGGAGGCTGAGGATCTGTGTGGAAAACCTCAGGGGCTTCGGGTAAGAAATGTATGTTGTAGAGAGGAGAGAGGGAGAGGGAGAAGGGGAGGAGAGTAGAAAGGAGAGGAGAGGGGAGAAGAAAATTGAGGAAAGGGGAGAGGAGAGGGGGGGGAGGAAAGGAGAGAGAGGGGAGAGAGGAGAGAGCCGTGAGAGGAGAGGTCTTTTGCAGGGGCCACTCCTGGGGTCCTTCTATGACTCTGTGGTGGCATCAGCATCTACGGTGTGGTCTGCTGGAGCAGCAGCATCCCAGAGAGGGACAGGGAGAAGCTGGACAAGGTCATCAGGAAGTCCTGCTCTGTCCTGGGCTGTTCCCTGGACACAGAGCAGCAGGTGGGGGACAACTGACATCTATGCTGGACCATGACTATACTGTAACTCACTGCAGGACACTCAGTCCGCTCTGAAGAGCAGCTTCATTGACAGATTATATACATTAGAACATGACGTGCTGCTCAGAACTTCTACCACAAGATGGGAGTGTTTTGCTCATCCTGGCCATCTGTTATTTTGCTGTTCTTCACATTTCAATTGGATGTGAGTGAATTGTTTTTTGATTTACCTTTATTCTATCAAGTGCTATACATGTTAATAATACACAATTAATTCATGAAATAAACAATTATCATTGTAAATAAATTGGTAATACCATATTGAAATGCACAATGAAATATTTGGATGATTCATTACAGATAGATTGATACTTTATTGATCCCCGTAGAAGAGATTCAGGAGTCCAGTAGCAAACAAAAATGAAAATAAAAAAATTATAATTTTAAAAAGCTAACAATGGTAAAAAGCAAGAGCCCTTCAGGTCAGAGCAGCAGAGATGCTGCTTACAAAGTTCTCCCTGAGAATGAAGGCAAACCATAAGGACATTCTTCTTTGACTCTTGAGCCGTTTCCTTTGTGAACACCAACATTGTGCGCCGTGAGCGGCACCAACACAGCCTTCAAAGGCACGTGCACACACCACACACCTGTCCCGAGTCGTGGGCATGTGGTTACAGCACGTGTTACTGGTTTGGAAATTGGCGTCTCGACCAAGCCACGCACTCAACAGCAGCAAAAATAGACTATTGGAGAAATACTCAGTCTACATCCACACCTGCGGACTGCCCTGCCCAATCCGCCTTGTGAGCTTCACCCCCTTTCTGCAGCTGAGGTCCTAGATCTATAGCCCGTTGGTCCATGTGGATCCCTCTCTCAATGTGGATCTCCCCGAAGTATCCCAGTTTTCTCCAACTGGATTTTAGAGTTTTTTCTTGCTGATGCAGGAGGGTCTGTTGGAAAGTTAGTGTCTAACAAGAAGGACTGTGGTGATGATCCTGCAAACTACAACATTTTACAACATGTATGGACATTTATCAACATTCATGGACATTGGTCTCACCCTATGGACCAATACTCTTGTGTTCTATATTTCTTCTGTCTTAAATGTTGATTCTCTGATCTATGTTGACAATTTCAACGGTTTTGTTAAGTCCTCTAAGATGACTATACAAGTAAAGATTGAATTTAATTTAACTGCATTGAATCCAGGATCTACAGCCTCAGTCCTGGATCTAAAGCCTTTCTATCTGTGGGAGCGAATCCCTCTCTCAATAAGGATTCCCAATGGGTTTTTGAGTTGTTAAGAAAAGCAATGATTCTGGACTTTTATTAACATTTGGTTAATCCCGCTCCCTATGCACCATTGGCTCCAATGATTTTGTTATTATTGCATTTCCTGTGTTGATCCGTTGTTGGCAAATCCACAATTTTGTGGATTCCTGCTGTTGTTACTTAGGGCAATTCACAAATACACTGAATTGAATTAATGATGATGCCTACCAACAGAGAGAACAAACAGGGTGAAGTTTACATCCACAAGCAAACAACAAGAGTTAACTCACAACCTGCAATGACACTCACTACAAAAGGTCATACAGCAGAAGAAAAAAGTATTTATTCAGCCACGAATTTGGCAAGATCTCCCACTTAAAAGATGAGGAAGGCCTGTGATTTTCATCATAGGTATACCACAGCTATGAGAGACAGAATGAGAAAAATAAAAGCCACAAAATCACATTGACTGCATTTTAAAGAATTTATTTGCAAATTATGGTAGAAATTAAGTATTTAGTCAATGACAAAAGTTCTTCTCAATACTTTGATATATACCCTGACAGAACTCAAACGTTTCAAAGTCTTCACAAGGTTTTCACATACTTTTGCTGGTATTTTGGCCCATTCCTCCATGCAGAACTTCTCCAGAGCAGTGATTTTCTTGGGGCTGTCGCTGGGCAACACGGAGACTGAGATCTTTGAGGCTAAGTTAAGATCTGGAGACCGGTACAGTAACAGGATGTTTCCACCCCCATGCATCACAGAAGGTATGGTGCAGATACAGCATTCTTTCTTCTCCAAACAAAACAATTAGCGTTTTTACCAAGAAAGTTCTATTTTGGTTTAATTTGACCGTGTGAAATTCTCCCAATCCTATTCTGGATGATCCAAATACTCTCTAGCAAACTTCAGATGGGCCTGGACATGCACTGGCTTAAGCAGGGTTACACGTCTGGCACTGCAGGATTTGAGTCCCTGGCAGCGGTGTGTTACTGATGGTAACCTTTGTTACTTTGGTCCCAGCTCTCTCCAGGTCAATCACCAGGTCCCCCCGTGTGTTTCTGGGATTTTTGCTCACCCCAAGCGGATGAGATCTTGCATGGAGCCCAAGATTGGGGAGAATATCAGTGGTCTTGTATGTCTTCCATTTACCAATAATTGCAGTTGATTTCTTCACTGCTTACCTTATACAGATTCCCAGCCTGGTGCAGGTCTACAATTTTGTTTCTGGTGTCCTTTGACAGCTCTTTGGTCTTTGCAATAGTGGAGTTTGGAGTTTGACTGTTTGAGGTTGTCCATGTCCAAGGCAATGTCCTTGGTCATGTCCACAGTTGCAGTAGTAGTGTAGGGTGCTTTCACACCTGTTGGTCCAGTAAAGTGGTTCGATTGGGCCCTAAAGTTGTTACAATGTTGCAGTTCTCAACTAGTTTGGTTCTCATTCACACCAGTGTTTTTGCAAATGAATCGACCACTGTGGGTGTTACATATTCCGCCACCCATGTGGTGGCGCTGTTCACAAAATACCGTGTATTGGATGACGTAGGTGAAACCTGATTGACGCAGGATGTGAAGAGGGAAAAATCCCTCTTCAAAAGAAAACAAACTTGTCAAATCCTTTTCGATGAACTGTGCTACTCTGCGTTTGTGGATATTTTTTATCATTGTTGCTTTGTGCAGCACAAATACTGCAGTTGTTCCAGTATTTATCGCGGATTCAGCACGAGAACACTCTGCGGTTGTTTTTGGAGCAGAGAAGACGTGTTGCAAAACACTATCTCCAAAAAAAGAGCTAAACTGCTAAACATGAACCAACTTCTTTTCAGGAGGCATTTTCGGAATTCTCTCCTGTAACATTATGTTCTTCTCATCTTGTAGGAGGACATCAGTTATTCACTATTGATTATTGCAATACCAAATTTGGACTATTCTATCATATAAAAAACACAGTGTGTTTGTCAAAAAGTGAGCTACGCAACAGAGCAGGGCCATGTCGAGGCAGGTCTGCGTTCTCACCAGCAGCGAACCGCACTGGAGTCCACATGGAACCGCACCGAGACCAGCTCCTTAAGGTGGTCTCGGTGCGGTTCTTTAGTCCGGACCAAATTTAACTGTTCCACTTTCACACCTTCTCAAACGAACCGTACTTGCTGGTGTTCCAGACTCCAGTCCGTTTTAAGTGGACTAAATGGTGCAGGTGTGAAAGCACCCTTAGTTGTCTCACGCTTCAACAGAGACACACACACACACACAGACAATTAACTTTTTGTTGATTAGGACCTATTGTGAATTACAAGTTGTATGATTTCAATTGTGTGAATCTTGATTTAGAACTAATCTGTGGACTAGGAGTTTGCATACCCCGCCAACACCGGACTGACGGACAGTATACCTCTGTGTCTAACACTTTCCACAAATTTCCAATTCCCCCAGGCTCACTGCCTGGGTGAATTCTCTTCTCACTGCGTTTGTAAAACTACAGTGCTTTGCGAAAGTATTCGGCCCCCTTGAACCTTTCAACATTTTGCCACATTTCAAACATAACTAATTATAAAAATTAAATTTTTTGTCATGAATCAACAACAAGTGGGACACAATCGTGAAGTGGAACAAAATGTATTGGATATTTCAAACTTTTTTAACAAATAAAAAAACTGAAAAGTGGGCCGTGCAATATTATTGGGCCCCTTTACTTTCAGTGCAGCAAACTCAGTCCAGAAGTTCAGTGAGGATCTTTGAATGATCCAATGTTGTCCTAAATGACTGATGATGATAAATAGAATGCACCTGTGTGTAATCAAGTCTCCGTATAAATGCACCTGCTCTTTGATAGTCTCAGGGTTCTGTTTAAAGCGCAGAGAGAACCATGAAGACAAAGTTCCATGGTTTCTACCATTACAGAGAGTCTGTTTCACGAGCAGTTTGCTGAATGGGGCCAAGGTTGCCTTTGTTCCTGCAGCTGGCTTCAGCTTAAGGCTGCCAATGGACTGGAGATCCCCTATATTGGGTACTTAGAACTTGATGTGGAATTGTGCGGCAAAGTAGTTTCACGCTGTGGGATTTTAGTGGTGAGGGACCCCCCTGGTGCAGTTTCTTCCGCTTCTGGTATCTTGGGGATGAATGTTATACGCCGGTGTTATGCAGAGCTTTTCAATGCACTGGGCTCTTCTCTTTTTGAGGCTCCTGCTGTAGTGGAGGCACCTCAACCTGTCGACATTTCTTTACAGAAGTGCCATGCTGCTGACCTGGACAGGGATGTGGCCACAAGTACAGTGAAGGTTCGAGGGAAGCAGGCAGTCAGAGTGCCTGGAGGAATGGTTAAGTTAGTGGCTGGCACTTTTTCAGAGAAGTTTGCAGGTGGTAATGTCTTGTTAAAACCGCCGGAGACTGGATTGCCTGCTGGTGTGCTAGTGTCATCTTGCCTTGTACAAGTAGTTTGTGGGACAGCGTATATTCCGGTCGTCAATGTGGGGACGAAGGCAATGGATGGCAGTTTACGCCTCTGCGTAGACTACCGCCTGCTTAACAGCAAAACACGGAAGGACGCTTTCCCTCTGCCTCAGTTCGAGGAGACACTAGACTCGCTGTCTGAGGCTGTCTGGTTCACAACACTCGACTTGGCCAGTGGCTGCAATCAGGTCCCTGTGACCGAGGCAGATCGGCCCAAAACGGCCTTTTGTACCCCCTTCGGCCTTTTTGAGTTTAACCGCATGCCTTTCGGTCTGTGTAATGCCCCGGGCACCTTCCAGCGGCTGATGCAGAGGATTTTTGGGGATCAGCAGGGTCAGTCCTTGCTGCTATACCTCGATGACATTGTAGTCTTCTCATCCTCTGTCGAACAACATCTCCAGCGCCTGGAAGTGGTGCTCGGGCGGCTTAGGGCGGAGGGCCTAAAGGTGCGGCTTGAGAAGTGCTCATTCTTCCAGCGTGAGGTGGGGTACTTGGGCCATGTAATCTCAGATCAGGGGGTGTCTACTGATCCCAAAAAGATTGAGGCAGTGTCCCAGTGGAAGCGTCCCCAGAATGCCTCAGAGTTGCGCTCATTCTTGGGTTTTGCTAGCTACTTCCGCCGGTTCGTGGAGGGGTTTGCCCAGTTGGCGGGCCCTCTACACCGGCTGGTAGCTGAGCTGGCGGGCAGTAAATCAAAGAGGGGCTCGGGACATACTCTTGGGGCTGCTAGGACGCTGCAGTGTGAGGAGGCGTTTGAAGCCTAAAAAGCAAAGTTGGTGTCTGCGCCTGTCTTGCCGTATGCAGACTTTGCAAAGCCTTTTATTTTAGAGGTGGACGCTAGTTATAGTGGCCTGGGAGCTGTCCTCTCCCAAGAGACACCCAGTGGGGTGAGACCGGTGGCTTACGCTAGCCGTGGAATGCGGCCCACAGAGCGCAACATGGCAACTTATAGTTCCATGAAGCTCGAACTCTTGGAGCTCAAGTGGGCAATGACTGAGAAGTTTTGCAAATATTTATTAGGTCACAGGTGCACAGTGTATACTGACAATAATCCGCTAAGCCATCTCCAAACCGTAAAGTTGGGGGCGACAGAGCATCGATGGGCCACTCAGCTTGCTGCCTTTGACTTTGAAATAAGGTACCGTTCGGGTTGAAGCAACAAGAACGCGGATGCTCTATCCAGGCAGCACCCGTCAGGCTCGGAGACCATGGCTCAATTGATGCCTTGTACCCAAACCCCCCTTGAGCTGCAGCATGGGCCGGTGCTGCATAAGATAAGATAAGATAAGATGTGCTTTATTTATCTCACATAGGAGAAATTTACATGTCACATTTGGCATGGATAGAGACACTCAGATTGTGCAAAGGAGGAAATGTGCAAACATGTTACATGCAGGATATATGTACAACAAAAGTGACAATAATTATGTACAACAAAAGTGACAAGTGTCAATTAGAAACAGTGTCAATAGTAGAGCAGGTTTTCACACAGTGATCATTTACAGTGACTAATTGTACAGTCTGACAGCAGTGGGGATAAAGGCCCTGCGGTAGCGCTCCTTCCTACACTGAGGGTGTCTCAGTCTTCCACTGAAGGAGCTCCTCAGCTCCTCCTCAGTCCTGTGCAGTGGGTTGAGGTATTGTTCATGATGGAGGTGGCTTTGGCTAGCACCCTCCTGTCCCTCACCTCCTCCACAGAGTCCAGGGGCCTCCTGTCCCTCACCTCCTCCACAGAGTCCAGGGAGCAGCCCAGAGTGGAGCTGGCCCTCCTGACCAGCTTGTTCAGTCTGTTTCTGTCCCGCTCTGTGCTGCCCGGGGCCCAGCACACGGCAGCGTAGTAAATGGCAGAAGCTACCACAGAGTCATAAAAAGTCCTGAGCAGAGGCCTGCTCACTCCGAAGGACCTCAGCATCCTCAGAAGAAAGAGGCGACTTTGGCCCTTCTTGTGCAGGGCGTTTGTATTATGGGACCAGTCCAGTTTATTGTTAATGTGAACACCCAGGTACTTGAAGCTGTCCACCAGCTCAATGTCCTCCCCCTGGATGTTCAGCAGCGTGTGGGAAAGTGGTTTTCTCCTGAAGTCGATGATCATCTCCTTGGTCTTACTGGTGTTCAAGCACAAGTGGTTGCGCTCACACCAGTCGACAAAGTCCTTGATAACCGACCGATATTCCAGTTCGTTCCCCTCAGACACACAGCCCACGATGGCGGAGTTGTCGGAGAACTTCTGCAGGTGACAGCTGTGTGTGTCGTGTGTGAAGTCTGAGGTGTAGATGGTGAAGAGAAACGGTGAGAGGACAGTGCCCTGAGGGGCCCCAGTGTTGCAGACTTCCACCTCAGACTCACAGCTGCGCAGCCGCATGTACTGTGGTCGGTCTGAGAGGTAGTTGATGGTCCATGCAGTGAGGCTACTGTCCACTCCCGCGTCCTCCATCTTCCCCCGCAGCAGTGCCGGTCTGATGGTATTGAAAGCGCTGGAGAAGTCGAAGAACATGACCCTCACAGCGCTCCCGGCGGGCTCCAGGTGGGAGAGCGTCCGCTGCAGGAAGTAGATGACGGTGTCCTCTACTCCGATGTTGGTCCTGTAGGCGAACTGCAGCGGGTCCAGGGTGGGGCTGACCACGGAGCGGAGATGGGTGAGGATGAGCCGCTCCATGGTCTTCATCAGGTGGGAGGTTAGTGCGACTGGTCTGTAGTGAGCCGGTTCCTTGGCGTGCGCTGTTTTAGGGACCGGGATCACACAGAAGGTCATCCACAGGACAGGGACCTTCTCCAGGCTGAGGCTCAGGTTGTACATGTAGCTGAGGACCCCAGAGAGCTGGTCTGCACAGGTCCTCAACAGCCTGGGACTGATCCCGTCCGGTCCTGCGGATTTCCTCAGCTTCAGACGCTGGAGATGGAGAGGGGGAGAATCAAACCGGTTGAAGTGCTGGTTAAATTCGTCCGCCCGGTGCTGGTCTCCATCCGCTGTTCCTCTGGCACTCTGTCCAAAGCCGGAGATGTTCTTTAGGCCTCTCCACACGTCGCGGGCGTTTCCCTGTGCCAGCTTCTGCTCCAGCTTTTTCCCATAGTCCTTCTTGGCCCTTCTGATCCTCCACTGGAGCTCGTGCTGGATCCTCTTCTGCTCCTCCCTGTCCCCTGAGATGAAAGCCCTTCTCTTGAGGTTCAGGAGGGCTTTAAGCTCAGGGGTCACCCATGGGTGGTTGTTAGAAAAACACCGCACCTTCTTAGTTGGTACAGTGTTATCCACACAGAAGAGAATATAGTCAGTAATGCAGTGTGTCAGGCTCTCCATGTCCTCACCATGAGAGCTGCAGATCATTTCCCAATCAGTGTTTTGAAAACAATCTCTCAGCATCTCATCCACATCATCGCTCCACACTTTTACAATCCTCTTCTGCGCTGGATTTCTTCTCACCACTGGTGTGTATTCCGGAGACAGACGGACCGGGCTGTGATCAGAGCGTCCGAGAGGGGGGAGGGGGGAGGAGGCGTATGCGTCCCGTACATTAACATACAGTAGGTCCAGAGTCTTATTGCCACGAGTTGGGCACGTGACATACTGTTTGAATGTTGGGAGAGTGGCGGAGAGGGAGGCGTGGTTAAAGTCTCCGCTGATCAGAATCAGAGCGCGGGGACTGCGGGTCTGGATCTGTGACACAGTTCTGTGCATCTCCTCACATGCTGCGGCCACGTCTGCTGACGGGGGGATTTACACACACATAACCACGGTGTTCGAAAACTCCCGCGGCAGATACCTGGGTCTCATGCTCACAGCGAGCAGCTCCAGGTCCTGTGTGCATGTACGCTGAACCTCATGCACGTGCGTCGGGATGCACCACTGCACGTAGACCGCGACACCCCCGCCTTTGCTCTTCCCACTCCCCTCCGCGCAGCGGTCCGCTCGCACAAGTTTAAATCCCTCCAGCGCGACCACAGAGTCCGGTATATTCCCACACAGCCACGTCTCAGAGAAACACATAAGTCCACATTGTCTGTATTCTCTTTGATGGCGGACCAGTGCGGTCAGCTCCTCAGTCTTATTAGAGATGGACCGTACGTTCCCCATAATGATGGAGGGGAGATACGGTCTCTTCTTCCTCTTTCGGCCTCCTCTGGAGCCCCTGCGTCTCCTACGGATCTCCACGGGGATCACCGGCTTCTCTGAGTGCCGGAAAGCGGAGTCTCTAAGTCCGAGGAGCTGCTCCTGTGTGTAAACAATGGGACACGCTGGTCTCGTGGCTCTGTGAGCGGAGGACTCCGAAAAAAGTGCAGAAGACATGTTAATCCAGTGAGAAAGTCCACGAGGCTAGGCTTCCCGTGTGCACAATGCACAAATAAACGCTTGCCTACGAAAAATACAAATAAAAAAGCTAGAAGAAATAAATAGAGAAAGGGTCGGAAAGAGAAGAGAGCCAAAGTGACGAGCTGCACAGCGGGAGCTGGCGCCGGAATGCAGCAAAAATTAGGAACTCATAGCCACCCAATCGCTGGTCTCTGCTCTCCCAAGCCACTCAGCCGCCCACCTTAGGTCATTACAAGAGGAGGACCCCTGGTAAAGAGAGGTTCTTGGCTATTTGCGGCTGCAAACTATTCCCTCTCCTGCTGAGTGGCGTCTTCTTTCAAGGCCTGCCTTGGCCCTGCTGCGCCAGCATAAACGTCTGGTGGAACAAGAGGGAGTTCTCTTCCGCAGGACTTACCGTTCGGATGGGGGAGAGGAAATCTTGCAGCTTCTCCTGCCAGTTTCTTTAAGGGCTGAAACCTTGGGCAGCCTTCATCAACAACATGGCCATCAGGGCATGGAAAGGACTGCAGAATTGGTCCGTCAAAGGTGCTATTGGCCGGGAATGTTCAACGACATATGGAATTGGGTACAGGAATGTGAACCGCGCCAGGTGGCAAAGGACACTGGACAGGGGTCCCACAGTTACATGGGTCATCTATTAGCTTCCCGCCCCAATGAGATCCTTGCCATAGATTTCACATTGTTAGAACCTTTGAGGAATGGATATGAGAACGTCATGGTCATGACTGATGTGTTCAGTAAGTTTACTGTAGCGGTTCCTACGCGAGACCAAACTGATCCTACAGTCGCCCATGTGTTGATTTTAGAGTGATTCTATAAGTTTGTTGTTCCAAGTCGCTTACATTCTGACCAGGGGAGGAGTTTCGAGAGGGCCTCGATTCGGCAGCTCTGCTCATTGTATGGGGTGGAAAAGTTGCGAACAACGCCGTATATCCGGCTGGCAATGGCCAATGTGAGCAATTTAATTGCACACTTCATAACCTTCTTCGCACATTACCATTGCAACAGAAGAGTAACTGGGCTGCTTGTCTTCCTCAGGTGCTCTTCTGCTACTACACAACGCCTCATCAGGGCACAGGAGAGTCCCCATACTATCTTCTGTTTGGCCAAGAGCCAAGGCTTCCCATTGACTTCCTCCTGGGGAGAATTGACGAGCCAAGGTCAGGCGATGTGCAAGGCTGGGTAGCAGAACACCAGGAGAGGCTGAGAGCTGCTTTCAGTTGTGCTCGTGAGAGGCTTCTTGTGGCTGCAAGCCGCAGGAAGGAGCGGCATGATCTACATGTGCGGGACGCACCACTGGTGGTGGGTCAGCATGTCTATGTGAGGGACCATAGTACCAGAGGGTGAAACAAGATCCAAGATCTTTGGAGCCCAGTGGTCCATCAGGTTGTGCGTGTCCTACCTGGGCAGGGTGTAGTTTACTCAGTGGCCCCGGTAAATGATCTGGGTAGAGCAAGAAACCAGTTGTGAAACCTGCAGAGGTGGCTCCTCTGGTGCCCCACTCCCCATTTGCACCAGAAGTGACCCCATTTGATGATTCTTCAGGTAGTGATATGTGGCTCCTGGTTTCTGAAACAGATAGGCCAGTGGGTGCTCCCAGTGCACCACCTTGTTTTCTCCCCGGGTCTGGGCCGGGTCTTGGTCAGGCTTCCACCGCTGCACTACCGGGTCATGAAGAATCTCCTTTGGTTGACCCTGACCACTCCAGTGTGCAAACATTGCGTCGGACCATCCGCCGTGGAGCGGGCCAACATCCGAACGTTCACCGGCTCCCTCAGCCTACTAGTCAGTTGATACGTGAACATAGTGGTTCAGATTCAGATTCATTTATTAGCCATGTGCAGTATAAAAACTACATTGGAATACATTTGCAAAAAAGGTACTCTGTGTGCACCGACAGAAAAAGAGCACGATACAATGTAATATAAAATACACATACACTGGAAATAAAAGAATAAAAAAACAGCTGACACCGTGGCACCGATCAACAAAAACGATACAAGGTAAAAGCAGGAATTAAAGTGCTCTGTTTAGGCACCTAACAGCCTGTGGAAAGAAGCTGTTAGCATAGCGAGATGTCCTGCATCTCAGCGACTGATATCTTCTGCCCGAGGGAAGAAGCTGGAACATGGCTTTCCCAGGGTGTCCAGAAGAGTCATTGATGATTTTAAGAGCTTTGTTTAAAAGTCTGGATTTATAAAGAACCTCCAGAACAGGAAGCTCACAGCCCACGGTCCTCTTTGCAGAGCGGAGAACCTTGTTTAAAGCTCTCTTTTCTTTATCTGTGATGTTTCCAAACCACACAGACACAGAACCAACAAGTAAACTCTCAATGGTGCAGCCATAAAAGTTAAGCAGAATCTTAGAGTTATTGGAAAATTCTCTAAGTTTCCGCAAAAAGAAGAGCCGCTGACGAGCTTTCTTAACAACTCGGTTAGTGTTTTTAACCCATTTCAGGTTAGACAGAGTTAAACCCAGAAACTTGCTCCTCTACGATCTGCACCTGGGAGTTGTCAATAACAACAGGAGTGTGAGAACTGCTACGACTGAAGTCAAAGACAAGTTCACATGTTTTTGCAGTGTTCAGCTGGAGATTGTTTACTTTACTCCACTGAAAAACATGTTCGATCTCTGCTCTATAAGAGGATTCATCATCGTCACTGATGAGACCGATGATGGTGGTGTCATCAGCATATTTGATGATCAAGTTTGAGTCAGAGGAGGACACACAATCGTGAGTGTACAAAGTAAAAAGCAAAGGACTCAGGATACATCCCTGAGGAGAACCAGTGCTCACAGAAACAACATCAGAAAAACAGTCATTGATTTTTACTCTCTGAGATCTGTCAGTTAAAAAGCTAAAAATCAATTTACACATGGCAACATTCAGCCCAAGGGACATTAGTTTTTCAACCAATTTTCTTGGGACAAGACAATTAAAAGCAGAGCTATAATCAATGAACAGCATTCTCGCGACAGATTTACTATTGTCCAAGTGACTGTAGACAGAGTTCAGAGCAAAGGAGATGGCATCCTCCACACTCCTGTTCTGTCTGTAGCAAACTGGAGCGGGTCAACACTCACAGGGTTCTGGCTCTTAATGAAGTCCAGCACAAGCCGCTCAAAAGTTTTCATAAGAACAGACGTGAGGGCCACAGGGCGGTAGTCATTGAGACATGTCACTGGAGACTTCTTAGGAACAGGAATAATGGTGGACCTTTTAAAGCTCACCGGCACCGTACAGCTCCTGAGTGACAAGTTAAAGATGTCCGTTAAAACAGGGGCAAGTTGCTCGGAGCACAGTTTCAGGACGCGGGGAGGAATGCAGTCCGGGCCTGCGGCTTTCCGAGCTGTGGTCCTGGACAAGACCCGCCGGACGTCATCCTGAGTCACTGTGAAGGCACCCTCACATTCGGGGATCAGCAGATTCGAAACGGCAGCAAAAGTCGTTGAGCTCGTTTGGCAAAGTTTGGCCAGCAGCAATTTTCCCTGAACTTGGTTTCCAGGACGTGATAAGACTGATCCCCTTCCACATGCGTCGAGGGTCCTCTTCCCCAAAGAAGCCCTCTAACCTGTCCCCATAGCAACGCTTAGCAGCTTTTATAGAGCGTTCCACAGCGTAGCAGGACAGCTTGTAAGCACCCTCATCACCGGATTGAAACGCCAGTGTCCGCTCATTAATTCTCAATTTGACGTCAGTGTTCATCCAAGGTTTTTGGCTGGAGTGTTCTTTGATAACTTTATAGGGGACACAACAGTCAATGCAAAATTGTATCTATCCTGTCACAGCCTCACAGAATTCATCAACATTATCAGAGTTAAAAACAGACCAGTCTGTGGCATCAAAGCAGAGGAGTGATCAGACTTCCCAAAAGCAGGTCTGAGACTGGACCTGTAAGCTGCCTTCACGTTACTATAGCAGTGATCCAGGATGTGAGCTCCCCTGGTAGGCTGACTCACATGCTGATGAAAGTTCGGTAATACAGACTTTAAGTTACATTTATTAAAATCACCACCAACTATAATCACAGCATTGGGGTGAGCAGCCTCATGTTTTTGCAAAATGTCATTTAAGTCATTCAGTGCAGCTGTACAGTCAGCCCGAGGATGAATTTATACATCACATAAGAAAATCACTGAGAATTCTCAGGGAAGATAAAACGGGCGGCATCTCAAACCAGACACTCCAGGTTAGCAGAGCATGTTTTGTTTACAATACAACTGTCCATGCACCAGCGCTGGTTAATTAAAAAACACACACCTCCACCTTTCGATTTCCCCGTGCTCTCCTTCTCTCTGTCCGAGCGGAAAATGGCGAATTCCGGCGGCTGAACAGCTGAGTCCGGGATATTCGGATGCAGCCACGTCTCGCTGAGGCAGTACACTGCGCAGTCCCGAGCCTCGCGCTGGTACTGGATTCGGCTCAGGAGATCATCCGACTTGTTCGGGAGAGACTGAATGTTTGCAAGGTAAATGGGTGGCAGTGGGACCCTGGGGGTGCGACTCCGCACGAGAAGCCCGCCTCGCTTTCCCCGGTGTCTGCGCTTCTTCCGTCGGCAAGAGACACCCGGCACGGTGGTGAACACTGGGGCGGCGCCCGGCCTCATCGCCCTTTTCCCCGTCCCTGTCGCGGTCCGCACGCCGCTCTCCTCGAGCTGGGCACTCGTCAAAGCCATCACACCTCAGAGCAGGCAACGAGGCCCGAGTCAGATGGCTTTCACTCTTTTGCCTCTCCTGCGGGAAGTGACAGCCTCTTTGGGTCCGTGGAGGGTGGGAAGCCTCATGCAGCGGTTTGGTGCCCTGTTGGCACGCATTTGGGCTTGTGTGGTGTGAGTGCTGCCCCGGAAAAGGCCTTCTGCTCTTTCTGGTGAGTGCGCATCATATTATATCTCACACCTCCATTTGCGGTGCATTTGGCACTCACGCGCTTTTCTCCTGCTCCAGTGTGGCTATCTCCTCCAGTGTGGCAATCTGTAGTGAAAGGCTGCGTGAGCCCGTTGTGCTTCTCAGCCATTATTTGTGGGTAAGCATGGTGCCATCTTCCCTTTGACCCATTAGGCTGTCCCCAGTCACCCTAACAGGCTCATTTTCCTTTAGTTGGTGCGCAATTACGCACAGCGGAGGTCGAGCGCGCGCCTCTGTTTGGGGTCTGAGGGACCGGTGCTTTTCTGATTGGTGAGTTGCCGTTATTGGCTGATGTCTACCCAAATTCTAATCTTTAGTGTCCTAACCCCTGCTTCCCCGCTCTTCAGCGGGACCGAGCTGCACCTCCCGCGGCAGTTTGGAGACTGCCAATAGGCCACTACACGAATTCAAAGAGCCGTTTCCACCGGCGCAACTCCTCCTGCCTCCGCTGCTCTGGATTTACCTCACAGGCCAGGGTCGCTCCAGCTGTGGACACTGGTAACCACACCTTTAGGCTGAGGAGCTCCTGTAAACCCAGCTGTAAATTTTGTACATTTTTAACTTTAAATATTGAGTTTGGGATTGTTTAGTTTTTTTGTGTGTTTTGTTCTTTGCATGTGCGTTTTAATTTGCTTTTGACAATTATCATTATATTCCAAATGCTTCTAACTTAAAAATATTTAATCAAAATAAATGCTGTACTTTTGTTATAAGGTTTGGTTTTGTCTCTGCCCCATCACTTTAAAAAAGGGAAACGAACTTGTGTCTGCCTTGTGCAGGGTCCTAGGCCTACCCTAGGTGGCGTTGTTGACAATAGCTACATTTTAACCTGTACTCTAAACTCTCGTCATGCCACACATGCATTTCGATGATCACCTCAAGGCAATCAGCTCTGATGAGGTGGATGACTGTGTAATTCATTGTGTGATTTTGTCGTTCATGTTTTTAATGATCCATGTGTCTTAATCAATTTAATGTTTATGACTTATTTGATAATTTATGCCCGATTTGATATGGACTGTGGAGCACTACGTGTTGCCTCTATAAATGATTATGTGGCTAATCTGATGTTATGGGGACATGTAAATTGTGCTTTACTGGCGTTTCGTCAACATGGATTGAATTGTCAAGGTATTTTTTTCACAAATTCTACTTGTCTTTTATTCCAGTAATAATGCTAAAATACTACTGTAGCCACTGCTGCCCTGGGGCACACTGACATAAGCGAGGCAACCAGTAAGTGCCATCGGTCCCTTGTGCCTAAGGACACAACAGCAGTCGAACACTTTACAGCCGCCTCGCTGTGGCTGGTGTTCCCAGAGGTTAAGTGTCTTGCCCAAGGACACAACGACAGCAGACATCGGTGGAAGTTGGTGGAGAAAGTCTTGAGGTGGGCTCGAACCACAACCTTTAGGCTCAAAGGCCAATGCTCTACCAACTGAGCCACTGTCGCCCAGTTAGCAGGGCATTACTGGTAACCTAATAGTGTCTGTTTTAGTCATTTTCAACTTTTAACACTTCATCTTAACGCTAACACCAGTGTATTTAGCTCTGTTAAGAGGTGGGAGGTTAACAATTTAAACGATTGGATCGGAGTTTATCGTGACGTATGCCCCTGAGTGACACATTAGCATTTAGCCTAGCCATGTAATTGCAAACACAAGGACCAGACCCAGACGTTACATGCAGGGAAATGATGATTGACCGGAGTGTACGGATGGCTAAGGCCCGGCTAGTGTAGTGTGAATGCAACATCATAAAGTGTTGAATAGTGTTGGTGTGGTGTTGATTCAACTAAAATTTGGTGTTAACAATCTAACACTTTCAAAACTGTTAATTCAACTCAATAGAGTGTGGATGCATTGCTGGTGTTAAAATATTCACACTGGGTGTTAATTAACACTGACAAATTTGCTCTGCATGGAACTCCAAATCATATTAGGAAAACAACAGGACAATAACAAGCATCAGAGAGAGCGCTTTGAGTTGTGTTCTGTCAATGTCCTTTAAAAAACAAATTGGCTGTGAAGAATTTCCATAGACTTTACACACGCAGGCCTAAGACCTGAAACAGTACCTCTGGCAGCCATTCTCCTTTGCCTCTCGACTTATCCTTATAAATATCCAAAAGCGAAGCAATTTGTACACATGAAAACTCAGTCATTTAAAATGATAAGTAACGGAGTATTATAATCATAGAGGAAACGATTCTGTTCAGCTTTTGTCCTGGGGTTCATTTTCACAAACTCATGGCTTGGTCGATATAGGCAGTTTTAGACTGTTTAATTCAGAGCTCTCAGTATGAAAATAGTGGGCAAATGTAAAAAAAAAAATCTACAATGAGCCTCTTTTTCCTCAACTCTCACTATCGCTCCCGCAGTCAATGTTACCTTCTGTGTAACCAAGCCACAACTGCCATGGGGCAGCACACCTTAAAAACCTCTGCTTGCCCCTCCCACTTTATACCCTACATTACCAATCATCCTAATATTACACCATATCTACAATACATGGGTACTTTCTCATTAGGTTTATGATTGTGTAACATTCAATTCTTGCTGCTCACCAGTTCTTGAGGCTGTGGGTGTGCGGCTGACTAATAATAAAAACAGTGCTCTTATTTCGTAGCTTTCCTTGCTAAAATAACCATCCGGCATGACAGTAACAGTTCAGCTCTTCCATTTATTTTCACTCTGCTCTCACGCTCGCGGGGGCGCGCTCTCTATCTTCTCTCTTGCTGACAAACAGTCTTGAACCGATAATAATTTAAAAAAACAATCATAATTAATAAAAGAAAAATATTTATATATATATATATATATATATATATATATATATATATATATATATAAAATAATATAAAGATTACCCAAATGTAATCTAATTAAGTGAGTTTATTTTTTAATGCGCTGGAAAACGGCTGCAAAAAGTAGCTCTGAAGCAGTTGTTGTTTTGTACTTCACAATTTTTATTTTTATTCTTATTTTTTTCTACCTGAGATGTTGCTGCAGTACTGTGTTCATGGTTTTGGACTGGTCCAGACCAGAGCGGAGAGGATTCATGGTCCAAACCATGGTTCTTCCAGTGAAATCCACCGGAGGAATGCTAACTTTTAGAAAAATGCTACCCACCCAGAGACTACTCCATCTCTGCTGCTCTGACCTATCCTGCTCCACCCAGAGACAACTCCATCTCTGCTGCTCTGACCTATCCTGCTCCACCCAGAGACTACTCCATCTCTGCTGCTCTGACCTATCCTGCTCCACCCAGAGACTACTCCATCTCTGCTGCTCTGACCTATCCTGCTCCACCCAGAGACTACTCCATCTCTGCTGCTCTGACCTGAAGGGCTGTTACGGATTATTACTATTGCTAGCTTATTATTATTTTTTTGCTGTTACCGGACACCTACATTTCTCCTACAGTGATCAATAAAGTATCTATCTATCTATCTATCTACAAATGAAGAATAAAAATGTCCATGCATGTTGTGGTCCTCATGACTCCATCACTCGATTTGTAAGCCACTGGCTCACAAATGTCCTGGTTTACCAAAACGCACCACGGAGATGTCACAGAGAGGCCAGCACACGAGTGAAGAAACAAATGTAGCAAGATCACACCCTGCAACGCTTCCAAGTGTGCACCCTGAAGACACGTTAGTGCACGCAACACATGACTTAGGGTGCGTGGGACAGCGTGCTCAGGGACAGGCTCGCCCCGTCAGACTGCAAAACAGAACCACAAAGCCACAGGAAGCAAGTGTAGGGACCTGAGATCAGGACTAATGTGAGAGGACTTTAGGACAGAAACTCTGCATCTCATCAGAAGAATAGTCATGAAGACGAACCATTCTCCACATTTACAGATACAGTACAGATCTATATAACTCCTATGTCCCAATACTCCAGACTAGGCTCAATTTATTTAGAAAGTCGTTTCCCTGGCGCAGACCACAGAGAACAAAGGACTGAACGTTCACTCAGTTGGCTGATAATCAGCCAAATATCGGTCCATACCTAGAGTTAACAAATATTTTAAGGATTAATGACAGCTGAAGAAGCTCTTGAGTCTCCCGCTCATGTCTTCATACAGACAGACGCTGGTGATCACTCAACCTCCTGAGCAGAGGTATTTACTGTAATGAGATGGAAATCATTTTAAAAGCAGAATCTGCGGCACAGGACTGAAGATAACTAAAGAGAATCTGTGTCTGTTTCTTCACAATCTTTCTGTTGAAATGCACGGTTTATTTACTGTTGAGATTGCAACATTCTGGTTTTTGGCACAGCACTGGTTAAGATCCATCATTTGTGATAGATACTTGTCCTGGCATTGACACGCTCGCCTCCAGATGCTGTATTCAAAGCTGGGCTGCAGCTCCACTTTGCATACAGCTCATCAGGAGGCTCTTTACTGCAGCAGCTATTCCATGGTTGAAGGTGAGATCTTCAGACCACCTGCTCACATTGAAGATTTTACTGCTAAATCTATTCTTAGACTTGGACATTCCAGTCAGGAAGCCACCAGACATGGGGAATAGCATCATCATTTTACTAATTGGTAAGTGACAATTGTTTATATTTAAGGAACTGTTTTATGGCTTTTATGATTAGAGCCACAGATACAAAGATTTATATTTTCACCACTAACAAGAGCTTTGTCCCACAAGAGATTCGTCCCACTTTCTCCTCCTTTGACCCGCGCAGCAGTGATCACCGTAGTTAAATGCTCCATCTCCAGATGTTGATGGTCAGTTTGGTCAGGAGATGGAGAATTTACCTATTCTGCATCTCTGCAGAGAGAACATACAAACTCCAATAAAAAGGCTTTGTTCCAACTGAAACTCAAATCCAGGGTTAACCACTGTGCCACCATGGCGCCCCAAATGTTTTTATTGAATAATATTTTAGCCAAGAGACGGTTGGTCCAGTTTGTGTCTCTGACCCTGCTCCTGACCAACAGGTGTGAGACCAGCTCCCTTTGTTGATTGCTGCCGTGTGTCCTTGGGCATGTGTGTATGTGAATAAAGTGTGTGTATATATGTGTGTGAGTGTTAATATAATGGCTGAATTCCAGAGGTACTGAGCTTTAGAACGGGGTAAAACATATCCACATTGACTGAGCTAAAATGTAAAGGTGCACTTTATTAATCCCCGTAGGTCAATTCATCCTCTGCATTTGACCAAACCTGATGCCACTAAGGCTTACGTCAGGAGCAGTGGTCGTCATAGTAACAGCGCCCAGGAACCCATCTCCAGATGTTAATGCTCGTCTTTATCAGGACTACCAGCGCTGGAGGATTTACATAGTGTGCATGTTTTTAGTGATAGGGGAAACCGGAGCACCCGGAGGAAACCTACACAGGCACGGGGAGAATGTGCAAACCCCACTCAGAAAGACCCTATTCCGACTGAACCCAGGAGCTTCTTGCTGAGAAGCGAGAGTGCTAATGGCTGAGTGGATAATCACGTAAAGCAAATGTAAATGTAAAAGATTACTTTGGGTTAACGGCAGGGGGCCACAGAACAAACACAGAGAGCCGCAGTTTGAATGTCTGAACTAGGATTATTCCACAGTTTTATGTTTCCCTCCATAGCCCAATTTTTGCCCTGCTGTCTTCTGCTGCGCTACTTCTACCAAACCCAACGACTGACTTGGGACCAGGCTCAGCTGAACTGCAGGGAGCACTACACCGACCTGGCCGTCTTTGAGAGCCAGGAGGACGTGGATGGACTCCAGAGACCCCCTGGTGTGGTGGGAGCGGCCTGGATCGGGCTCAGAGAGGACCCATCGACCTGGAAACACATGGGGAACGAGAGCACGTCTTGGAGGTGGTCGGCCACAGAGGAGACCAGCCAGGGAAACTTCTCCATGTGGGCAAGTCACGAGCCGAATAACATGAATGGAGAGTTCTGCGTCTTCAGCTATTTAGGGTTCTGGTATGACTATGAATGTGAGCTTGGACGACCTTCTGTTTGCTTCTCTGGTAAGACTTTGTTTACCATTGGCTTTATTAAGGCTGGTTTGGCAATATTCTCAGTGAACAAAGTAAATATTATGCATTATTTTAGGCCATTAAAAATACATTAAGATTTAATGTGTATGAATGTGAAATAATATCTTCAATAGTAAGTAAGTAATTAAGATTTATCTTTACAGTTCCTTTCACAGACCAAGGCCACAAAGCACTTCACAGTTCAATAAGTTAAAATACAATTTAAAATGTGCGTACAAAAAATGAAAATAAAATGGCCACGACAACTCAGTGACAGGTTTAAAACAGCCGCAAGAAAATGATGTAGCTGCCTGACCTTTGAATGAGTCAACAGACTGGGAGCAAGGGCGTGGAAGGACCGGTGTAGCAGGCCAGTTTAACTCGGGAATATACGCGGGTATAAAGTAGCCTAGGCCAGATTATACACCAGGTATAAAATGGTCTAGGCCAGAATATACCCCTGGGTATAAACTGGCATAGGCTATTGTAACCCCCCATAGGCCAGATTAACCCCCTCTTTCATTTAATATAAAAACAATAAATACAAGTTATTTTTTATTAATTTCTTTATTCCATACAAAATACATTCAGGAAAAAGATATGATTTATGAAAAAAACTATTCTATACTATAAAACAAAGTACTGTAAGAAATCAATGAAGCAATACTGTACAATATCTAAATGCTGATATACCATATAGCATTTACTTGATAAAACCCTAACAATGTCCTAATACTCCTGTACTGTACTGTACTGTACTGTACTGTACTGTACAGTACAGTACAGTACAGTACCACACTAGAGTCTCATCACTCAACACCAATCACAGCACTGAAGTGCTCGGACTTGTTCTCGAGGTATATGGCAGATTCTGTTGTCTCCTGTTGCTATTACACTGAGTACATAAAGAAGAACAGATTAAGTGCTCTGCAGACGTCAAGTCCCTAAGTACAGTGATGGGCAGACGAAGCCCCGTGGGTTGGAGCCTCTGAGCTAGCTCATACCGCTCAGTCTGGCTTGTAACACTGACATCTTGTGGACAAATGTTATTGCAGCTTATGAAAAGCAATACTAAAGTCTTGTTCTACCGTCATTAAAACTCCAAAACAATTGTGATGTGGTTTCAATTTCAAGGTCTACTGCAGCAAAACATAGATAAACATCAATATGCCCATTTTTTTATAGTGGGCCTTTAAGGAATCCTTATTGAATACAAGTATATTTCAATATAAAAACAATTTACAGAAACAAAAGGACTGCACTCCATACGCAGATCAACAGTTGACGCATCATTTATCTATAGCTTTAGTGCTTATCCACTGAAAGCAGTCACACCAAGGAAGCAAGATGTAACACTCTGAACCAATGAGAAGTCAGGAAACACATTGAGCCAATGAAACACTTCGACACCGACACAGTTGGTTCACACAGTGAAGCAGCGGCTGCAGAATCCGAGACACTGACCGTTTGTCACGTGACCTGTTGTTTTGACACAAGCTCTAACTCAGTGTTTCGAAGAAATTTGCTTCGGACAGAGCGACAAAAGCATCTACTCAAAATGTCTAAATGTTTCTTAAGAGAAGTAAGTTGATACTTCGACTCATCACCTCACAAACAAAGTGTGAAAAGCAATCACACTAATTCGGGCTACAGAGTAATTAACAAGCTACTTCTAAATGATTTAAAATGATTTTGAAGTTTATTTTTATTTTTATAATTTATATTTTATTATTATTAGATACAACAAGAGGGGGGTTAAAATAGCCTAGGCCAGACAATACCATGGGGTATTTCCCCACTGCGGGACTCTTAATCTTTTATATTCTGGCCTAGGCTATTTTATACCCGGGGTATAAAGTGGCCAGGGGGTATAAAATGGCCTGTTACACCAGTCTCCCTGGGTCCGGAAGTGCGTTTGTGGGACCATCAACAGGTTCTGATCCACAGACCTCAGGGCCCGAGTGGGAGCATAAGGCTGAATCAGATCGCTGATGTAAGTAGGAGCCTGATTATGCAGAGCTCTGAACGTCAGCACCAATATTTTAATATGTATCCTGTAGAGGACACATGGATCTATGGAAGGACATCAGCAGTCCTCCTGTTAGAGCGCGTGGGAACCCTAGCTGCAGAGTTTTGCACTAACTGCAGATGGGACAGCTACTTCTTGTTTAGACATGAAAACAAACTAATACAGTAATCTAAACAAGAAGACACAAATGCATCAATAATAAGCTCCAAGTTGCTCTGTGACACCTTTTTCTTAATTTTCGATATGTTTCTCAGCTGAAAAAGCGCAATTTTTGGTAAGCTGTTTGCAGTGTTGAACTAGTGACTTGGTTTGTAAAATGTGCTACATAAACACCCATTACTTACTTACTTACAAATCCATGTAAAAAATAACACCCTGAAGCTCGGTTTTACAGACTGGCCAACATCACCTAAGTATTGTTTAATCCCTGGAATTAAATCATCCGGGGAAATAACTAGTGTTTAGTCTTGTCCATATTCAGCTGCAAAGTGTTCTCACTTAACCACTGCTTTATTTCCACTAGGCAACGAACTAAGGAATCCAGCCTAGAGCTCAGTTGGGTTAAAAGTGCGTTAAATCTGGTTGTCATCTGCACACATGTGATAAGAAACATCACAACAATCTTTCCCAAAGTGAGCCCATACAACAAAAATAACACAGGGCCCAAGACTGAGCCCTGAAGGACTCCACACAACAGATCCGATGACTCAAACCTGATTTGGTTCCCTGTAACACTGAAGCCCAGATAAATAGTAGCTTATGACTAAACAAGTATGAGTGGAATGGGCAATTTATGGGCAATATTGTTGTTTTAAAGGTGTGTGATGTCATAATGGTACAGTGACACCATACTATTACAGGACGGATGCATCACATTGATGTGTCACACATAGTCACGCACACACACACAGGGTCACACACAGGGTCACACACACGGATGAATGCTTTCACTCATTTGGGATGTCTGGACTTGTTCCTCTGCAGGTGTTGCTGAAAACACTACGTACACATACAACCCGACGCACATGACTTGGAGTGCGGCCCAAGCCCACTGCCGGCTGCACCACACTGACCTGGCCTCCATCGAGAGCGCCGAGGTTAGCGCTGCTCTCAGGACTGTGCTGCCGAACGCAGCAACAGTGTGGATCGGACTCTACCGGATCCCCTTCACCTGGTCCAATAGCAACCCTAGCACTTTCCGTAACTGGGGACCTATGTTGCCGGATAATGTCTTCGGCATCGAATTCTGCGGTGCCGAAAAGGACGTTGGCCTGTGGGACGATTATTCCTGCAGCTCGACTCTGCTATCGATTTGTTACAGTCCGGACTGGAAGACAAGAAAAACCATCCTGAAGCAGAAGCTGAGCTCTGCCGCTGATCTGAGCAGACCAGAAGTCCTGCAGCAGCTGCAGCAGCAGGTAGGGGTCCGAGGGGTTCCCCAGGGAGCTGTCTGGCGCTGTAATGTTCCATTTCTCTCAATGTCTGACCCTTTTTAACAATGGTCACAGAGGTTGTTCTCAACTGTGCATAAATGTGTAGAAGGTGTGCATCAACAACTGACCTGCAGGTGCTGCTCAGACAGGTTGTCCCAGTGGCAGCGAAGGATGGGTCAAATGCATGGACAGTAGATAATATCATCCGCTTGTAGCCAATCTTTTTCATTCAAAGTAATAGACACACAGATGCACTACTTGCCCTGCTGGATATGCTGCACAAAATAGATATTTCTGCAAACTTTGAAAATCCACAGTGGCTACCCAGACCTGGCATCATATCCTCTCCCAACAATAGAAGCATACAGTAGTTAGATTAAACTCAGCTATCACAGCATTCAAATGTAATTAACACCTGTTTACTCCATGTCAGCAAGATGACTTTTGGTTAGAAATGATTTTATTGTGTAAACCCTTTCTGACATTAAACACTGGACAAAATACTATAAAACAGTGTGAAACATCAGCAATATTCTATATTTCTGTAACTTGTGCGATCGTCTGCCTATACTCCACAGCTCACAGAGATCCTGGGCCTGAACAGGACAGATGTACGGCTGCAGCTGAAGATTGAGGCCCTGATGCCAATACCAGGAAGTCACCTCCATTCATAATCTGATGTGAAGACCCTGGCCACAACACCGACCGTAACACTGACTGACCCTGTGTTTTAGTTAGACTCTGTGTGTTAGTCAGACCCTGTGTTTTAGTCTGACCCTGTGTGTTTGTCAGAGATACATTTACAGGTTTATCATAACTTCTTCTCCTGTGCATGTTAAAAATGCAAGGGATTTCTCATTTCAACTGTGAGACAGAGTGTAAAATAAATCCAGGGAATTGCAATATGTGATTTAAAAACCAATAACAAAAGTTCAACTCAATATATCAGTGTCACCTTTGTTCATGATGACAGAAGTCAAACATTTCCCACACACTGTAGATGGTATTTTGGCTCTTTCTTATCAAGCAAGATCAAGAGCTGTGAGGTTATGGGTTTATACAGCCATTAGCTTGAGGGACATGGGTCTGAAAATTAGTTTCTGAAAACTTTCCAGGTTAAATAAGGGTCAATATTTACAACTATATTCTTGGTACTTTGGTCTGGGGGAAAACTTCCACTTACCCATCTGAACAGCTTATTTTCTGTCTTGTTAGTTCTTTTAGTGTTTGTGAAATCTGCAGAGAACAGATGTCGTGCAGCGGATGGTGCAAAACTGGACAAATGCAAATAGCTCACATTGGGGATTCAGGACGATCCCATTTCTCTTTTACATATTACAATGAGCTGGTTTATCTGGTTTCCTTATTTTGGGGCATTCAGAAAAGCCAATTCTCCTTTCAATAAACCACTTATTTGTTGCTCTGAGTCTCATTAATTATCTACAGCTGGGGTGTCAAACTCAATTTGGTCTGGGGGCAAATACAACCTAATTGGATCTCAACTCGTATTCCACAAAAATACCCAAAAACAGTACAAAGTTCAACTTCTTGTGCACATAAACGCATGTATTCAAAACTTCCTTTAAAACACTGTCTAATACTTATTCAGTTTTAACTGTAAATCTGTTACTAACTTAAATGTAACAGTGAGTTTTTCATAGTGCAAATAAAGTATTTACAGTAGTACGTTGTAAATGGCATTTCACAATATTTATATTAATATTTGTGTGTTAGCTTTGAGTGCAGCTTTTTTTAAATTAAGGTTCATTACAGGGAAAACATGCTCACAAAGGTACAGTAGATAGAAAAAAGCACTTTAACACAGCACCTGAACCCTCTTCAGTGTGGTAAGGAGCAGCGGCACCAGCAACAGCGCTGATAGTGTCCTCAGCTGTTGTGGTTATCCAACACAGGCACCAACACTAACACCTCCTCTGTGATAGTCAAAGCTTCAGTAACGCCATGAATGAATATGCAACATCACTAACATCAGCCTCTTATCAACGGCAACATAAAAAGCCTCAACATGATGTTGGTAAAAGCGTGCTGTTTCTCAGGACACAGTCTGCAGCCTGAATGAAAGTTTGGACAAACTCTTCTTCACTGTGCGGCTGCGATGCTAATGCTATGTTGTTAGCAATCAGGTGGCTTCCCTGTACAGCGGCATCACTAACCTCTCGTTCTCAGCACCAACCCAACAGACTGCTGTTTCTTCAAGGCCAGACATGTTTATCTTCTGTCTTCTCAATTCTCTATTTTCTATTATCTATCTCTTTTTTGCAGAGTCTCGTAGTTTAGGATGAGATTCCTTCAGCAAAGCCATTTGTTGCATTCACACCACGCACCAGTGATTCATTCACCTCCGCGGACAAATAAGAAATAGTCCTAGTCTTTTTGGACAACCCGACAGTCGATGTCCACTTTTTGTCTTTTTGACATGAGGGGCGCTCTACTGCTCCCATTGGTGAAACATGTTATCGCGTTGTTACCAAAGATGGTGAGAGCAACACGGTTGTTTTACCGTCTGTAAAACAGGCTAAAGTCATAATTTACAGATGAGGGTAAAATTGATAACTAACGAAATTAAACAACCACACTGATCCAGATGGTCCACATTTTAAAGCCACGGCAATAAAGTGGAACACAACACCGTAACTTTACCTGTCTAAAAAGGTAATTGCACTGACACACACACACACACACACACACACGCACGCACGCACGCACACACACACGCACGCACGCACGCACGCACGCACGCACGCACACACACACACACGCACACACACACACACACACACACACACACACACACACACACACACACACACACACACACACACACACGCACACACACACAGTTGTTTGTTATTGCACTAATAAATAACTTGTCTAAGGCTCAAAGTGATGCTTTACAACTGGCTGTAAAAAATCAAAAGGCCCGCAGCTTTGTTGGATGTTTAGTGCGTTCCATTTGGGGGTGCCATGTTTGGGGATGAGCTGCAACTCCGGTTGGAGACAGGCAACCCTGACCTGACCTGACCCCAGCCACCGCGTGGTCAGGGGTCACCCAGAGGGCCCGTGTAAATCACACGTTTCTGGTTCAAGCTCATCTGGAGGAGTGCTTTCCTGCCCCACACACACACACACACTTTCTTTACAAGCGATTTCACTCTGGCAGATGGGACAGGGCCAAAACTTCAATAAGCGATCAATACATAGTTCCCACATGACGTCACTACATACGGGGATTTGCCGACCCGGCGCCATTTGTGTTGGCATTCTGTGGGCAAAACAATAGAAAAAGAAGCTGAAACGTGTTAATGTCGTGATAAAGTTGAAAATGGTCATCTCCTGCTGGGTCAATGGATGTTCAAATCGTGCCGGAGGTTCTGTTAAACCTGGATTTTACAGTATACCCATCATTAGACTTCATGAATGTGAGAAGACTAAGCTTTTGTCAGAACAACCACGGAGGTTATGGCTTGCGAAGATAAACAGGCAAGAAACTCCCTCAAAACACGCAAGAATATGCTCGGAGCACTGTGTCAGGTGCGTATCGTATCTTATAATGTGTTGACAGACGTAATTTACTCAGTACTAACTTGTGTATGCTGATATCTGGTAACTTGAGAGTTTCATTATTTAGATTACTTTATTATGAGGAGGATCGGTGTCGCGTAAATGTATTAAATAGATAATAATAGTTCTATGGTGGGCTAAAACAATGTTCACAAACAGCATTGCTTCTGTAAAAAGATCTGTGTCATAAAATAAACTGCTCTTTACGCCTGGAAAAATCAGTTGCTCACCATTCACCAAAACATACGGTCAAAAACGCGGAAATAAACAATAACAGCAATCCAGAGTGTCCGTGTGGCATTAGCATTAATTAAATTAATTGTTAATATAATTAAAATAATTAAATGGAGCTCCAACTGGTATTAAATCTAAAGTTTTTGAGAAATGTTTGCATTGCTTGTTAATTTTTGCTGCATAATTTGATCAAATATGTAAAACATGTCCGTAGCACGTTAAACTGTGGTGCCATTGTATTAATATACAATTATTTGCTCAAAAGTTGCCCTTTTTTTACAATTTGCGTTTGAATATCTACATTTATTCTCATTCTTCTGTTTAATGGAATGCACAAACACAGCAGCGTGCCATCAAAGATGGCGTCTCCGAGGAGGTCATGTGACATTCATTGGTCTGTGGGAACTATGTATTGGGTTTTAAAAAATATATGTAGGCTGAGCCCCAGGTCTACAAGATGCCTGTCCCTTGTCTACAAGACGTCTCAAAGAGCGAGACCAGAGAGAAGCCAAAGAAAGATCAGAGTAAGAGAGCAGAGCGAGACAAGAGCGAGCAAAGTTTGTTGCACAAAAGTGTGGATTTATAGAAAACCAATGAAAGATTCTATCTATTTTGAACATTTCTGGTTTGTGACTTCCTGTCAGGGCTGGACTGGCTATTGGGTGTCCCGGGCAATGCCCGAAGGGCCACTGCCCATATTTGGGCCTGTCTACCTGCCTCATACATAAAAACATTTGTGTGAAATGTTTAAATCCGTTGAGAAATGTTCGAGGGGTGTGCGTGACCGCGGAGCACTTGCTGTCTTTTTAAACTCGGACAGGATTCCATATCCTCCGTGGCTGCAGCGTTAAAGTCTATGGTTCTGGGGCAGCTGCGGCCGCTTATGGCAGCGGTTCCCAAGTCCAGCAGCTGTGAGCCGTTTTGACAACAATGCGGCGAGCACGCAGCCGGAACTTGGTGCAAGTGATTTGCTAAATTAAAGCTGGGGTACCTAAAATGTTCCCTTGCATTAACAGTTCATGTTGGTTGTGCCCAAAAGTAAAACGTTGTGAGCAAATCAAATAGATTTAATGATAGCCATTGGTTGATCTCATGCATTTCAGACTTTGTCCCATTCTCATCCCTGTAACAAACAATGGTGTTGGTACTCTGTCTATCTCCCTCACTCTGAGTAGAGACATGTTTATTACTCTCAATGTAGACCATTGCACTTTATTTTGATTCTTGAAACTTTATACATCCTGATCCTCTATATTATGTGCTCCTGCATACTATTTAAATAACCGTAAAGCAAAAGCCCAGGCCGTCAAGGAGGCAAAAATGCCCAGAACATTTTTTGGCCCCAATCCAGCCCTGCTTCCTGTTACTTCCACTGGCAAAACAACAATTCTGATTCTGAAAATTCTCCTTCTATTAAATATATGGGTTGTCTCTCAGTTTTAGTAAACACTGATGGTATTTGGGAATACCTCCTTGTGCCCATGTGGATTCATGCTGCAGTGCCTCTGGTAGCCTCTGTTACGATGCAAAGCTAATACCGCCGGAACAAATTATATGAGAAAATATCTTCCAACTAGCTTATGTTAAAATCGGCTAGTTTCGCATTAAGGCTAACACTATGATGATGTCACACTTGGTCAGTCTTCTGATTTGATTGAGGGAATGCAAGGGCTAAGGAGGTGAAACAAAAACAGCCTTCAGTGCGTGAGCCACATTCTGTTTCTGTTCCCAAACAATAATGCTAATATGTCAATGTCAGTTAGATTTGTACAGCACATTTCCAACAGCGCCAACTGCCCAAAGTGAGACCAGAAAGAGAGAGCAGAGAGAGAGAGTCCAGAGGAAAGCCAGAGACAAGATTTAGTGGCAGCAGCTGCGAAGGTTCTCCCTCCTTAAAGTAGCAATATGTGAGATTTTCATTTCAAGTCATAATTAAATGGCCCTAATATGTCAAAAGGTATGGATCCATTTTTCCAATACTTCTTCAACTGATGACAGTAGTCCAACCGAGATATTTTGATTTCAAAATTAGGTTTACAGCCCCTAAATCTTATTGTTGGTGTCCAACAGCCACTGATTTTATTACCTCACTGATCTGAGAGGGACATACAGAGATAACAGCTCTGTCAGAAACCAGAGAAAGACCGGAGAGTAAGTAAGTAAGTAAGTAAGTTTTTATTTATATACCGCCTTTTCACTGCAGATCTGAGTCTCAAAGCGGTTTACAATTGTTAATTTTTGGGCATTTGTCTCTCACTCCACACAGAGATGGGAGCGGGGCCAGTACAGGAGGCGCATGCCAGAACTATTGGACATGTTTTTAGTGGTAGGGGAAACCGGAGTACCCGGAGGAAACCTACGCAGACACGGGGAGAACATGCAAACTCCACTCAGAAAGGCCCTGGTCCGACCGGGATTCGAACCCAGGACCTTCTTGCTGAGAGGCGAGAGTGCTATCCACTCAGCCACCGTGCCGGAGAGAGACTTAAATATTTATATAGTAGTAACATATTTATTATTCTGAGTTCTGCAGTCCACTAAAACACATTTATTACAATCATGTTGAATATTTAACAGGTAAGTTCATTCAGACAACCTGAAAGAATGGACAATGGGCGGAACGGTGGCTCAGTGGATATCACTATTGCTTCTCTGCAAGAATGTTCTTGATTCAACCCCTGGACGGAACAGGACTTCTCTGACTGGAGTATGTTTTTGCTATTTTTGTACCCAGTCTGTTTCCAGATCCTTGTTTGCTCTACCTCATCGTTTAAAGCCATCCTCTGTCACCACGGCCTGCTCGCAGATAGTGAATATACTTTTTGTTTTGGATTGTCAATACAATTTTTGTTCTCAACTCTGCTTTGTGGTCCACATTTAAAAGACATAACAATTGTACAATTTAAAGTGCTCTGTGACTCTGGTATGTGACAAGTGCTGTATAAATAAAGACTACTTATTTACAAGCGGGACAAACTCATACATAACATGTTACACACCTGCACTGATTGGACTAAACAGTGTGTGGAGCAGTGGGGTCAGAGGTCTGCAGTGATGACCTTGTTATGCAAAATGACTTGAGTGTTGTGCAAATGTCTCCAGAGACCGCTGTGGTCTGGTTAAAATACAGCCGTCGCATGTTGATGTGTTAACTCATGCGATAGAGCAGAGAAAAATACTAGAGAGAAAGATACAAGAGAGAGACAAAAACTGCTTTTATTACCAAAGTTTTGGAACACACTCTCCGTGGATCCCCCAAACCTAAAACCTTGGAATCCATGGAGTCATTCAAGCCACTTTTAAATACACACTTGTTCAGGCTTTTGTGTGATCTGCCAACTGTTTGCTCTGGGAATCCTTGTGTTTTAGTCTATTTTATTGAATTCTACATTATTTACATTTATTGTGTTTATGATGTTTTTTTTTTATTCTTTTGTTTTTTGAAGGACAAGATTCAGACAACACACAGAATGAACACACATTCTTCATTTGTTCTGTAATAAAAAACAAAACAACAATCAAAAACGACAAAAACAAGAATAAAATGGAAAAAAGCAGAAGTTGTAACAAGAATAAGAATTATTTTTATTGCGATTTGTAAGTAACAGGAAGTGACAAACTATTCATGGTGCATACAAGTCGTGGAAGTAAAAAGAGATATAGAGGCATGTTTGGATCTTTTAAAACACTTTTGAAGCAATTGTGGTTGAGGCTAAACTCATTATTACGAGTGACTTTACACTTCCGATCCGAAGCCGACATTTGGCGCGGTTGCAGATGCTAGGAGGAGGTCGTTAAATAAAATGTCTTCTGCTGTGACACGATCCCAGACCTCCGCTTCTTTTGCCATTTTCTTCAGATGGTGGAGGATGTGGGCAATGTCTGAACAGCTAACATCTACAGTTTAGAATACTGAAAATCATCAAGAGAAACCATGCATCTGGAATCAGTGCCATCCATCCATCCTCTTCCCCTTAATCCATTTCTGGGTCGGGGGGGTGGCCAGAGCTACACCCAGTCACAGAGCACCAGCCCCTCACTGATCCTCCTGCAGGTGGTGAGTCCACAGGAGCTGAGATCTTTCAGTGGGAGCTTCAGACAAAGTGGGGTTAAGTGTCTCGCCCAAGGACACAACGACAGCAGTCATCAGTGGGAGTCGTGAAGTAGGTCTTACAGTGGGCTCGAACCCACGACCTTCAAGGCTCAAAGGTCAATGCTCTACCAACTGAGCTACTGTCGCCTGCAAAATCTGAATAGCCCAGATTCCAATCAGGCCTGTGGGCAAGCTGCTGAGAAATGGACAAAACCATTGTCCTCTTTGCATGGACAGAATTTGAACCTAATTGAATTGCTGGATTTGGACACTAAAGCTGAACCTTGTGATTGGAAGACACCTGAAAGAGGAATTCACAGCTCAGCGCAAAAATATAATTCAGCCTGAAGAAGAAATCGATGCAGAAATTGGGAGAGACTATATGTGAAAACCACCCAATGGACTTATGAAGTTTAGTTTTATGAAAGATCTGTACACATTTTCTGATGTTTTATGTTTTTGAAATATTCTGAAGTATTGTGAAGAATTATACGTTTTTGAAGTATTGAGGCAGGATGTTATGTTGTTTTTTCATTTTTTTGAAGAAAATGACAAAGTCTAGGCTTGTGTCTTTCATTCAAACAGAAGACATGTTTTATTGTTGATGGTAGACAGCACGAACAAAGATGTTAGAGAATGCAAGTGATATTATGGAGGAATGGAGACCTCCAACCGGCATTTGCCACGGTGTAAAAGCTTCAACCTTGAGATAATAATAATAATAATAATAATAAATTTTATTTATATTGCACTTTACATTTCAAAGAAACCTCAAAGTGCTACAACAGGTAGATTAAAATCAGATAAAACAAAATGAACATGACATAGTAAAACAAAGCAAGCACAAGAGCAAAAACAAACTAAAAGGCCTTTTTAAATAAATGTGTTTTTAGGCCTTTTTAAAGGCCTCAACACTCTGGGGAGCCCTCAGGGTATCTGGCAGGGCGTTCCAGAGTCCAGGGGCAACTGCCTTAAAGGCCCTATCTCCCATTGTGGAGAGCTTGGTCACGGGCTGGTGAAGAGTATGGGTGGATGTGGACCGTAAGCGCCTTGTGGTGGTGTGTGGAGTAACTAGCTCAGTGAGGTATGTCGGGGCTGTTCCATGGACACATTGGTATGTGAGGAGGCAGATTTTATAGTGGATTCTGTATTGGATGGGCAGCCAATGAAGAGACTGGAGGACAGGGGTGATGTGGTCATACTTGCGCCTCCTCGTCAGGATCCTGGCTGCACAGTTCTGGATGTGCTGGAGCTTCAGCAGGCTCTTACCAGGGATCCCGACAAGGAGGGCATTGCAGTAGTCCAGCCTGGAGGAGACAAAGGCATGTACCAATTTCTCAGCATCTGTCTGTGAGAGGGAGGGGCGGAGTTTGGCAATATTTCGTAGATGATGGAAGGACACTTTGCAGAGGTGGCGGATATGATTCTCAAATGAAAGATGAGGATCAAATCTGACCCCTAGGTTTGTAACAGAGGAGGAAAACTAAAACAAGTAGTGGAAAACACTACCTTGAGCATATTGTTAGAATGATGAGTTAGAACTTTATCCACAGTTGCTTCAAATTGTCATAAAATATCTAAATCCCCCCTCTGGTCACACATTCACATCAGGATCACCATCAGGAGCGATAAATAGCAACGTAGCATCATAACTCAATACTTTTAAAACTCATAAACTTGGTAACTCATAACTTCAAATACAAATAAAACATGTTCAGATCATAAAATTTGTATTCAATCTTCAGTAAAATACCAAACTTCATCAGCCAATTGGGTGGTTCTCAGATATTGCTTTGAAAACTCTCTCTCCCACTTTCCGTGTTTATTTCTTCAGGCTGCATTTCTTGTGTCGAGCCGTGAATCCTCCTTTTGACAAGTCTTTCAGTGTGCTCTAGTGTCCAAATTCAGCAACCAATTCCGTCCAGTCCAGATCCATGATCCAGACGCATGGTTTCTCTTGAGGTTTATCAATTTTCCATCCATCCATTTTCTTCTGCTTCATCCGTTGCCGGGTCGCGGGGGCAGCAGTCTAAGCAGAGACGCCCAGACTTCCCTATCCACACACACTTCCTCCAGCTCGTCCGGGGGGACCCCAAGGCGTTCCCAGGCCAGCTGAGAGACATAGTCCCTCCAGCGTGTCCTGGGTCTTCCCCGGGGCCTCCTCCGGGTGGGACGTGCCCGGAACACCTTCCCAGGGAGGCGTCCAGGAGGCATCCTGAACAGATGCCTGAGCCACCTCAACTGGTTCCTCTCGATGTGGAGAAGCAGCGGCTCTACTCCGAGCTCCTCCCGTGTGACTGAGCTCCTCACCCTATCTCTAAGGGAGCAGCCACTCTGCGGAGGAAGCTCATTTCGACCGCTTGTATCCGCGATCTCGTTCTTTCGGTCATTACCCAAAGCTCATGACCATAGGTGAGGGAGGGAACGAAGATTGACCGGTAAATCGAGAGCTTTGCCTTTCGGCTCAGCTCCCTCTTCACCACAACGGTCCGATACAGCTCTGACTGCAGACACTGCTCCCTCTTTACCACAACGGTCCGATACAGCTCTGACTGCAGACACTGCTCCCTCTTCACCACAACGGTCCGATACAGCTCTGACTGCAGACACTGCTCCCTCTTTACCACAACGGTCCGATACAGCTCTGACTGCAGACGCTGCTCCCTCTTTACCACAACGGTCCGATACAGCGACCGCATCACTGCGCACGCTGCACCGATCCGCCTGTCAATCTCATGCTCCATTCTCCCCTCACTCATGAACAAGACCCCGACATACTTGAACTCCTCCACTTGAGGAAGGACCACTCCTGATTGGTCAATTCTATATAAGAATTGACCAATCAGATGCCTTCCTTTGTGGGGGGAAACCAAGCCCCGGTGTCCCAAGATGGCGCCCTATTCAAATGAATTGCTTGTGCTCAGTAGCGCATGGGACTTGACGGGGACCGAAAGATTAGCAGAACTCGCCTGTATTTGGGCATCGTCTGGTCCTCCCGGTTCTGCGCAGAGGACGAGCTCCCATGATGCTTTGCGCCAAATACACGTGTGTGGCTCTCGTGCACGTGCACAGAGGGGCTCGGCCGCGCTTTGACCAATCAGCGCTGCGGTAGAGCGGAGCCAGAGCGGGAAGGAAACGAGCAGAGTTTGTGGCAGTAAAGTGTAGATTTAAAGAAAACTGAAGGATTTAAGAAGAAAAAAAGTTCAGGATGACAAGGGACACTAAAATCCCCACAAAATCCGATCTTTGTGAAAGCTGTAGGCTCTCTGTCAGCTGAGGTTGAGCTGTTTTAGTTTACATTAAGTTCTATGGGACTTTTTTTTGGCTAGCCCACGTGAATTTAGTCTGCAGTACCACAGGCGCCCCCTGTGCCCATGGGTGGGACAGCTATGAGCTAGTAATACATCCAGTTATTATTATAGATCCATGGGGGAAACTCCAGTTAGCTTAGCAACCGTCTTAGCAACACGCCTCTGTTACGGAACGAAGCTAACTGCAGGAAAGGGCTATATGAGGAAATCAGCTCCAGCTCGTGTATGTTCAACACTACGGTGATGTCACACTCGGTAAGGCCACACCAGTCTGTGGTGCAGGGGGGAGCAGGAATGCCTCTCATGGCTGTCCTCTGGATGACCCGGCCTCCTGGAGTGTGGGATACACAGGCTGTAATTAGCTGCTTTAACATTGGAGCTGTGCTAACCCCGCGCCTCATTGGGGTTAGCAGTGGCATTGAAGGAGAGAGAGACCAAAGTGAGACCTATGTGAGATCGAGGAGAGACCTGAGAGTCAAATCAATCATTCATAATAGAATGAACTTGGATCAGACAAAAAGTACAGCACAAAATGTGCAAACAAGTTAATATTGGATTTTTTTTCAATTTAATTTTTTGTTACAGGTTAAGTCTTATTCCCAGTTACATTTGCCTCAGCTGATTTTCTTTTCAAAACGTAAAAACTTCAGTGGTCAAATTCTGACCCAGAAAACAGCTACACCAGCTTCTTTATGTTTCCCATTGGCGATGTAAGTGGACAATTAAGAAAAAAAGACCTTTATTTGTCTCACAGTAGGGAAATTTCAGTGTTGTAGCACACATGTATGAGATCAGTAGCTGTAAATGCTTATTTTTATACCTTAGACGTGTATGCTGATTTTTGTTATGCCTTACTCTATTCTTTATCTTTCTTCTTTGACTGTTGCACCAAGAGCCAAAGCAATTTCCTAGTCTGTGACTTCCTGTTACTTACATGGCAATAAAAAATATTGTAATTCTGATTACTTTTTGGTTTGAAGGACAGAAATACAGGCCTGTTACAAGACCCTGTAGTTTTAGGGCTGAGGTTAATTCCATAAACCAAATTCAGGAAGAATTATGGCGTGCCAAGAAGATCCTGTGTTTTAATCCACCTCCAGACAGGGTCTTTTTTGAGGATTTTGCATGATCTCCCTGTGTCTGCACAGGTTTCCTCCAGATGCTCCGGTTTTCCCTACTACTGAAAACATGTACTATAAATAGTCCAGGGTGACTGAGTGTGTGTTTGTGAGTCCGACTGTTGGACTACAGATGCAAATGATTCCAAAGCTACAATCCGGAGATGATTGTAGCTTTGCGAATCCAGTGACAAGCATTGTGCCAACCGAATAAACAATTTAAAAACCCAGAAATAAAGTCACATTTACTTCAAAACCTTCCTCGATTATATCAGCTGATTCTGAGTACTTTATTCAAAAGGAAAATCTGATTTTTTTAGACGACTAGTGAGTGATTTTTTAGACGACTAGTGATTCCATCCCCCGCCCACAGACTCCTCTGGCTCCACTTAAGCTTCCTCATTTAATTATGGGATGTCCAGCACTAAATATCTCTCACTTAGAGTCAGCGGAAGACAAAGAGAGAGAAGAGAAGAGCTAACTAGGACAGATGGTGGAGAGCAGTTAGAAAAAAGGTTAGAATCACAGTTTCCTTGCATTAGTAAAGATGCTGTCTCCATCTTATTAGAAAACATTTTATCTGAGTAATTGAATCTTTGGGCAATGTGGTTCTTTCAAAAAAACTGAGCTAAAGATGTCCAGAGAAAGAGACCAGCAAGAGCGAGAGACCAGGGAGAGTGATCATAGGGAGACCAGAGACAGACCAGAGAGAGAGACCCGAGAGAGTCTAGAGAAAGAGACCAGCAAGCGAGGGAGAGACCAGAAAGAGATTGGGTAGAGACCTGAGTGAGAGAGATTAGAGTGAAACTAGAGAGAGAGAGACCGGAGATGTGACAGAGGCCAAAAATACATGAATTTGAAACTATGAGCGAGTAACTAGTAGCTTTTTTGTGTTGTCCAAGTTAGGTAGTCTAGCTTTGAAACTTTAAAGGGTTTATGGCACATGCTTTGTCTCCTCAATGCCAGACTTTTAATTGGGCTAGTTACAACGTAGTAAAGTCATTGTTGAGTGTGGGTTCCCAAGACTTGACCACTGGGAGAGGGGCTTTATGACCCAGACATAGTTCTATTGTAAGATTCTGAAGAGGAGGGTGTTTGGAACGAGACACAGATCGGAATGTTGTGGTCATGGTCAGAAAATAGAAATGTTGAATTTATATGATTCTCTATTCTCTTTGTTGAATAGACAAACTAATGTTGTTGTGCAAACAACTGTTTTTCATTTTCTGATGTATAAACACAAAACAAAAGTAAAAAAACAAAGACTTGGATCCTGGATCCTGGATCTACAATCTCAGTCCTGGATCTACTGCCTGTCCTTCCGTGGACCTCCCTGAGGTTTCTCACATGATTCCCACTGGGTTTCTGAGTGGTTCCTTGCTGATGCAGGAGGTGTGAAATCTGACAGTGATGATCCGGGACATTTCTGCATATTCATCAACAATTGAACAGTGGTCATCCCACTCCCTATGGACCAATGGCTCCTATGTGTTTTTCTTGTTATTGCACTTCTTGTCTTCGAACCGTTTGATTTGATATTGTCGAATCAACAACAAATTACAACTGCTGTGGATGGGTGATGTACAAACACATTGAATGGCATAGAAAAGTGCATTTGTCTTTATGCTGGTTTCATGACTCTTTAAGGTTTTCCTTCTAGCATTCCTAAACATCCTTCTCTCAGCTTTTGTTGCGTTTCTGGCTGCATCCGAATTAACTTTGTTTTTCCTTTTTGGATACGGATTGTGCAAGAGTAGAGTAGCAAATATCGATTAACAATTTAAAAAATTTGTTTTATTAACAATATTATCTGTATTATATCAGATAATATTAAATTTTATATAGAAAGAAATAAGGGAGAACGAGAAAAGCATGTTATTTGTGTGCGGTTTCGGATGTCTTCCTGTGTGCTCGTGACGTCACTGGCTGCAGGGTTCGCGCGGAGGCCATCTGCAGCGGATAGGTTCACCCAGAGTTCAGCCTTCATGAGGTAACCCCGCAGACAACTCACCACAACATAGCGAACAACTCACCGCAACAGTTCCACACCATCGAAGGGAAACCGCGCCACACGACCGTTACAGTGACTTTACTTTTGATTTGTTATAACGGTTCCTAACGGTTCCTAACGGTTCCTAACGGTTCCTAACGGCAGGATCCACGCTATGCTAGCTCGCGCGCACGCCCCTGACCGCTGGAATGTTATGTGTGTGTGCTAGCTTCATGTAGGAGCGCTGTTTGGGTCTATGGTCTTGTCCCGCGGCCCGCCATGTTTGACTACCTGGAGTGGGACGCCTTCGGACCGGCCGTGGAGCTCCTGGACCTGTACGCCCCCAGCTCCAGCCCGACCCCGGGGCCAGAGGGACGACAGCCCGATCTGGCCGCGTATTTCCCCGAACTACTGCTGGAAGCGGAGTTCTGCTCACAATGTAGGTTCACGCTACTGTTTTACTTGAATATTTGTGCAATTTGTCATAGAAAATACTGTATTATCTGCATGGACATTTAAAGAGGCATGTTTGTCAATGTTACATGGATTATAAATTTGCAAATTGTATAATACTGCGGGAGTACCTATATTTCAAATTCATCCTCGCTCTCAAAACAGACCAGAGAGGCACCAGAGCCTGAGACCAGAGCCTGAGACCAGAGCCTGAGACCAGAGCCTGAGACCAGAGCCTGAGACCGGAGCCTGAGACCAGAGCCTGAGACCAGAGCCTGAGACCAGAGCCTGAGACCAGAGCCTGAGACCAGAGCCTGAGACCAGAGCCTGAGACCAGAGCCTGAGACCGTGAGACCGAGCCTGAGACCGGAGCCTGAGACGGAGCCTGAGGAGCCTGAGACCGAGCCTGAGACCAGAGCCTGAGAGCCTGAACGAGCCTGAGAGCCTGAGACCGAGCCTGAGACCAGAGCCTGAGACCAGAGCCTGAAAGCTGAGACCAGAGCTGAGACCAGAGCCTGAGACCAGAGCTGAGACCAGAGCCTGAGACCAGACCTGAGACCAGCCTGAGACCAGAGCCTGAGACCAGAGCCTGAGACCAGAGCCTGAGACCAGAGCCTGAGACCAGAGCCTGAGAGAGCCTGAGACCAGAGCCTGAGACCAGAGCCTGAGACCGGAGCCTGAGACCGGAGCCTGAGACCGGAGCCTGAGACCAGAGCCTGAGACCAGAGCCTGAGACCGGAGCCTGAGACCGGAGCCTGAGACCGGAGCCTGAGACCAGAGCCTGAGACCAGAGCCTGAGACCAGAGCCTGAGACCAGAGCCTGAGACCAGAGCCTGAGACCAGAGCCTGAGACCAGAGCCTGAGACCAGAGCCTGAGACCGGAGCCTGAGACCAGAGCCTGAGACCGAGCCTAGAGCTGAGACCGAGCCTGAGACCGCGAGCCTGAGACCGAGCCTGAGACCGGAGCCTGAGACCGAGCCTGAGACCAGAGCCTGAGACCAGAGCCTGAGACCAGAGCCTGAGACCAGAGCCTGAGACCGGAGCCTGAGACAGGAGCCTGAGACCGGAGCCTGAGACCAGAGCCTGAGACCAGAGCCTGAGACCAGAGCCTGAGACCAGAGCCTGAGACCGGAGCCTGAGACCAGAGCCTGAGACCGGAGCCTGAGACCAGAGCCTGAGACCGGAGCCTGAGACCAGAGACAGCCCAGACAGTCTTTTAGTATTTCAACTGCTAGTAGTATTGTCATATAGAAGTTATTCATCTGTTATTACCCCTGTAGTTTTTTAGAGCTGATATTCATGTGTTCTACCGGCATGAACCAAGCTTTGTAGTGATTCCATGTTGGGTCTTTTTGACTTTTTGAGTGTTTTATTACCTGGCTTATGGCGGCTGTGGCCTGGGTGGAGTACTTACACAGAACTAGTCCCATCAGCGAATAATGTTTGACAGGCATACTTAATACTTAAATACTAGCTGGGCTACTTGACTTTCAATTTCATCTCACTAACTAGCTAGTAAAACAGTTTTCTTCTCTCATTAGTTTTCACATGCAAGCCTTGACATTAAGCTTTGTCAGCCATTTGACCTTTGGGCAAGTACCATTTACATTTGACTTGCCCAATGTTAAAAGTCCAAAAGTCAAATAATGACTGACAGGGAGCTTTCTTAAGCATGCAAAATAAAATACAACAAAGCCTTTTGTGGTGTGTTCTGTTTGATTTGTTTACAACTTACTTTGGTGCACAACCAACATGCATTGTCAATGCAAGGAAAAAATTAGGCACCGACGCTTTATTTTTTCGGTCTTTTGGTTGTGCTTCGGTAGGAGACACGGGGGAGACACTGATTAACCCACCCTTGCAACAAGCTAGGGACCATCCTGTCCGTGCTCTATATGACCACGTTACGGCTGTGCGTTCACTGAGCTGTTTTCAAAGCGGCTGCCCACAGGGTCAGAATGGAGGATTTGGAATCCTGTCACATTGGACAAGAAAATTGACCAACGAAGAGAATCGGTCAAAAAAATATAGGCTCTAGAGGTGGGAATGCGTTCGCAGCCTGAATGGGTTAGTAAGTAAGTAATACTACTGTAAGCTAAACATCACTTGCCCAATCGGGCAACTTGCTAAGACAGCGCACTTGTCCGTCCCAAATCTTTAGTTGCCCCTGGCAAGCGGACAACCGTTAATGTTGAGCCCTGACATGCATGTATTTTTATCCTCTGTCACACCTTTGGTCTCTCTTGACTCTCTCTCTGGTCTCTCTCTGTTTACTTACTCGTATCTCTGTCCTTCCCCTGGTCTCTCTCTCTGAAATAGATAAGATAAGAAATTTCAGTGTCATCGTTGCACACATTACAGCAGAGAAAGAAGGAAATAAGAGCACTCAGATTCATCAAACAGAGTCTGATGTTTAAGTCTGAAAAGCTGATCTTGTGAGAGTGACAGAAATTTGTGAATAAGCTCTCAGTGTCAAATAGTAACTCACAGGGCTCTGTCTTACAAGTATGTAACAGATAACAAGTTTTCTGATAAGATGAATACAGCATGTTCGGGTCTTTTTGCTCTGTGGGACAAACATGTACTATTTGTGAAGTTAGGTAACCCAGCTTCAAATCAAAATTCAAGATACAATAATTTTTTTGTACTAAAATCTATATTAATTCTATCTCTGCATGTTTTTGACCTTTGATTCCACCTGATTTTTCCAAAAAAAATCTGTGTTTCCAATGTGAAAGGCTTTCTAGTGTGGTGTTTATTAAATGATTAAACGATTGACCTAATGGCTTAAGTGCAGACTCTAAAGTGTTCAGTACAATATATTATTGATCTTTCAGTCCGTCTGCTTCAAAACTCATCAAATGTTATTTTAACTTGATCCAATTAGAAGTAAGAGCTCTGAAAATAGCAGCAGGTGAGCGACAAAATCACTGCGCCATGAAAGGGTTTAGGAACTCTCTGCTCTGCTCTACTCTACTCTCTCCCAATTGGAAGAATTTCCACCGACTCTGTTTAACCGGTACCAGGCCATTCTTTAGTTCCTGAAGAATTAGAAGGTCCTAGGTTCGAATCCCGGTCGGAACAGGGCCTTTCTGAGTGGAGTTTGCATGTTCTCCCTGTGTCTGTGTTGGTTTCCTCTGGGTACTCCAGTTTCCCCTACCACTAAAAACATGTACAATAGGTCTGGCATGCGCCTCCTGTTCTGGCGACACTGCTCTGTGTGGAGTGAGAGACAAATGCCCACAATTGTAAACCGCTTTGTGATTCTGGTCTAGCAAAGGCGGTATATAAATAAAGATCACTTACTTACTTACTTACTTACTCTTGACCCTTGTTCTATCAAGGCTGAGCTGGTATAGTGATCTAACTGACACTGATTGGCTAGAGTAAGTAAGTAAGTAAGCTTTATTTATATACCGCCTTTCACAGACCAGAGTCACAAAGCGGTTTACAATTGTTATTATTTTTTGGGCACTTGTCCTCTCACTCCACACAGAGATGGAGCGGGGTCGCCGAACAGGAGGGCGCAGACCTATTGTACATATTTTTAGTGGTAGGGGAAACCGGAGTACCCGGAGGAAACCTACGCAGTGCTACTGGAAGCTATGCTGAGCATGGAATTTCTCTAGTTACTGGTTTGTTGTGGTTAGGTTGCTAGGATCAGGTACCCAATACTAGAGTAGAGTAGAGTAGAGCTGTGTTTTTCAACCAGTGTGCCTTATTATGTTTATTAGTGTGCCTTGGAAATGATCAAATATCACCTGCTTGTTCAAAATCATGTGAGATGAAAACAACGAGATGATTAGAAAGATTTTTTTGGCTTGTTTGATTTTCTATTAACACACATTGATGAGAATGACTTTGATTTGTTGTATCAGCTTCAGCTGGTGGTGTGCCATGGTGTATTTTGCAATGACAAAGATGTGCCACAGTTCAAAAAGGTTGAGGAAAACTGGAGTAGAGTAGAGTAGGGCCAAGTCGGGCTGGTGGAAACAGGACTTTATTGCAGTATTTCCTATTGTCCTGCATTAGCTGTTGAGCCCTGGGGTTGAACATTGACACAGATCTCTTGTTAGTGGCTTTTGTTGATGTGGCGACGCTGAGGAATGGGAACAATGTGATGTAGGTTAAGTACCATGAGAGTTTAGATCATGAGACTGAGACGTCAAAGATACTATAACTCCTACTAATCAACATTTCCCAGAGGTAGGCGATAGTCTGTATACAGATGGACAGTGCTAACCCACTGACTTAATGAAGCCCGATAGGAAGGTGCTCATGGTTGAATTGAATTACATGTAAAAGTAAAATCCTCTCGCTCAGCAACCGTTTGTGTCACACTCGCCATAAAAGGTGTATTCTCAAAACTTCTCTCATGTTCTAAATCCATTCAATTTATTTGTGTAAAACCTTGGGGAGGCCCACTCTGTAGATCCAGGACTGAAGTTGTGGAACCAACACTCATGTTGTGGAACCAACACTGAGGTTGTAGAACCAAGACTGGGGCTGTAGAGCCAGGACTGTGGAGGATGAGGCTCCTTGGTGGGGAGGGGGGTGCAGCACACAGTTCACAGGTGCAGATAAAAGAGGCCTGATTCAGGGGATTTATCGCCACGCCATGAAACAGACAATGGGACAGCAGGTGAATAGCAACGTACTGACTACAACCAAAGTCATAATCATGACAGATAAAGAGATTGGAGTTTAGTTTATAGAGAACAATGTGCAAGTTACTATATCATTAACACTTGGAGAATGTGCAAGAAGATGGTGCAATACAAAGTTACAGTACAGTATTTAACAGCAACATAAAGTGCGATACAAATTTCAAACAAATAAAGAACCGTTACAGTAAATGTAAGCAAGATAACAGCAGGTGTCTCCTTGTTTATTGACCTTGAGATTGCAGAATCTCTTTTTTAGGGGAACTCTGCCCCCAGAAGGGGGGAAGGGAGTGGTGTTCAGGAGGTTGTTCTGAAGTCTGTAGGATTCTTATATTCCTGTAACAGGTGATAGTTTAGTCTTAATTAGCACTAACCAGCAATATTTGTATTGTTTAAGAAAAAAACTGTTTCCGTCTTGTTTGGTGCATAGTGTATTGTGAAACACTCTCTGCTCTTATTTCTTGTGTTTGGAGTCAGCTGTAAAGGCGCCGGTGCTTTGAAGTGGCCCTGGTTTGTGAGTGTCCAGTGTAGAACTGCGGCCACTTTGGGGTCACTGTGGGGTCAGCGGGTGGTCAGCAGGTCTGGAGCTGCGGAGGAAAGCCGCTTGTTGAGACTGTTCAAAAACAATATGATCAAATCCTGATCAATAACTGCAAACAAACGTTTGACTTTGATCCCACTTTTGGTTGCAGTCCTTGTGCGAGCACGATTTGGAGCTGAGTGTTTTCCTTTAAGGGACACATAATGAAACATAAACCGTGTGAATCCAATGAATTGCCTTGTTTTATTGTTTGAACGTACATTAATTAAGGAAACCTTCATATAGGGTCATTTTCACATCAACAGCTAAAAGAAATGGCTCATGTTTTTCCAAAGGGCTGCATAGAGACTCAGGACACCACTGGGACATTTCTGGCTTCAGCGGCACCCAGTTGTGGACCCGTGTCCACCAGCCCTATTCAACTCTACTTTATTCCACTCGACTCTTCTCTACTCTACTCGACTCTTCTCTACCTGGTTGAGATTTCATTATGCTTTAGTATCTGATAGCGTATCCTGGAAACCTATCCACCTTGGTGACCATGGTTTCCAGCAGCACTCTGTCCAATCATCGTTAATCAAAAGACTCTTGTACCAGCATGGCATGGATAGAACCAGGGCCAAGAGGGACTAAAGAAGGATCTGGTACCAGTTAAACACTCCCAATTCTTGGGTTTCATTAACCTGGCCTGTAGGGGACGAATGAGCAGAGATGGGATAACTCAGTTTTGCTCCCATTGAAAACTATGTAAATCGTGTCTGTTTTTGAGTCAAAAGGCTCTTATCCTTTGCGGCGTACGGTTGTTGTAACTAAGGGAGTAGAGCAGGGCTGGTGGAAACTGGGCTTTAGTGACATGTCTTGGAGTGATCCCTCATCTCTGCTCCACATTCCACATTCTTTGTGTGTTTTTAAAAGTGCATTGTTGGACATCGCCCCCAGTGCAGACCCTCTCTCACGGCCCTTATCACTCAGGCTTTGTGGATTCTGAGTGTGGGGAGAGCCGGGCTGCTGTGGGTGTCCTGGTCCGACCCGCTCCTCCAGGTTCACCCAGGGGCCACGGGTTCAAGGGGACGTGGCCATTCCTTTGGTTTTGTGGCTTTTTGAAAGGCCCTGAGCTGTTGTGTGAGTGTTGGGGCAGCAGACTGGAGCTGCTTTGTGTCTCTGCTCACTGATTTAAGTGACATCACAAATCATCTTTACACACTTTCACCCAGTCACGGTCTTTGAAGTTCTCTGACTGTGCTGCTGCTGCTTGTAACCCGAGTTTATGGCATTGACATGAGCCACCATCTGTCCGGAATTAGCTAAATATTACTAAAATTGCCAAGATTAACTGTTGGAAGAAATAGAGGACTGACCGAGTGTGACATCACCATAGTGTTAGCCCTAATGCGAAAGAGGCAGATTTGAACATAAGCTAGCAGGAGCCGGTTTCCCTATATGGGCTTTTCTTCCGCTGCGTTAGCTTCACACCGTAACAGGGGCAAATGGTTGCTAAGGCAAGCTGGAGTTTCCCCTGTGAATGAAGGCATCTGATTGGTTAATCCTTATATGGCTCATATTCTGCAGTCAATATAGAATTATTTAGGAATGCATCCTCCTCACATGTTTTTGTCCAAACAGAAACCAGAAGGAGATCAGAGAGAGACAAGAAAGAAATAGACCAAATAGGAAAAAAGAGACCACAAAAGATTGACATAAAATAAAGGTAACTGTCATGTTATACAAGTGGTTATATGATGTTGTTGGGGTATGCAGAATTGCACACACAAAAAGCCATGAAACAACGAGGGGGCGAGAGGGGAATCGTGTCAGTGAGGGACCCCTATGGTCATTCACTTGTTCCAGCCCTGACATTACACTGACCCTGTCTCATAGAAGATACAGTCTGTGATGTTCACACTGTCTCTGTCCTGTGCTCTTACGTTTGCTTGCAGCTGTGGAAAGCCAGAGCTCCAGTTCGTGTTCGGACGACCTGCTCACCAGCCCCCGCTCGCCTCCCCCGCCGCCCCGTACCTACAAACCCTGCTTTGTCTGCCAGGACAAGTCCTCGGGGTACCACTATGGAGTCAGCGCCTGCGAGGGCTGCAAGGTGCTCCTCTCACACTGCGGATACACAGGAACATTCAGAGATCAAGAGAGCGCCACTGTATCCAGTTTTGGAGATCTTGTGTATGCATTCAACAAACAGGACACATAACACATAAACTATGAAATACACTGTTTAAAAAGAGTCAATTCAATTTATTTGTGTATAGCCCCCTAAATCACAGGGGGCTGTGACCTGTCGTCTCGGAAGACTTTAGAAAGTTGTGGATTCACCAACAACAGGTCAGAGAATCAAACAGTTTACTCACAGAAAATGCAATAATCACAACCGCATAAGAGCCATTGGTCCATAGGCAGCGGGATTATCACTGTCGTTAGACCCTCCTGTATTGACAAGGACCATTCAAAAACCCAGTGGGAAAACGTAAGAAACCTCTGGGGGGCCCATATTGAGAGAGGGTTGTCCTCTCATGGAACGGACAGAATGTAGATCCTGGACTGAGGCTGTAGATCTAGCCACACACGCAGCCACAGACACACACATACACACACACACACACACACACACATTGTTTCCTCTTGGAAGTGGTGTACATTTCTTGGTCTTCCCCATTGGAACGCAAAGGAGCAGTGGCTATACTCTGAGCTCCTCCCATGTGACTGTGCTTCTTACCCTATCTTGTGATCTTGAACCTGTCACATAGAATTGCATTACCAGTTGGAGATCACACTACAGTTTAGTATCATTCTGACTTTCTGAGTGGTGCTGTATGTTCATGATGCAGTGGTGCTCCCTCTAGAGGAGCTCACAGTAAATATAACAACTGTTCACAATTTAATCTGGGGTTGTGGGTTTTTTCACTGCGAAAGGAGGAAGTAGACCTAACCTGTTCATATCTTTAGTTTCATGTCTTTGGCACCAGTATCACATGCAAAAGTTTGGCCATCTGCCTAAAGCAGCTTTTCAGTCCTATCCCTCACATTCACTTTATTCAAAGTCTTAACAGCTCAGTTACTTGATTGCGACTGAGCAGGTAAATATGTACATTATTATTTACTTAACCACATGTAGGTCAAAACATTTATGACTAAAGAACTGATCAATTAGGCCATGTATAAACGCTGGAGAGTACTTTCATAAACTTGATAAAAATAAACAAATATTGTATGTTTGTGTGTGACCAGCTGTGTCTGTGTGTGTGCGTGTGCTCAGGGCTTCTTTCGCCGCAGCGTGCAGAAGAACATGGTTTACACGTGTCACCGCGAACGCAACTGCATCATCAACAAGATCAGTCGAAATCGCTGCCAGTACTGCCGTCTGCAGAGGTGCTTCTCCGCCGGGATGTCCAGAGAGTGTAGGTACCCCAGGGAACACATGGAAATGCAACCAGGTAGAGGAGAGCAGAGCCAAGTGGGGTCAAGTAGGGCCAAGTCAGACTGATGGACTTGGGGCTTCTGTATATCTTATAAATGAGGTCCAACATTACATGAACAAAAACCGTATGATGGATAGAAAAAGTTTAGTTTTCACAAAGTAATAATAAGACTAGAGCTGCAACTAACGATTATTTTGTAATCGATTAATCTATCGATTATTTTTACGATTAATCGAGTAATCGCTTGGCTGTGAATTGTGTAGAAAATTTTTATCTTTTAATCCCAAAAAGCTAAAGTGGCTACACTCGAGGACGTATTGATGGCGTAAACTTAAAGTAAATGTTTGTAACAGGCTCTTTGTGCTAATTCTGCTATCTGATTGGATGAGACAGACAGATATTCATGAAATTATAAAAACAAAGTCGGTTTGAATCAAAAATACTACATTTTCATGTCATTTTTGCTCTGTTTGAGTCCGTGTGAACCAGAAAACGATTAATCGATTACTAAAATAGTTGTCGACTATTTCAATAATCGATTAGTCGTCGATTAATCGATTAGTTGTTTCAGCCCTAAATAAGACAGTAATAAGATTTAAAACAAAAAACAACACACACCACCAACCGTCATACAAAGAATGAATAGTTACAGTAGTGTATTTTTTATGATTATCATTATTATTTACTCATCTATATTGTACTAGCAACACTGTTCACTAACTGCAGTGGCCGTCATCTTGGTATCGTAATGTCCGTATTGGTATTGTATTGTCCTTATCTGCACAATTTAGGACTGAACGATGTGGCAAAAAAATTACTTTTGATTGCTCCCTTTGGAAAGTTGGGATGCCTCAATTTTACTAAATGTTTTATCAAATAAAATGTAATACATGTTTTATCAAAATCACAAAAATACTTTGGTTTAGCATTGGCCTTTGAGCCTGAAAGTTGTGGGTTTGATCCCCCATCGAGACCTTCTCCCACTGATGTCTGCTGTCGTTGTGTCCTTGGGCAAGACACTTGCCCCTGCTGAAGGTGCTGTCACCGATAGAGCAGCCGTCCTTCTGTGGACTCACCACCTGCAGGAGGATCAGTGAGGGGCTGGTGCTCTGTGAATTGGGTGGCAAATGGATTAAGGAGAAAATGGATGGATGGATATCAGTGTTTGATGAAAGAAGCTGGCTTTTGTAAATTTGCACACACACAAAAAAAGATCCTTTTTGAACCTGTTTTGAGATATGATGCAATGGTGTAACAAGTATGAAGGGTAAAAAATGCTTTCCGCCAGTATCTCCTTATTTTCCCACCAGAAGGGGGGAGTGGAATTTGTTTTGCCAAACACCTGAGGAATTACTAAAACTCATTTATGAGTTTCAAACCTTTGTCAGAAGGAGCCCAAATGCCCACATAAGAAAATTGGCTCCAGTTAGCTTATGTTCATATTGGCTTCATCCACATTAGGCTAATACTATGGTGATGTCACACTGATGTGTGTGTGAATGGTTGGTGGTAGTCAGAGGGCTGATGGCACATACTAGTTGCCTTGTGTATGGAGTGGAAGAATAATGACCGTCAGTGTCTCAAGACTCATCACTATATACAACTGATGCATTATTATTGTTGTCCTTAAAAATTAGAATATGAAATAGGGGTTAGTCCCTCCTACGCTCTTTCAACCCATTATATACCTTCCAAATCCATGGCCTTCTACCAAAGCATTTAGAAGCAAGTTTAAGCAACATTTTGATGGATTACTGCATTATCATCCAAATATCATTGTTCCCTGCTTCCTCCTCCACACTGGTGTAGCAACAGTGTGGAAAGTGTGTTACCCAGAAGCCGGCTGACCCAGATACTGAGCGTGTGTGTGTTATGTGAAGATCCACACTGCGTTGCATAAAGCTGCTCTCACATGGAGCAAGCAGACGGCACATGCACTGCATCCAGCCAAAGCACTGCAAAACACTGGTCCGTACAACGGCAAGGCAAATGTATTTGTAGCACAGTTCATACACAACAAAGTGCTGATCAAAACCAGATAGAAATATCAAAATTGCACATGGCATTAAAATCATAGATAATCACAGTACATTAAACAGAGATATAATCCTTCAGTTGCAGCAAAACAACTGATTTTAACCTGGATTTAAACATTGACAGAGTAGAAGACTGTCTTGCATTTTCAGGAAGATCTTAAACGCTGCCTCCTTGTGTTTAGTCCTGACTCTGGGCACCAGCAGGACATTTTAAAGTTTATTTTGCGTGCTGCTTAAAAGCCAGTGTATGATTGCATTATTACCTGAGGTGGCGCTGAATGGTACATGGCATGTGTCTATTAGCATTTCTAAAGTTGGCTGTATGATCATGAGAACATCGTATGAGCTCCACTTTGGGCAAGTGTTACCAAATCAATTCAATTCAACGTATTAGTGTATTGTCCTAAATCACAACAACTGTAATCTCAGCATACTTTAAAAACTGATTGATTCTCTGATCCTATAAGATCGCTATGGACCAATAGTAGCCATTGGTCCATAGCGAGCAATAGGACCACTGTCCAAAAATGTTAAGTGTGCAGAAATATCCTTGATCTTCACTGTCCTTAGACCCTCCTGCATCGGCATAGAGCGACTCAGAAACCCATTGGGGAAACAACATTTCTTTGGTTTGACTAAATGAGTTTGAGGCCGATTACCAATGTCTCGGGACACAAGACTTCAAAATAGGCCGTTGTTGCCGGTTTGTTATGTTTTGTGCTTAGGATTAGATCAAGATGAATTATTTAGCTTGCTGAAAATAAGCATAATACATAAACTTTTGGAAGTATATTTTAAGATCAAATTCTGGTCAGCGCTTTTATAAAATGCTTGACACATTCACCTCTCTCAGAGGCAAAAGATTAGGCTCAAAGTGAACCTGTAGCTAAAGTAGAGAGCTGATGTATATACATAATGTAATTTTCTGTGGTAAAAAGCACAAAATATACATAATAGTTTTTTATTTGTCACAAATATTATTGAGGATCAATAATATAAGCACTTTATAAATACAGTGTTTTTTTGGAAATATAATGTAAAGTCATCCAAAACTTATGTTATTTTAATTTGATTGAGAAAAATGATGTGGTGTGTAAGTAGACCCGTGTTCTCATGTTTACACAGGACAGGTTGAGGGGGAGGAGGGAGCAGGATGAGGAGGGGAAATTGCATAATGCCACTACGCTCTGACATGTGAGGCTTGAATCAGAGTCAGTGGGACGCCAAACAAATGCGTTGACACGGTTACCAAAGTGATTATGAAAGGTAACCTGATTAGAGGGCTGCACGTGGATGAGTAGGTCTAAAGAGAGGGCAAGACTGGCGTAGCTCTGAGCTCGAAACCGGAAGCAAATCTGAGTCTGAGGCCGAGACTGGTGGCAGGTCTGAGCCCAAGACCGGCTTCAGATCTAAGCAGAGTCGTTACAATTACTACTGCTATAAATGTACAGTTAACTGGGACCTATTTTCAGGTATGTGTGTTGTGGATTGTGTCTTTCAGACAGAAGATTTATTGTCAATGGTCGACAAGCACTAACAGAGATTCACATAATTTAAGTGATATTATTCTGGAAGAATAATAAACAGTATCAGCATTCGCCACAATGCCAGTAGCTTGGCCTTCAGATAACAAAGACATTCCAGTGGAAAGACACTGCCTTGTGCATCGTTAGAATGATGAATTTAACTTTAACCACAGTTGGTTCAAAGTGTCATGAAATCTCCAAAGTAGTAGTACCAGCAGCAGCAGCAGTATTAGTAGTAGCGGTCGTATTAGTAGTAGTAGCAGTAGCAGCAGTAGTTGTTATAGTAGTGTATTCAGCGTCTCGCTTCTGTCATTGTGTGGAGGAAGTGGAGAATATTGGTACTCCAAAACAATTGTAAAGCAGTTTGTGTCTGGTCTATGGTCTCTGATTACCCCGTTTCCACCAGCCCTACTTTGCTTTACTTGGCTCTACCAAGCCCTGGTGATCCAAGATGGCGGCGTATTCAAATGAATGGCTCAGTGGCGCATGTGCCGGCATGGGCTCTGAAAGATTAGTGGATCTCCTCAGGGATGTATTTTGAGTCCTTTACTTTTTACACTGTACACTCATGATTGTGTGTCTTCCTCAGACTCTAACCTGATCATCAAATATGCTGATGACACCACCATCATCGGTCTCATCAGTAATAACGATGAATCGTCTTATAGAGCCGAGATCCAAAATGTGGTTCAGTGGAGTAAGGCTAACAACCTCCAGCTGAACGCATCCAAAACATGTGAACTGGTCTTTGATTTCAGTCGCAATAGTTCTCATTTGCCTGTCGTAATCGACAACTCCCAAGTGCAGATTGTAGAGGAGTGTAAGTTTCTGGGTTTAACTCTGTCTAACCTGAAATGGGTTAAAAACACTGACCGGGTTGTAAAGAAAGCTCGTCAGCGTCTCTACTTCCTGCGGAAACTTAGAGAATTTACCACTAACTCTAAGATTCTGCTGAACTTTTATCGCTGCACCATTGAGAGTTTACTTGTTGGTTCTGTGTCTGTGTGGTTCGGTAACATCACAGATAAAGAAAAGAGAGCTTTAAACAAGGTGCTCCGCTCTGCTAAGAGGACCGTGGGCTGTGAACTTCCTGTCCTGGAGGCTCTTTATCAATCCAGACTTTTTAACAGTGCCCTGAGAATTATCAATGACTCTTCTGGCCACCCAGGAAAAGCCTTGTTCCAGCTTCTTCCCTCTGGCAGAAGATACTGTTCTCTGAGATGCAGGACATCTCGTTATGCTAATAGTTTTTTTCCACGAGCTGTTAACAGTTTGAATAGAGCACTTTAATGTTTTTGCACTCGTATAGATCTGTTTTAAGTTGGTCAACTTCACGGTGACATTTGTTTACTGTTTTTAAAATTTGTTTTATTTTTGTCTTTTAATGTTGTTTTGTGTCTGTACTTGTCCTGTGCACACTGGGAACTTTTGCAAATGTATTCCAATGTAGTGTTACTGCAAATGGCGAAATAAATGAATCTGAATCTGAATCTGGAACTCGCCTATATTTGGGCATCGTCTTGTCCTCCCGGTTCTGCACAGTGCGTGAGCTCCCATGATGCGTTGCACTATATACGCGTGTGTGGCTCTCATGCACGTGCACAGAGGGGCTCGGCCACGCTCTGACCAATCAGCTCTGCTGATCAGAGCGGAACTAGAGTGGGAGTTAGAGCGGGTGCCTAACAGAGTTTGTGGCACTAAAATGTGGATTTAAAGAAAACCAAAGGATTTAAGAAGAAACAAAGTTCAGGACAACAAGGGACACTAAAATACCCCCCAAAATCCGACCTTTATGAAAGCTGTGGGTTCTCTGTCAGCTGAGGTCCAGAAGTTTTAGTTTACATTGAGTTCTATGGGGGAAATTTCAGAATAGCCCACTGAATTTAGTCTGCTGTACTGTAAGAATCCCCCGAGCACATGAGTCCTTCAGCTCCAAGCTAATAATACCCTATCCAGTTATTGTAATAGATTAATGGGCTCTACCTGGTTGCGTGTCCATTGCGCTTTAGTGTCTGGTACCGTACCTTAGTATCTACCCACTACTAACCAGTATGCAGGGAAAACCATGTTAACCATGGCACTCTGGCCAAGTACTGTCAGTTTGAACAATTCAGTACTATCTTTGGTACTACAGTGGAGTACTTACTTTTGATATATGTTTGTTGAGTTGCAGCGGTGAGAAATGACCGTAAGCAAAAGGGTCAGAAGGAGGCGGTGAAGATGACCATCATGGAGACCTACGAGCTGACTGCAGAGCTGGGGTTGATCGTGGAGAAGATCTGCAGAGCTCACAGAGAGACTTTCCCCTCTCTGTGTCAGCTGGGCAAGTACACCACGGTCAGTCCTGCTCATCAGGCTGGGTCAGAGGGAATGAATACAAACAGGTCTTAACAATAAATCCCTCTCGCTGGAGCCAATTTCCTTAAATGGGCATTTGTTGATGGTGATAGCTTTTTGTATATCTATCTCTAGTCTCTTTCTGGTCTCTCTGGTCTTTCTCTCTTGTCTCTCTCTGGTGTCTCTCTAGGCCAGGGGTGTCAAACTCATTTTGGTCTGGGGCCCAAATACAAACTAATTGGATCTCAACTGGGCCGTACCCAAAAATTCTCTACAAAAATACCCAAAAGCAGTTCAAAGTCCAACTTTTTGTGCACATAAACACATTTATTTAAAACTTCCTTTAAAACACTGTCTTATGCTGCTTTCAGACCGCCAACGCTGAAACGCTGAAGCCTCGCTCACCAGACGCACATTCTCTAGTTTTCAGACGCAGGGGTCTTCAGACCAGAGGTCCTGGCGCGTGCCGGAAGTGGCGGAAGTTGCCGGCGGGCTTTGATGCTAACAGAGTTTAGCAAGCGGCTTCTTGTGTACAGATCTTCTCCAATAATGCAGTTTTGCAGCGTGTCTGTGTTCAGAGACCTTCCACGGACTTTATATAACAGTAAATGTGTGTTCACGGAGGTGCGCAATAAGTTTATTTTGTTATTAAACGGTACTTCCGCATCGACGAACACACTCAAAGCAGTTGCATAAAGTCATGGGAGCATGAAAACTCACATGTTAACAAGCATATATATATATCCCGCATTGTCAACCCTGGTTTAGTCGTGAATGTAGCTCCTGTTTTGGCTGTTTACGAGTATTTTCAGTCTGCTCGCTCAGACCGCTAATGTCCCCACGACCACTTTGCGGCTCTCTGATTGGTTGCTGCAAGAGCGACCCGAGGAAAGGTTGAGCAAAATTCATCTCCTGCGTGCGTCGATTTTCCGCTCCTGCTCCTCCCCTTCGACTTTCCCGCGCAGTTCGTGCGTGCATTCTGAGACGCTCGTGCGTTTTGGCGCTCGAACTCGCGTCACCATTGACTTTGCATTGAAAGCCTACGCAACGCATGATCCGGTCTGAACGTGGCATAATACTTACTCAGTTTTAACTGTAAATCTGTTACTAACTTAAATGTAACTGAGTTTTTCATAGTGCAAATAAAGTATTTACAGTAGTACGTTGTAAATGGCATTTCACAATATTTATAGTAATATTAGTTTGTTAGCTTTGAGTGCAGCTTTTTTTAAATTAAGGTTCATTACAGGGAAAACATGCTCACAAAGGTACAGTAGATAGAAAAAAGCACTTTAACACAGCACCTGAACCCTCTTCAGTGTGGTAAGGAGCAGCGGCACCAGCAACAGCGCTGATAGTGTCCTCAGCTGTTGTGGTTATCCAACACAGGCACCAACACTAACACCTCCTCTGTGATAGTCAAAGCTTCAGTAACGCCATGAATGAATATGCAACATCACTAACATCAGCCTCTTATCAACGGCAACATAAAAAGCCTCAACATGATGTTGGTAAAAGCGTGCTGTTTCTCAGGACACAGTCTGCAGCCTGAATGAAAGTTTGGACAAACTCTCTCTCACTGTGCGGCTGCGATGCTAATGCTATGTTGTTAGCAATCAGGTGGCTTCCCTGTACAGCGGCATCACTAACCTCTCGTTCTCAGCACCAACCCAACAGACTGCTCTCCTACAATACAAGTGGCTCATGAGAACGTATGTGACACCCAGTGGGGACGGGTCCCGGCTAAACCAGATTGGTCAAAAAATTCACTCCCCTCAGCATTGACACACACGTGGAACGGAGCTTTGGGCCAAGAGCCAACTTTTGGACCATCCTGTAAAGACGTTTTTGAGAAGTAAGAAGATACGCTGTACGTTAGCATTGGATATGCTATACGTTAGCATTGGATAATTCTTATTCCGGGTCCACCCCCATCGGCCCGGGGTGGTATTGCAAGCATGTCAGCGCACGTCAAATTGGCCACTTTTAAGCCGGGACCCGCCCCCACTGGGTGTCACATACATTCTCATGAGCCACTTGTATTGTAGGAGCCTGAATTGAGTATTGACTGATTATGTATGTGCTTTTGTACATGCTGATTCCCAATCCTCTTTTACAATATTTGTTTCTAAATCCTCATTCCATGCCTTCATTTTAAATCAGAATTGTCAGTCGAATTGGACAATAGCAAGTTATACAATTTTGATATAGCCCCCTTGGTCAAACTGTTTTTAGAGATATTCTTTTCCAAAACTGTTTTCTGAGGTTTAGTTAAACTATCTTGATTAGATCTAATGAAGCTTCTAAGCTGAAGGCATTTTAAAAAGTATGTTTTATCTATATTATATTGGCACCTCACTTCATCAAAAGACATTAGAGTATCTGAGTTTGGTTTATTAAGGTCCTGTATCTTTTTTAATCACTTTTTTAAAAAAATTATTATAATCATCATTTTACATAAATGAGCCGTGGGCCGTATCAAATCTCTTAGCCGGATCTGGCCCGCGGGCCGCATAATTCAGACCCGTGCTTTAGGCTCTCTCTCTGGTCTCTCTAGTTTCTATCTCTTGTCTCTCAAGGCCAGGGGTCCCCGACCTTTTTCACCCGGAGAGCTACTTTCCGAGGACTAGAGTTGTAGCGAGAGATAGTCTTAGATTAGGGCCCCGTCCACACGTAGCCGGGTATCTGCTAAACCGCAGATATTTTTCTTCGTTTGCACCTGTCATCCACATGACAACGCATTACAAATGAATATATAAAAAAAACTCCGGGCAAACTGGAGATTTTTGAAAACTCCGTTTATGCATTTGTGTGTAGACAGAGATAACCGGAGTTTTGCGTTTTTCCACGTCAGTGTGCCCCCAAAACAACAACAAACAAAACATGTGACCTCTGATCACTGAAGAAGCATGGATCTTACTGCCTTAAAAACTGTTGCTCGCAGCAGCAAACATCCTCGCTCCACATCAGAGAGCAGCAAAGTGATCACGAGGACTAGCGCTCGAAAACAACCAAAACATGAGTTAAACCAGGATTAAACCAGGGCTGAGGACAGGGGTCAGTGCTTGTGAACATATGTCTTTATCCTGAGTTTGCTCTATGACTGTAAAAGTGCTGCTACAGAAGTACCTGCGTCAGCATTAAAGCTCCGCCCACTTCTGTGTTTTCACAGAAGCATGTCTCCCCAATGCAGGACGTCTGAGGACGCACATGTTTGGAATGTTATGAATGTTCCATTAATTAAAAAAACGCAGATGTTTGGTAATGTGTGGATGCAAAATATTGTATAAACGGAGGAGGGGAAATATTCGGTTTTAAAAATACCCGGCTACATGTGGACATGGCCTAGCATTATTTCTAACCTATTATCACTTTAGTGTTCATTGACAAAAGTTTTGGGCGTATGAATCTTTTATGTAAATCATAACATATTGGCGGCACGGTGGCTGAGTGGATAGCACTCTCGCCTCTCAGCAAGAAGGTCCTGGGTTCGAATCCCGGTCGGACCAGGGCCTTTCTGAGTGGAGTTTGCATGTTCTCCCTGTGTCTGTGTAGGTTTCCTCCGGGTACTCCGGTTTCCCCTACCACTAGAAATATGTCCAATAGTTCTGGCATGCGCCTCCTGTACTGGCGACCCCGCTCCCATCTCTGTGTGGAGTGAGAGACAAATGCCCAAAAATTAACAATTGTAAACCGCTTTGAGACTCAGATCTGCAGTGAAAAGGCCGTATATAAATAAAGATTACTTACTTACTTATCATTCAGGGAGCTACTTGGAAGGGGGTGGTGAGGTAATTCACGAGCTACAGGTTGGAGACCCCTGCTCTTGGCTCTCTCTCCGGTCTCTTTTTGGTCTACCTCTGGTCTCTCTGGTCTCCCTGTAGACCTGTCCTGCCTCTGCTTCTCAGTATGTTGTCCTCTACAGCCGTATTTTACAGTGTATGCTCAACTTTTGACAGATGCAGCAGCGCTCAGACTTACAACAATTAGTTTTGCTATCTCTGCCATCACACTTCAGTAGTTGTGAGTTCAGCTGGGTCAAAAAAGTGTGCGGTTTTACAGCCTTAAAACATACAGCTGCTACTTGAAGAATTTTGCTTATGTTCACTTAGGTTAATGTTCGAACATATGACCCCCGCCTTTAACCAGAGACCTGTGTACTCCATTAATTGTTTTTGCCATGAAATGTTATTATGATGATCCTGTGTGTGAGTTGCAGAAGTCTAGTGCAGAGCAGAGGATTCAGCTGGACCTCGGGCTGTGGGACAAGTTCAGTGAACTGGCCACAAAGTGTATCATTAAAGTGGTGGAGTTTGCCAAACAAGTGCCAGGATTCACCGGCCTCAGCATCACGGATCAGATCACCCTGCTGAAGGCCGCCTGCCTGGACATCCTGGTAATGTTTGTTTGTGTCTGTGTGTGTTTACATGTCTTTGTTCGTGTGTGTGTGTGTTTCACTTTTCTGTCTGAAAAAGCTTATCTAAAGATGTGAAAGAGGCCAAAAATACATGATGTAAAAACCAGTGATAGGAGCCAGGAACTAGAGACATGGGTTTTGATGACATAATCCCTGTTTCAACAAGCCCTTTGTAAACAGTACCAGCTCCTTCTTTAGTCCCTCTTGGCCCCGGTTCTATCCAGTCCGAGTTGTAATGGGTCAGAGTGCTGCTGGAAGCCATGGATACTGGTTTGTTGTGGGCCGGTTGCTAAGATACAGTACCAGATAGGAGTAGAAAGCGTAGTGGAAACACAACCAAAGTGGAGTAGAGGAGGGCTCGTAGAAATCGGGCCTTAGTGACATTTTTGGTGAATTGAGTTGATTCCTCCTGACTTCCTCCTTCCTCCTCCGTCGAGCAAAGACGTGTCTTAGTCCGCTCCTGCTTCTGAACGGCTTGCTATCTCCTGTTTTTGTCTTTTTTCCTGGAGCTTTGCCACAGACAACTCTAACAGAATGGAAATGATTAATTGGTCCCTCAACGCAATTGATTCTATCTTTTCAACTCGTAAGCGTGGGTCTGGAGAGCCCGTGTGTCCGGACGGGACTTCACCAGCGGGGTATACACTTGACAGCTGGAACAAGTGGCAGCCCCTCTGTCTGTCGACCCTGTCCATTGAAGATTCGGAAGACGTATATATCTTTGGCATTTTGGTGGCGGGAATCCTCCTGTTTGGGTTTGGAGCGATCCTCTTCTACCACAAATTCGGAGGCATGGCAGTTCGCAAGATTCACGACCTGCTGGCCGATAAAATTGATGGGATGTACAAGGAGCTTAGCCGTGTCGTGGTTGAGAGTGCCGTGTCTGGACAACGGAGAGTGGTGTTGGTGGAACAGTTGATCAAAGACCTCGCAGCTCGTTCACTTGATGGACATAAGACCTTAGAATTGAGATTGAATGACATTGTTTGTCAGGCTTGATCTCTCTGACCCGGCTTGGATTTGCCCCTGTGTACGGAGGTCTGAGGGCACCGGAATTCGGTTTAATTGGAATTAATAGAATATCTGCCTGATTTTGACTGCGACATTGCAGGCGATGTGTTTTTCTCCTCCTGTGGCTTCTCTCTCCACTCTTATCTCACATTCCTCAGCCAAGGCCATAAACAAGGTCCCACAATCTACAACAACTCACACTATTTCAGTCTTCAGCAAGGATCCCCCACCCCCGCCTCCCTCTACCTATCCATCTTGCTCCCTCCCTCCCCTCCATTCCTTATTGTTTTCCTACTCACCCCCTCCCTGATCCCGCCCCCCTCTGACAGCTACATTGGGCCGGCCGAAGAGGTGCTCTTCCCGAGAAAAAAATCCGTGGTTTATAAAAAGCACAATGTGTCTATCCAATTGTTTGTGAACTGTATGTTATTGCTCTCTGCTGTTTCTTGCTGCACACAGCGCCGCAAATGGCGAAGTGGCACGCTCTCTGCCAAAACAATTTCCAAGTGATAACTTTGTTACTCACGTGGCAATAAAAATGATTCTGATTCTGATTCTGATTCTGATTGCCGCAGCTTTAAGCATCGTGCTGTGTGACCCTTGATATTAGTAAACTATAAGAGGATATTGGAATGAGGGTAGATTGTGATAAATTACTCCAACCAACCATGTTCTGTCTCAGATCTTGAGGATTTGTGCGCGGTACACGCCGGACCAGGACACCATGACGTTCTCAGATGGACTCACGCTGACACGCACTCAGATCCACAACGCCGGGTTCGGACCGCTCACGGACCATGTGTTCACATTCGCCGGACAGCTGCTGCCACTGGGGATGGACGACACGGAGAGCGGCCTTCTCAGCGCCATCTGCCTGGTGTCTGGAGGTACTGCTACCACTGGGAAACCTACTGGACTGGTCTCTGGTCTCTCACTGGTCTATGGCATCTCTCTTGTCACTGGCCTCACTCTGGTCTCGGGTCTCTCTGGTCTTTCTCTGGTCTCTCTCTGGTCTCTCTTTGGTCTCTGATCTCTCTCTGGTCTCTCTCTGGTCTCTGCGTCTCTCTCTGGTCTCTCTGGTCTCTCTGGTCTCTCTGGTCTCTCTGATGTTCCTCCAGAGTGAGTAGATGTGATGTCTGCAGACCGCCAGGACCTGGAGGAGCCCTCGAAGGTAGAGGTGATCCAGGAGCCGCTGCTGGAGGCTCTGAAGGTCTACTCCCGCAGACGCAGACCCAGTGACCCCCTGCTGTTCCCCAGGGCCCTGATGAAGATCACTGACCTGAGGAGCATCAGTGCCAAGGGTCAGAGCACAGGGACACACTCATAGGGACATACTGGACAGTCAAAGGGACAGACCAGTGGTGGCGGGTCCCGGCTCAAAAGTGGCCAAAATGATGTGCGCTGACATGTTTGCAATACCACCCCGGGCCTGTGGGGGTGGACCCAGAAGTAGAATTAGCCAATGCTAACATATAGCATTGGCAGACCTCTCGAAAACGTCTTTACAGGATGGTCCAAAAGTTGGCTCTTGGCCCAAAGCTCCGTTCCACATGTGTGTCAATGCTGAGGGGGGTGGATTTTTTTGGTCCACTCTAGTTTACTCGCTGTGAATTTTTAAAGTCACTCGTTCAAATGAATGGAGCTGCTCCGGCTGACGCATGCGCAGATGCGTTTTTTCACAATTTTCTTCACGGCCATTTTGGATAGCTCCAGTAGAGCACATTTTTTGGCCCATTAGTTAGAACGGCGGAGATAGGCGTGACTCTGTCCGTTAATATATACAGTCTATGGGACAGACTGAGGACTCTCCATCTGATCTGACAGAAGAGGAACCACACAAAAAAATAAGATGTTTGTTTTCCCCTGTTTTTAAATTCATCTCGGGTACAACAACTTTCCAGTGAATAAATCTGATTGGCTGAGTGAGGGTGGTCCTTACTTTTTCACTTTTCTGTGTGAAAAATGTGCCAAAAATACATGCATGTGAAAAAGAGAAAGACCAGAGTGAGACCGTGATATGACAGGGGTCAAAAATACACGTGAAAACTAGCGATAAAAGAAAACTGCTTTGAGAGCGAAGAACTATGTGGAGTTTATACCTGTTGATCTTTTGTAGTTTCAAAGTTAGGTACCTTAGCTTTAGCTTTAAGGATTTTACAATGATGTTTTCAGCCTTGCAATAAATCCAGACAGCATCTCCAGCTCTCCCACTTAACTCTGTTTAATTTAGTTTTGTTCTGATTCTGTTGCTCTAATAAGTGTCTGGTCTGTGTGCCCACAGGAGCAGAGCGTGTGGTTGCCCTGAAGATGGAGATCCCCGGCTCGTTGCCTCCTCTGATCGCTGAGATGTTGGAGGACCTCGAGAACCTGCAGCTGAGTCACAGGAGAGCAGCTCCCGTTGCCCCCTCCCCCACTGCCTCCCCCACTGCCTCCCCCACACTGCACACGCTCAGTGGGATCCAGGTCTAGCACCAGGACTGAGGACAACTGTACATATTTTTTGTAGTTTTATATTAGTCTCACAACATCAGGTTGCGAAACAAACCAAGAAAGGTGAAGAAGGGCTTCAATAAGACACAGCCCTTTGAGTGGAGTTTGCATGTTCTCCCCATGTTTGAAAGACTACTACTGTAGCCACAGCTGCCCTGGGCAACGCTGACAGAAGTGAGCAAACGAAATGATCCTGATAACAATGATAATAATAAGTAAACAATGAGATCCTCTAAATGAGAAAGACAAGTTGAAAAGTTATTTGTGTTTAAAGTGAAAAACCCGGAAAAAACCCCTAAAAAGATGATTTTCATTCAGAGAACACACAGCTGCACGGAGGCCCTCAACCCTGTTCCAGACGTTCCTGGTCTTCAGTCTGAGAGCAACAGGGCGGAAGAAGTCCCTCTCCTTAATGTCTGCAGGATCATCATGGGAAATATCTCTAAACTCACTAATAATAATGATAATAGTTTAACCAGCCGCACGTCTCATATTGTCTTTCATATAAGCCCCGGCCCGTGTTCGAGGGGCGCCGGGGCAGTGTGTTGTCCCAGGGCCAAAGGGAAGCATTTCCTGCAGGAATAACTCCCTCTGTCCTAACCCTCGCTCTTCAGACATTCAGACTTCAGACATTCAAGAATCAGTCTTTATTTAATCGCCAGAACACACACACACACACACTTGTATCCTGCATGTCTCCGGTTGCTCTGCTCATACGCCACACATCTCATTCATTCATTTCTCAGTGCTCTTACGCTCGTTACTAAAGAGAGTGTGTGTGTGTGTGTCCACGGCTCACACACACACACGTGCATCAGAGTAATGTGGACAAGTGTGAGATGTGTCTTTCCCTAAACAACGCGATCCGTACTCGAGCTGTTAGCTAGAGTAGCAGAATGTAAACAGGAAGTGAAATGGAAACTTAAAGATGCACTAACTGACTTTGAGAAACTTTCGAATCAGAACGCTGAGCTCGCGCTCTCTGCTCGCCCTCCCCGCACGGAGCTTTTGCTCATGCTAACTGTATATGGAGCTCACGTCTCAATATGGATCCCACATTTGAAAGTGGATGGCGTGACCATAGAATGATTGAACCGGGAAGCGCGGAGGAACGAGACTTTCTTTTGGCTGTTTCGCTGTGAAAGCAGAAACCGGTAACGAAGACACGGGAAGCTTCAGGTTAGCCTCCGCCGCTTGTTTACCTCAGCTGTCTGTGCTAACGAGAGACCTGTAGATTTTCTCAAGAAAGCGGGGGCCAGTGGTCCGCTGTGATTCGTCACAATCTGGTCCCAAAACAAATTCTCTTCCTTGTTTCACCAAAACTCGATCTAAATGACAGGCCAGCACAAATCTGCGCTACTTTTTCTTCAAAAGGACGTATATTCCAATGCACTGCATGGATATGGATTGAATTTTCGTAATGAATGCAAAAATAAAGTCAGTCAGTGCAGCTTTAACTCGGACAACGAGGTCGTCGCTGAAGTTAGTATTAGCGCCACCAGCTGGACCGAACTTTGTACTACATCACAGTTGCTCTGGCCGTTTTCACATCCCCTGTGGCGACGATCCGGCCCACTTGGCCTAGTTTGTTTGTAAACACTTATGTGACCGTGTCCTAAACCCTCAGACACTACACTGTAAACCCTCAGACACTACACTGTAAACCCTCAGACACTACACTGTAAACCCTCAGACACTACACTGTAAACCCTCAGACACTACACTGTAAACCCTCAGACACTACACTGTAAACCCTCAGACACTACACTGTAAACCCTCAGACACTACACTGTAAACCCTCAGACACTACACTGTAAACCCTCAGACACTACACTGTAAACCCTCAGACACTACACTGTAAACCCTCAGACATTACACTGTAAACCCTCAGACACTACACTGTAAACCCTCAGACACTACACTGTAAACCCTCAGACATTACACTGTAAACCCTCAGACACTACACTGTAAACCCTCAGACACTACACTGTAAACCCTCAGACACTACACTGTAAACCCTCAGACACTACACTGTAAACCCTCAGACACTACACTGTAAACCCTCAGACACTATACTGTAAACCCTCAGACATTACACTGTAAACCCTCAGACACTACACTGTAAACCCTCAGACACTACACTGTAAACCCTCAGACACTATACTGTAAACCCTCAGACATTACACTGTAAACCCTCAGACACTACACTGTAAACCCTCAGACACAGTTGTTCTGTTGCTGTGTTCTAGAGACTAAACTCATTTCCCACACGTCAAACTTTCACTGCAAGCACCTGGTTAAACCTGAAATGAAAGATTTTTTTATTTTTTATGTTTGATGTTGTGTAAAAATGAAACTACTTGGTGAGCTAAGATACCGTGTGTTGTTTTGGGACGAGGCCCAACGGAACAAATGAACATCAAACTGTATATAAACTATTATTCACACACAATCTATACATTTATTCTCACATTTGAGTAATCTCAGTCATCAGGATCCTTCACAAGCCACCTCCCATTTTCAATACTGTGATTGCTGTATATAAAATGTACATTGTTTTTCCCCATAACTGTTGCTAAGGATCCTGGGACAGTGCCAGGTTTTTCATGATTCCTTATGTTTTTGTACAAATGTAAAGAAAGGACATTATGAGCCGAGATCAGAGCCGTTTACCTCAAAACGTCACATGACATCGTTGTGTTTGACTCTAATGAAGCCGCTGCTCAGTTATTCAAACCTTTACCTCGACACATTCTGCCGCTGATTTTAAACAAAAGGGAAATGTTAGAACGGAGCATATTCTGCTGAATGTTTTAGATGAAAGAGTTTGTACGTCCCATATTCCAACCTGTTTGTGTTCATTGGCAGCGTTCATGTGATGTCACACTTTCCAAAGAGCCTATAGTTTCACATTGTGGTGGAGCGCAGTTGGTAGCTATGGTAACCGTCAAATTCTAGTCCACATCTTTGTCAGCACATATCAACTATGGTCTCTCTCTCTGCTCTCTCTCTCTTTGGTCTCTCTCTCTGCTCTCTTTGGTCTCTCTCTCTCTGCTCTCTTTGGTCTCTCTTTGGTCTCTCTCTGGTCCCCCTCTCTGCTCTCTTTGGTCTCTCTCTCTCTGCTCTCTTTGGTCTCTCTCTCTCTGCTCTTTGGTCTCTCTCTGGTCCCCCTCTCTGCTCTCTCTGGTCTCTCTCTCTCTGCTCTCTTTGGTCTCTCTCTGGTCCCCCTCTCTGCTCTCTTTGGTCTCTCTCTCTCTGCTCTCTTTGGTCTCTCTCTGGTCCCCCTCTCTGCTCTCTTTGGTCTCTCTCTCTCTGCTCTCTTTGGTCTCTCTCTGGTCCCCCTCTCTGCTCTCTCTGGTCTCTCTCTCTGCTCTCTTTGGTCTCTCTCTCTGCTCTCTCTGGTCCCCCTCTCTGCTCTCTTTGGTCTCTCTCTCTCTGCTCTCTTTGGTCTCTCTTTGGTCTCTCTCTGATGATAGAAGTCCTTTGCAAACAGAATATTATAAAAAGAAAAGTGATTGTATTGTTGTTAAAACTTAAACGCAGTTATATTTTCAGTCTTATGCAAACTGTCTCACACTTTCAGAAGTATCTGCAGAAAAATATATTATCAAAGTTGTATTTCATTTGCTTTGTGTCAGTAACTTTCTTCCTTTACCACATGACACTGATTGTGATGTTTCTAGTTGTAAATGAGGGAAAAACTAATAAATGTCAGAAAACTTTGAAATCTGAAGTGTTATATATATCAACATTTAAACTGGGAAATAATCACGACTTCAGCCTTTGTACACATAATAAACATGTTGAAACTACTGGTTTCCCTTCGGTCTCTCTCTGGTCTCTAGTCTCTCTCTGGTCTTCCTCTGGAGGGTGGGTCTTTGATGGGCTGAATGTTCACCTGTGTAGTTCATATCTGTGCTGCTCTAATAAAGTCTTGTAAACTGGAATCAATGAAGTTTTTGTACAAAAAGAAAACTTAATTTAAAACTGTTATCTGAAGAAGGCAATCTGGGCATAAACACGAGCCTTTTCACGTTTAAACAATTAAATCCATAAAGCGCTTTAAGATAAGATAAACTTGATTCTCACAAATATTTATTTACAAAGATCTCAGTCACACATTATAATATAAAATAATGATGCATGTTACAACTTTATACACAGAGGTCTCACTGATTTTCTGAGTCACGTCTGTCCTCTGTGAATCTACAATCACACATAATAATAAATCATTAACAGGTAAAGTAATATTCTACTGAGCTCCCATGTGTGACATCACCTGGGAGGTTTGTAATAGTGGTTCTGTTCGAGCAGCTCCTCAATGAAGCCCTGGAACAACAACACGGTCATTTATCAACATTAGAACTTTAAATCTGAGTTTACAACGTGAAATACCTGCATTTGTTCATAGGTAACTTCATCCCCTGCAAGAAATCACAAGTGAAAGTAGATACACTGTTTAAAACTGGGCTTAGTGCGCCCCCGCAAGGACAGAACAGGTTCATTCAGCCTGTCAATGCCTTTTAGTATTTGATTTAAACATGATAATTCAAAGCTGGGATACCTGACTTTAAAATGCAATACCTGTTGAGTTTGGTCCAATATAGACAACAGTGAGAGACTAAAGAGAGAGAGAGACCAGAGAGTGTTCTGTAAACTGAACAACTTCATCTCATTAGAAAACATGTTGTCTTTTGTGTAAGAAAGAGCTCTGTGAAGGACGATTTGACTGTTTGGGCTGAGAGCTGATTCGCTGAGTGAGGGTGGTCCTCTCTTGCTGATCTAAAGATGTGACAGAGGCCAAAAATACATGAATGTGAGAGACCAGAGAGAGAGACCCAATACAGACCATGGAGTAAAACCAGAGAGAGAGACCAGAAAGAGAGAGACCAGAGAGATGAGGCCAAGAATACATGCATGTGAAAACTAGTGATAGAAGCAAACTTTGAGAGCCAGGAACTAGAGATATAAGCCTGCAGTTCAAACAGAAAAAAAGAACTATTGCTTTTGTAAGAATGGAGCTGTTTTAGTTTTTGAATAAATAAATAAAAAATCCGGCAAGTAAAACAGATAAAACAAGCTGCAGATAGTTTATGAGAGATGATCGTGTGGATGTGCAGG
>OZ035829.1:44217697-44367697 GCA_964034765.1 Knipowitschia caucasica
GCTCCACCCAGAGGCTACTCCACCTCTGCTGCTGTGACCTGTCCTGCTCCATCCCGAGGCTACTCCACCTCTGCTGCTGTGACCCGTCCTGCTCCACCCAGAGGCTACTCCACCTCTGCTGCTGTGAGCCGTCCGGCTCCACCCAGAGGCTACTCCACCTCTGCTGCCGTGACCCGTCCTGCTCCACCCAGAGGCTACTCCACCTCTGCTGCTGTGAGCCGTCCGGCTCCACCCAGAGGCTACTCCACCTCTGCTGCTGTGACCCGTCCTGCTCCACCCAGAGGCTACTCCACCTCTGCTGCTGTGAGCCGTCCGGCTCCACCCAGAGGCTACTCCACCTCTGCTGCTGTGACCTGTCCTGCTCCACCCAGAGGCTACTCCACCTCTGCTGCTGTGACCCGTTCTGCTCCACCCAGAGGCTACTCCACCTCTGCTGCTGTGAGCCGTCCTGCTCCACCCAGAGGCTACTCCACCTCTGCTGCTGTGACCTGTCCTGCTCCACCCAGAGGCTACTCCACCTCTGCTGCTGTGAGCCGTCCTGCTCCACCCAGAGGCTACTCCACCTCTGCTGCTGTGACCTGTCCTGCTCCACCCAGAGGCTACTCCACCTCTGCTGCTGTGACCTGTCCTGCTCCACCCAGAGGCTACTCCACCTCTGCTGCTGTGACCCGTCCTGCTCCACCCAGAGGCTACTCCACCTCTGCAGCTGTGACCCGTCCTGCTCCACCCAGAGGCTACTCCACCTCTGCAGCTGTGACCCGTCCTGCTCCACCCAGAGGCTACTCCACCTCTGCAGCTGTGACCTGAAGGACTGTTGCTGATGAATACTATCATTAGCCTGTCCGTCCGGAGGAGCGGATCCCTTTCTCATATGGGTCTCCCTCCCTGTGGGTTTCCCTAGTGCTCCCCAAGGTTTCTCACGTTTTCCCACTGGGTTTTTTAAGAGTTGTTCCTTGTCGATGCAGGAGGGTCTTGTTGGACAGTTAGTGTCCAACAGAAAGGATTGGTGATGATCAGGACACTTTAGCATTCTACAACATGTATGGACATTTTCTTCTGTGTGTGCTTTATATTCTTCATGTGTTTTAACTGTTGATTCTCTGACCTGTGTTGGTGATTTCAATGGTTTTGTTAAGTCTCTGAGATGACTTCTGTTGTGACCTAGGGCTATACAAGAATAAATTGGATTGGATTGAATTAGCTTTTTAGAATGATCAATTTTATTTTTGCTGCTACTGGACACCTGGATTTCTCCTACAGGGATCAATGAAGTATCTATCTATCTATCTTTAGTATGTGGTACCATATCCTAGCAACCTACTCACAACAAAGCAGTATCTAGGGAAATTCCTTGGTAACCATGGCTTCCAGCAGCACTCTGGCCAATCACTGTCAGTTAGAACACTTTAGTACCAGCTCGGCCTGGAAAGAAGCGGGGCCAAGAGGGACTGAAGAGGATCTGGTACTGGTTAAACAGGACCAGCAGTATGAGTGAGTAGAGTAGAGTAGAGTAGAGTAGAGTAGAGTAGAGTAGAGTAGAGTAGAGTAGAGTAGAGTAGAGTAGAGTAGAGTAGAGTAGAGTAGAGTAGAGTACGGCCAGTGATGGGAATAACGGCGTTACTAGTAACGGCGTTACTAACGCCGTTACTTTTTTCAGTAACGAGTAATCTAACTAATTACTTTGACAGTAACTATAACGCCGTTATCATTTCCGACATCCCGTTACTGCGCGTTACTAAAGACGCACAATGAACGTGTTGTCATGAGAGAAGGGAGGATGAGAAAACCTCTCAGCAATTATTGACTGATGTAAAACATATTTCCTTTACAATCCACATGTCTACAGTTGAGAGGATGGTCATAAAGTGTGTTTTTGAAACAAATATGGGTCTTAATCGCGCTCAACCACGGCTTGTATCACCGTGAGGTCAGCCACAGAGGAGCGCATGTGAGCGCAGAAGTCGGCTGCATACAATTCCATCGATAAGCTCCTTGCTCTTCCTGGTTTATCTGCTAAGGACAGCAACAGGTTTGGCTAACATACATATAACACATTTTTACATAATCTAAAATGCACATAGGGTAATTTTTCAATGACTATAGGAATGATAAGAAAGAGAGGTGAAGTGTAAGACGGTTGGTTTTAGAAATTGGATGCAGCCGGCTGCAGCAAAACAGAGGAGTTTATGGAGGACACACGCGTTTTGTTTTTCTTTTTAAAACTCATTGGACTCATTTCCAAATGGAGGATTACATATCTACGCTCAAACCATTCACTGGATTTAAACAAGGAACTGGTCTGAACCGAAGTGGACTGTGCAGGTCATTTATAAGGTATAGCTATAAGGTAAGACCCATAACTCACAGTTTTGCGTTTTGTATGAACAAACAATGCATGAAACATATTTTGCTGTAGCCAAACAAACTGTCCACTTGATTTATATGATGTATATGTTCATCTGATTGGACTGAAGTCAGTGCTTCACCAGCCTCACCGCTCGTCACCGGTGTTTCCACATTCACAGTGGAGCGTGTTTGTGTTTAGTGCTTACAGCACAGAGAGAGATGAAGAGTGAACAGGACTTCAGCAAAACAGCCTTTTCTAGATGGAAATATTGGCACTGTTAAAGGTAAAAATGCGCACGTCGGGTGCACATTATGTTCCAGAACAAAACGAAAAAGTAACGCAATAGTTACTTTTACTGGTAACTAGTTACTTTTATAGTGGAGTAACTCCGTTAGTAACTCAGTTACTTTTTGGGAGAAGTAACTAGTAACTATAACTAATTACTTTTTCAAAGTAACGTGCCCAACACTGAGTACGGCTGGTGGAAAGAAGGCTTATGACTCCTAAAATTCTATACTAAAGACAGTCAAACACAGAGGAGGTGTGTTGAGAGTTTGGAGGCAGCTCTGACCTCTGACCTCTCCGCCTGGCTCCTCTCCCTGCAGTAGCGGTGGGCCCTGCTGCGGTCTCTCTGTGCCCTCTGCTGCAGTGCATGCTGGGAGCTGTGGAGGCGGTCCATGGCGCTCATCATGAGCTCCGAGATGCTGGAGCTGACCTGCACAATGTCTGGACGCTGCTCTGGAGACGGGCTCAACAACCTATGAGAGGGAGGGGGCGAGAGGGAGGGGGTGAGAGGGAGGGGGTGAGGGAGGGGAGGGGGTGAGAGGGAGGGGGCGAGAGGGAGGGGGTGAGAGGGAGGGGGTGAGAAGGAGGGGGTGAGAGGGAGGGGGCGAGAGGGAGGGGGCGAGAGGGAGGGGGGGCGAGAGGGAGGGGGCGAGAGGGAGGGGGTGAGAGGGAGGGGGTGAGAGGGAGGGGGTGAGAGGGAGGGGGGTGAGAGGGAGGGGGCGAGAGGGAGGGGGTGAGAGGGAGGGGGTGAGAGGGGGGGGCGAGAGGGAGGGGGTGAGAGGGAGGGGTGAGAAGGAGGGGGTGAGAGGGAGGGGGCGAGAGAGGGAGGGGGTGAGGGAGGGGGTGAGAGGGAGGGGGTGAGAGGGAGGGGTGAGAGGGAGGGGGTGAGAGGGAGGGGTGAGAGGGAGGGGGGTGAGAGGGAAGGGGTGAGAGGGAGGGGGGTGAGAGGGAGGGGTGAGAGGGAGGGGTGAGAGGAGGGGGTGAGAGGGAGGGGGTGCGAGGGAGGGGGTGAGAGGGAGGGGGTGAGAGGGAGGGGATGAGAGGAGGGGGGTGAGAGGGAGGGGGCGAGAGGGAGGGGGTGAGAGGGAGGGGGTGAGAGGGAGGGGGCGAGAGGGAGGGGGCGAGAGGGAGGGGGGGAGAGAGGGAGGGGTGAGAGGGAGGGGGTGAGAGGAGGGGGCGAGAGGGAGGGGGCGAGAGGGAGGGGTGAGAGGGAGGGGGTGAGAGGAGGGGGCGAGGAGAGGGAGGGGGGAGAGGGAGGGGTGAGAAGGAGGGGTGAGAGGGAGGGGGCGAGAGGGAGGGGGGAGAAGGAGGGGGTGAGAAGGAGGGGGTGAGAGGGAGGGGGCGAGAGGGAGGGGGGCGAGAGGGAGGGGGTGAGAAGGAGGGGGTGAGAGGGAGGGGGCGAGAGGGAGGGGGTGAGAGGGAGGGGTGAGAGAGGGAGGGGTGAGAGGGAGGGGGCGAGAGAGGGGGGTGAGAGGGAGGGGGTGAGAGGGAGGGGGTGAGAAGGAGGGGTGAGAGGGAGGGGTGAGAGGAGGGGGTGAGAGGGAGGGGCGAGAGGGGGGGAGAGAGAGGGAGGGGGTGAGGAGAGGGGTGAGAGGAGGGGGCGAGAGGGAGGGTGAGGGAGGGTGAGAGGGAGGGGCGAGAGGGGGGGGAGGGGAGAGGGAGGGGGTGAGAGGGAGGGGTGAGAGGAGGGGGCGAGAGGAGGAGGGGGTGAGAGGGAGGGGGGGTGAGAGGGGGGGGGGTGAGAGGGAGGGGGTGAGAAGGGAGGGGGGGTGAGAGGGAGGGGGCGAGAGGGAGGGGTGAGAGGGAGGGGGTGAGAGGGAGGGGGCGAGAGGGGAGGGGGCGAGAGGGAGGGGGCCGGAGGGAGGGGGGTGAGAGGGAGGGGGTGAGAGGGAGGGGGTGAGAGGGAGGGGAGTGAGAGGGAGGGGGGTGAGAGGGAGGGGGCGAGAGGGAGGGGGGCGAGAGGGAGGGGTGAGAGGGAGGGGGTGAGAGGGAGGGGGAGAGAGGAGGGGGGTGAGATGGAGGGTGAGCGAGGGAGGGGGTGAGAGGGAGGGGGGCGAGAGGAGGGGGGGGAGGGGGTGAGAAGGAGGGGGTGAGAGGGAGGGGGCGAGAGGGAGGGGGCGAGAGAGGAGGGGGTGAGAAGGAGGGGGGTGAGAGGGAGGGGGCGAGCGGGAGGGGGGTGAGAGGGAGGGGGTGAGAGGAGGGGGTGAGAGGGAGGGGGCGAGAGGGAGGGGGTGAGAGGGAGGGGGTGAGAGGGAGGGGGTGAGTAAGGAGGGGGTGAGAGGGAGGGGGTGAGAAGGAGGGGGTGAGAGGAGGGGGCGAGAGGGGAGGGGGCGAGAGGGAGGGGGTGAGAGGAGGGGTGAGAGGGAGGGGCGAGAGGGAGGGGGTGAGAAGGAGGGGTGAGAGGGAGGGGGCGAGAGGGAGGGGTGAGAAGGAGGGGGTGAGAGGGAGGGGCGAGAGGGAGGGGGGAGAGGGAGGGGGTGAGAGGGGAGGGGGGCGAGAGGGAGGGGGCGAGAGGGAGGGGGTGAGAGGGAGGGGGTGAGAGGGAGGGGGTGAGAGGGAGGGGGTGAGAGGGAGGGGGCGAGAGGGAGGGGGGCGAGAGGGAGGGGGTGAGAGGGAGGGGGTGAGAGGGAGGGGCGAGAGGGAGGGGGCGAGAGGGAGGGGGGAGAGGGAGGGGGTGAGAGGGAGGGGGTGAGAGGGAGGGGGCGAGAGGGAGGGTGTGAGAGGGAGGGGGTGAGAGGGAGGGGGTGAGAGGGAGGGGGCGAGAGGGAGGGGGTGAGAGGGAGGGGGCGAGAGGGAGGGGGTGAGAGGGAGGGGGTGAGAGGGAGGGGGCGAGAGGGAGGGGGTGAGAAGGAGGGGGTGAGAGCCGGCGTTACCCACGGCAACCTCACACTCACTACTGTGTGTAAGACGCACTAAACTCTAAAACAATAGGAGACAGAGCGAGACAGAAAAATGTGACAGATTTCTATTAATTATTAAGCATTTACAAACAGCATTTTCAGACATTTTCTCAGAGCTCAAATGATTTAAAGTGTGTTTGTGAAGGTCCTTGAAGGTCATTGAAGGTCATTGAAGGTCATTGAAGGTCATTGAAGGTCATTGAAGGTCATTGAAGTCTCACCATCGGATCATGTGGAGCACTCTGTCAGAGAAGCGGCCGCTCTGCACTGGTTCATACTCGGCCTGCACAATCTACACAACACACACAACATTATAAAACATATTTCTCTACACATGTGTTTGGTGTCAGTTTGAGAAAGGCATTAAAGCTACAATCTGTGTCGTCACCATCGTTAGCCTTAACGTAAACGAGCTGCAGCACAAAACTATTTAGCTCAAAACTAGAATGAAAAAAGAAAAGAATGGCATAAAACATGGAGGAGGCAGCTGTGATAATGTGCCTTAAATGAAGATGCTAGCACCTTGTTAGCGAGTGAGAGTATGTTGGTAGCACCTTGTTAACGAGTGGGAGTATGTTGGTAGCACCTTGTTAGCGAGTGAGAGTATGTTGGTAGTACCTTGTTAGCGAGTGGGAGTATGTTGCTAGCACCTTGTTAACGAGTGGGAGTATGTTGGTAGCACCTTGTTAGCGAGTGAGAGTATGTTGGTAGTACCTTGTTAGCGAGTGGGAGTATGTTGCTAGCACCTTGTTAACGAGTGGGAGCATGTTGGTAGCACCTTGTTAACGAGTGGGAGTATGTTGGTAGCACCTTGTTAACGAGTGGGAGTATGTTGGTAGCACCTTGTTAGCGAGTGAGAGTATGTTGGTAGCACCTTGTTAGCGAGTGAGAGTATGTTGGTAGCACCTTGTTAGCGAGTGAGAGTATGTTGGTAGCACCTTGTTAGCGAGTGAGAGTATGTTGGTAGTACCTTGTTAGCGAGTGGGAGTATGTTGGTAGCACCTTGTTAACGAGTGGGAGTATGTTGGTAGCACCTTGTTAGCGAGTGGGAGTATGTTGCTAGCACCTTGTTAGCGAGTGAGAGCATGTTGCTAGCACCTTGTTAGCGAGTGAGAGCATGTTGGTAGCACCTTGTTAGCGAGTGAGAGCATGTTGCTAGCACCTTGTTAGCGAGTGAGAGCATGTTGCTAGCACCTTGTTAGCGAGTGGGATTATGTTGGTAGCACCTTGTTAGCGAGTGAGAGTATGTTGGTAGCACCTTGTTAGCGAGTGAGAGCATGTTGGTAGCACCTTGTTAGCGAGTGGGAGTATGTTGGTAGTACCTTGTTAGCGAGTGGGAGTATGTTGCTAGCACCTTGTTAGCGAGTGGGAGTATGTTGGTAGCACCTTGTTAGCGAGTGGGAGTATGTTGCTAGCACCTTGTTAGCGAGTGGGAGTATGTTGGTAGAACCTTGTTAGCGAGTGAGAGCATGTTGCTAGCACCTTGTTAGCGAGTGGGAGTATGTTGGTAGCACCTTGTTAGCGAGTGAGAGCATGTTGGTAGCACCTTGTTAGCGAGTGAGAGCATGTTGCTAGCACCTTGTTAGCGAGTGAGAGTATGTTGGTAGCACCTTGTTAGCGAGTGAGAGCATGTTGCTAGCACCTTGTTAGCGAGTGAGAGCATGTTGCTAGCACCTTGTTAGCGAGTGGGAGCATGTTGCTAGCACCTTGTTAGCGAGTGAGAGCATGTTGCTAGCACCTTGTTAGCGAGTGAGGAGCATGTTGCTAACACCTTGTTAGCGAGTGAGAGTATGTTGCTAGCACCTTGTTAGCGAGTGAGAGCATGTTGCTAGCACCTTGTTAGCGAGTGAGAGTATGTTGGTAGTACCTTGTTAGCGAGTGGGAGTATGTTGCTAGCACCTTGTTAGCGAGTGGGAGTATGTTGGTAGCACCTTGTTAGCGAGTGAGAGCATGTTGCTAGCACCTTGTTAGCGAGTGTGAGTATGTTGGTAGCACCTTGTTAGCGAGTGGGAGTATGTTGGTAGCACCTTGTTAACGAGTGGGAGTATGTTGGTAGCACCTTGTTAACGAGTGGGAGTATGTTGGTAGTACCTTGTTAGCGAGTGAGAGTATGTTGCTAGCACCTTGTTAGCGAGTGAGAGCATGTTGGTAGCACCTTGTTAGCGAGTGAGAGTATGTTGGTAGTACCTTGTTAGCGAGTGAGAGTATGTTGGTAGCACCTTGTTAGCGAGTGAGAGTATGTTGGTAGTACCTTGTTAGCGAGTGAGAGTATGTTGGTAGTACCTTGTTAGCGAGTGGGAGTATGTTGGTAGTACCTTGTTAGCGAGTGAGAGCATGTTGGTAGCACCTTGTTAGCGAGTGAGAGTATGTTGGTAGCACCTTGTTAGCGAGTGAGAGTATGTTGGTAGCACCTTGTTAGCGAGTGAGAGTATGTTGGTAGCACCTTGTTAACGAGTGGGAGTATGTTGGTAGCACCTTGTTAGCGAGTGGGAGTATGTTGGTAGCACCTTGTTAGCGAGTGGGAGTATGTTGGTAGCACCTTGTTAGCGAGTGGGAGTATGTTGGTAGCACCCTGTTAACGAGTGGGAGTATGTTGGTAGTACCTTGTTAGCGAGTGAGAGCATGTTGGTAGCACCTTGTTAGCGAGTGAGAGTATGTTGGTAGTACCTTGTTAGCGAGTGAGAGTATGTTGGTAGTACCTTGTTAGCGAGTGGGAGTATGTTGGTAGTACCTTGTTAGCGAGTGGGAGTATGTTGGTAGTACCTTGTTAGCGAGTGGGAGTATGTTGGTAGCACCTTGTTAGCGAGTGAGAGTATGTTGGTAGTACCTTGTTAGCGAGTGAGAGTATGTTGGTAGTACCTTGTTAGCGAGTGGGAGTATGTTGGTAGCACCTTGTTAGCGAGTGAGAGTATGTTGGTAGTACCTTGTTAGCGAGTGAGAGTATGTTGGTAGTACCTTGTTAGCGAGTGGGAGTATGTTGGTAGCACCTTGTTAGCGAGTGAGAGCATGTTGGTAGCACCTTGTTAGCGAGTGAGAGTATGTTGCTAGCACCTTGTTAGCGAGTGAGAGTATGTTGGTAGCACCTTGTTAGCGAGTGAGAGTATGTTGCTAGCACCTTGTTAGCGAGTGAGAGTATGTTGGTAGCACCTTGTTAACGAGTGGGAGTATGTTGGTAGCACCTTGTTAACGAGTGGGAGTATGTTGGTAGCACCTTGTTAGCGAGTGAGAGTATGTTGCTAGCACCTTGTTAACGAGTGGGAGTATGTTGGTAGCACCTTGTTAGCGAGTGGGAGTATGTTGGTAGCACCTTGTTAACGAGTGGGAGTATGTTGGTAGCACCTTGTTAGCGAGTGGGAGTATGTTGGTAGCACCTTGTTAACGAGTGGGAGTATGTTGGTAGCACCTTGTTAGCGAGTGAGAGCATGTTGGTAGCACCTTGTTAGCGAGTGGGAGTATGTTGGTAGCACCTTGTTAGCGAGTGGGAGTATGTTGGTAGCACCTTGTTAGCGAGTGGGAGTATGTTGCTAGCACCTTGTTAGCGAGTGGGAGTATGTTGGTAGCACCTTGTTAGCGAGTGGGAGTATGTTGGCTAGCACCTTGTTAGCGAGTGGGAGTATGTTGGTAGCACCTTGTTAACGAGTGGGAGTATGTTGGTAGCACCTTGTTAACGAGTGGGAGTATGTTGGTAGCACCTTGTTAGCGAGTGAGGAGTATGTTGGTAGCACCTTGTTAGCGAGTGAGAGCATGTTGCTAGCACCTTGTTAGCGAGTGGGAGTATGTTGGTAGCACCTTGTTAGCGAGTGAGAGCATGTTGCTAGCACCTTGTTAGCGAGTGGGAGTATGTTGGTAGCACCTTGTTAACGAGTGGGAGTATGTTGGTAGCACCTTGTTAGCGAGTGGGAGTATGTTGCTAGCACCTTGTTAGCGAGTGGGAGTATGTTGGTAGCACCTTGTTAACGAGTGGGAGTATGTTGGTAGCACCTTGTTAACGAGTGGGAGTATGTTGGTAGCACCTTGTTAACGAGTGGGAGTATGTTGGTAGCACCTTGTTAGCGAGTGGGAGTATGTTGGTAGCACCTTGTTAGCGAGTGGGAGTATGTTGGTAGCACCTTGTTAACGAGTGGGAGTATGTTGGTAGCACCTTGTTAGCGAGTGAGAGCATGTTGCTAGCACCTTGTTAGCGAGTGGGAGTATGTTGGTAGCACCTTGTTAGCGAGTGGGAGTATGTTGGTAGCACCTTGTTAGCGAGTGGGAGTATGTTGGTAGCACCTTGTTAGCGAGTGGGAGTATGTTGGTAGCACCTTGTTAGCAAGTGGGAGTATGTTGGTAGCACCTTGTAAGCGAGTGGGAGTATGTTGGTAGCACCTTGTTAGCGAGTGGGAGTATGTTGGTAGCACCTTGTTAGCGAGTGAGAGCATGTTGGTAGCACCTTGTTAGCGAGTGGGAGTATGTTGGTAGCACCTTGTTAGCGAGTGGGAGTATGTTGGTAGCACCTTGTTAGCGAGTGAGAGTATGTTGGTAGCACCTTGTTAGCGAGTGAGAGCATGTTGGTAGCACCTTGTTAGCGAGTGGGAGTATGTTGGTAGCACCTTGTTAACGAGTAGGAGTATGTTGGTAGCACCTTGTTAACGAGTGAGAGCATGTTGGTAGCACCTTGTTAACGAGTGGGAGTATGTTGGTAGCACCTTGTTAACGAGTGGGAGTATGTTGGTAGCACCTTGTTAGCGAGTGGGAGTATGTTGGTAGCACCTTGTTAACGAGTGGGAGTATGTTGGTAGCACCTTGTTAGCGAGTGGGAGTATGTTGGTAGCACCTTGTTAGCGAGTGGGAGTATGTTGGTAGCACCTTGTTAGCGAGTGAGAGCATGTTGGTAGCACCTTGTTAGCGAGTGGGAGTATGTTGGTAGCACCTTGTTAACGAGTGGGAGTATGTTGGTAGCACCTTGTTAGCGAGTGGGAGTATGTTGGTAGCACCTTGTTAGCGAGTGAGAGCATGTTGGTAGCACCTTGTTAGCGAGTGGGAGTATGTTGGTAGCACCTTGTTAGCGAGTGAGAGCATGTTGGTAGCACCTTGTTAGCGAGTGGGAGTATGTTGGTAGCACCTTGTTAACGAGTGGGAGTATGTTGGTAGCACCTTGTTAGCGAGTGGGAGTATGTTGGTAGCACCTTGTTAGCGAGTGAGAGCATGTTGGTAGCACCTTGTTAGCGAGTGGGAGTATGTTGGTAGCACCTTGTTAGCGAGTGAGAGCATGTTGGTAGCACCTTGTTAGCGAGTGGGAGTATGTTGGTAGCACCTTGTTAACGAGTGGGAGTATGTTGGTAGCACCTTGTTAGCGAGTGGGAGTATGTTGGTAGCACCTTTGTTAGCGAGTGAGAGCATGTTGGTAGCACCTTGTTAGCGAGTGGGAGTATGTTGGTAGCACCTTGTTAGCGAGTGAGAGCATGTTGCTAGCACCTTGTTAGCGAGTGGGAGTATGTTGGTAGCACCTTGTTAACGAGTGAGAGCATGTTGGTAGCACCTTGTTAGCGAGTGGGATTATGTTGGTAGCACCTTGTTAGCGAGTGAGAGCATGTTGCTAGCACCTTGTTAGCGAGTGGGAGTATGTTGGTAGCACCTTGTTAGCGAGTGGGAGTATGTTGGTAGCACCTTGTTAACGAGTGGGAGTATGTTGGTAGCACCTTGTTAGCGAGTGGGAGTATGTTGGTAGCACCTTGTTAGCGAGTGAGAGCATGTTGGTAGCACCTTGTTAGCGAGTGGGAGTATGTTGGTAGCACCTTGTTAACGAGTGGGAGTATGTTGGTAGCACCTTGTTAGCGAGTGGGAGTATGTTGGTAGCACCTTGTTAGCGAGTGAGAGCATGTTGGTAGCACCTTGTTAGCGAGTGGGAGTATGTTGGTAGTACCTTGTTAGCGAGTGACAGCATGTTGGCGCTGTAGAATGGCGGCTGCAGGGTAACCATCTGATACAGCACACAGCCCAGAGCCCAGAGGTCAGCCTTCTCACCATACGGCTCGCTCTTCACCACCTCTGGACTGCAGCACAAGCACAACACAAGTGTCAATACCACACACTGTACACAGATGGACAATGCTAACCCGCTAGCTCAATGAAGCCCAAAAGGGAAGTGCTACATGTAAAAGTAAACTCCTCTAGCTCAGTAACCATACGCGTCACACTCACCGTTTTGAACAGAAATCTGTGGTTTTATTGCTCTGGTGTCTATAAAGTGATATTGTCTTTGTAAATCCAGATATGAGCCATATCTGCATCTGCATCTGAGATGCAAGACATCTCGCTATGCTAACAGCTTCTTTCCACAGGCTGTTAGGTGCCTAAACAGAGCACTTTAATTCCTGCTTTTACCCCTTGTATCGTTTTGTTGATCGGTGCCACAGTGTCAGCTGTTTTTTTATTCTTTTATATTACATTGTATTGTGCTTTTTATTCTGTCGGTGCACACAGAGTACCTTTTTTGCAAATGTATTCCAATGTAGTTTTTATACTGCACATGGCCAATAAATGAATCTGATCTGATCTGAATCTGATCTGATATGAGGGTTGATCAATGAAATGCATTCAATTGAGGGAGAAACTCCAGCTTGTCCTAGCAACCGTCTTGACAAAACGTCTGCCCATGTTATTGGTGCACTGCTTAAGGCTAGCACTGTGGTAATGTCAACTCATGAATAAGTCTGTAATGTTCATCATAAGTACACTTCAACTGTGAGAGACAGAATGTGAAAAAAAATATCCAGGAATTCATTTTCAATCCTGACCTGCAGAGAGCTGGGACCAAAGTAACAAAGGTTACCATCAGTAACACACTACGACGACAGGGAATCAAACCCTGCAGTGCCAGACGTGTCCCCCTGCTGAAGCCAGTGCATGTCCAGGCCCGTCTGAAGTTTGTCAGAGAGCACATGGATGATCCAGGCCCGTCTGAAGTTTGTCAGAGAGCACATGGATGATCCAGGCCCGTCTGAAGTTTGTCAGAGAGCACATGGATGATACAGCAGAGGATTGGGAGAATGTCATGTGGTCAGATGAAACCAAAGTACAACTGTTTGGTATAAACTCAACTCGTCGTGTTTGGAGGAAGAAGAATACTGAGTTGCATCCCAAGAACACCATACCTACTGTGAAGCATGGGGGTGGAAACGTCATGCTTTGGGGCTGTTTTTCTGCTAAGGGGACAGGACGACTGATCCGTGTTAAGAAAAGAATGAATGGGCCATGTATCGTGAGATTTTGAGCCAAAACCTCCTTCCATCAGTGAGAGCTTTGAAGATGAAACGTGGCTGGGTCTTCCAGCATGACAATGATCCCAAACACACCGCCCGCGCAACGAAGGAGTGGCTCCGTAAGAAGCATTTGAAAGTCCTGGAGTGGCTCCGTAAGAAGCATTTGAAAGTCCTGGAGTGGCCTCGCCAGTCTCCAGACCTCAACCCCATTGAACATCTGTGGAGGGAGCTGAAAGTCCGTGTTCACTGCTCTCGAGAAGATCTGCATGGAGGAATGGGCCAAAATACCAGCTACTGTGTGTGCAAACCTGGTAAAGACCTATAGTAATCGTTTGACCTGTTATTGCCAACAAAGGTTATATTACAAAGTATTGAGTTGAATTTTTGTTATTGACCAAATACTTATTTTCCACCATAATTTACAAATAAATTCTTTAAAAATCCTACAATGTGAATTCCTGGATTTTTTTTTCACATTCTGTCTCTCACAGTTGAAGTGAACCTATGATGAACATTACAGACCTCTGTCATTATTTTTATGGAATGGTTTTCTTTTTACTCTTTTGCACACATTATTAAGAATGTAAAAATTTGGTATTAAATCTTACATATAGACTGTATTTTGATTTAACTCTCCATCCAAGGTCCATTCATCCATTTTCTTCCATTTCTTCTGTGGCCGGAGTCTTAGCAGAAACCACCCGACACTTCACTCAGCTTTTCACCATACCTCGTCACCCTATCTTTAAGGGAGCAGCATCTCTACTCCGAGCTCCTCCCATGAGCTCCTCAACCTGTCTCTAAGGGAGCGCTCAGCCACTCTAGAGGAAACTCATTTGGACCCCTTCTATCTGGGATCTCGACCTTTTAGTCATTACCCAAAGACCAGAGTTGAGAGCGGGGATGTAGAGCTCTGACTACAGACACTGCTCCTTCAACACACACAGTCACTGAAGTCTAAGGAAAGTTTCTAATAACATTAAACTCACCAGGAGTAGAGAATTGTGCCCACAACTGATGTGAGCTTGCTGTTCTCCTGCTTCTGTTTGGCCAGGCCAAAGTCAGCTGCAGGAGGAGAGTCAGGTTAGAAAGACAATTAGAGCTCTGTGTGTGTGTGTGTGCGTGCGTGTGTGTGTGCATTTGTGCGTGTCTCACTGATGGTGACCCAGTCCTGTTCTCCTAACATGATATTGTTCGGTGACAGGTCCCGGTGCACAATGTTTTTCTCCCGATGCAAGTACCTGAGAGCCAGACACATCTGAACACACACGCACAAACATACATAAACACACACACACACACACACACACAGACAGAGAGACACACACACCCGCACACTATCACAGGGTTCCATAACATAAGTCCCATTATCACCAGTCCTACTCTACCATGAACCCTTTTGGACAGATTAGAACAGGTGTCTCCAACCTTTTTCTAACCTTGCCTGCAAGCTGAATTCTCGCGGTATTTGTAAGTTCACAAACACTCGAGAATACATCTTGTACCGCTCCCGCTTACACTTTTCGAGTCGAACCACTGGGTGTGCGAGCCAATCACGCGCCAGTCTGGGGGTTTAGGGCGGGATATCCGGGTTTTACGAAAGCAAGAAGTGCCGGGCCGAAGCAAAACAAACATGGCTACGCAGGAGGACGGACGCAAAGTCAGTTTTAGCAGAATCTCCAATTTCTTTTTTGAAAGATGAACAGCGAGAGGCGCTTTGTACATTTCTGGACGGCAACCTTGGTAGGCGGGCACACAGCGTCACTTCGCCCAATCAGCTTCAAGTATTCTGCTGCTTACCCCTCCTTTCCCCGAAAGGATTCTCCGGGAGAAATCCCAGATTGATATCGCGGAGAACGCGTTAGATTTCTACACAATCATCAATCAATCAATCAATCAACGTTTATTTATAGAGCGCCTTTCCTACACAAGGCAACGCAAAGCGCCTCACAACCCATATAACATCATGCATAAATCATCAAACATTAGAATTTAAGTAAACATAAAAAGACAGATTAAGAGCACAAGATATATAAAATCACACAAGTAGTTAAAAACCGTAAAACATTAAAATCACACAAGGGATTACAATCATAAATAATCATAAATAATCATAGCGCATTAAAAAGATTAAAGATAAAAACAAATATAAAATCATTCACTTGTATGCACAGCTAAAAAGAACTGTTTTCAGTTCAGTTTTAAAAACTGCTAGAGTAGACGCCTGTCTCACACTCTCGGGAAGACGGTTCCAGACTCTAGCTGCATGAATCTGAAACGCAGCCTCCCCATGTCTAGTTCCGACTCTTGGCACTAACAGAAGTCCAGTCCCTGTGCTCCTCAGAGCCCGAGTTGGTTCATATGGCACCAACATGTCGCGGATGTACCCTGGTGCGAGAGGCCGTGGAGAGACTTGTACACAAGTAAAGCTGCTTTGAAGTCTATTCTCTGAGGAACAGGAAGCCAGTGCAGAGACCTGAGGACCGGACTAATGTGGTCGTACTTCCTGGTTCTAGTCAGGACTCGAGCTGCAGCATTTTGGATGTACTGCAGCTGTTTTACCGCTTGTTTAGAGAGACCTGTGAACAAGCCATTGCAGTAGTCCAATCGACTGGAGACAAATGCGTGGATAAGAATCTCCAAGTCTGCTTTAGACACAATGTTCCTAATTTTAGCAATGTTTCTTAGGTGGAAGTAAGCTGATGATGTCACAGATGATATGTGGCTATTGAAATTTAAGTCTGAGTCCATTATTACTCCTAGATTTCTGACCTGAGTTGAGGGTTTCAGGGAGAGAGACTGGAGGTGGCAGATAACGCTCTCTCTTTGTTTTTGAGGTCCGAAAACAATAATTTCAGTTTTTTCTGTGTTTAGCTGGAGAAAGTTATTTTGCATCCAATCACTGTCATTGCATCCAATCATCATCAATCTGGCTTTTGCCAGGTTAACCTTTTTCACCCAGAGAGCTACTTTCATGGGATGATAAAGGCAGAGAGCTACTCCTTTAAGCGGTCCTGGTAAAAATGTGGTGATATATTGGTGTGAAGGAGCCTAATATTGAGTATAGTCAATATTTATCATTGCATATTTATTACTAGTGCACAATGTCAGTGTATTTACAATAATTAATAACAATAATTAATCTTAGAATCTGAAATATTAAGTATTTCATTTGATTAGTTCATTTCTAAATCCTTCGGCGCGCTACCTGTAAGGGGGTGGGAAGCTACTGGTGGCTCCAAGGCTACAGGTTGGAGACCCCTGCATTAGAGGGTATATATTTGTAGCATTTGTGCCAAAAAATTCCTGAAACATTTCCAGGTCTGTCTTTGATGGTAGAATAGAAGAAGAATGGCTTGAAATCCAGACAAAAGTTTCTAATGTCAGTATTTATTCTTATGCGACTCATATTCACTTGCTTTGGCTGAAGTGAGGAGAGTTTGGAGCCCACCTGGATGAAGATGTTCCACACTCTCTGTTCAGTGAAACTCTGGTTCTTCTCCTTCAGAGAGTTCAAGTATTCAGCCAGAGGAACGCCGTTGATCAGCTCCATGACAATGTACAGCCTCTCCCCTGGACACACACAACAGTGTAGGTTATTACAAATACACTCTGGCATAGGAGAGGGCTGTGTGGAGATGTCCGCAGAGATATCGATATATCAATATATCCGTATATCGCATTGGCGTAGGTTTGGTTGCTGACTTGATGGGGACATTCACTGGGGCCTGAGACTACACCACTGAAGGGGATCAAGGAAACTGAATAAACATCTTGTAATTATAAACCGGGGCGACAGTAGCTCAGTTGGTAGAGCATTGGCCTTAAGCCCAGAAGGTCGTGGGTTCAATTCCCACCTCTGCACCTTCTCCACCGACTCCCACTGATGACTGCTGTTGTTGTGTCCTTGGGCAAGACACTTAACCCCACTTTGCCCAAAGCCCCCACTGAAAGATCAAGGCTATGCTCACACTCAGAGAGCAGCCGTCCTCCTGTGGACTCACCACCTGCAGAGGGTCAGTGAGGGGCTGGTGCTATGAGACTTGGGTGGCATCTCTGACTGCCACCCCCCTGACCCAGAAATGGATTAAAGGGTAGAAGATGGATGGATGGATAATTATAAACCATATTTGCAATAGTCTGTTGCCTTTTCTACTAATCTCAGCCGTCTAGATAGAATGAGAGGCCGTTAGGGATTCTTTCTTTACACAATCAATTGGTTCAGAGCTTCTGAGTTGAATCATAAGCCACACAAAATCCTGAATTAATGAAATTAATGGATAGCCTCTTTCACACTTCTTATTAGTTTGGGCAGACACCCACAATGTGCCTTGAGGATGCAAGTTGCCTGAAGCCCCCACTGAAAGATCAAGGCTCCTGTGGACTCACCACCTGCAGGAGGATCAGTGAGGGGCTGGTGCTCTGTGGACTGGGTGCAGCTCTGACTGCCACCCCCCAACCCAGAAATGGATTAAGGGGAAGAAAATGAATGAATGAATGAATAGTAATGTAATATTGCACTACAAAATATAGTTTTAAAGCTTAAAATTCAATTTACAGTTAGATTTAAATTAAATATAACTTCAACAGAATTGAAAGTATGTTTTCATGGCTCCCTTGTCATAGTTATGTAAGAAAATGAAACAGTATGAAATTGAAACCACATTTGGTACAATGAATTAACTTCTGCGATTCCCACGGTGCAATTATTGAATTTGTCCACTCGATGTCTGTGTTACAAGCTAGTCTGAGCTCAGAGGCTTCGACACATTTGAAACAGTCTGCCAATGAAAGCCTCAGTGTGTTGTGGCTTCATATGCTCATCACTAAACAGCGATTGCTATTGACTTTTGTCACTCGCGCAGCATCCACTGGCAGTGATGTGCGAGCACACGGCCCACTCAGGGCAACAATATGTATGTACTCTATAATAACATTCACTTCCAAACACGTATTTCCTAAATGCATTGTACAGATCCACACAGATTAAATATGTAGCCTTTTGATCAGAGTAAGATGCATCAGTGACATTGCATTGCAGAAGCAAAAAATACTCAATACAGCACACAAGAGTCTAATCTGCCACACAGAGGTTACAGAGAGGTTTGTATCGTAAGAGCACTGTACATATTTTTTTCAGCTTTTCCTCCCGGTTCTTTATTGGGGCCTGTTTTGTTCAGTCTCTGTGTGCAGCTAGAGCTTCCCAGTGCAGTGCGCTGACAGAATAGAACATACATAAATGGGTTGAATGGTGATAGATAGATCTACAATACTTTTCTTTGATTACTCACATTTTACGGCGCTCAGGGAAAACAAAAATGCATTTCTTGATACTGGCAACACACTTTCACTGATCACTTTTCAGAAAGCGCTGCCAGTCGGACTTTACTTTTAGAAAGTAGTGCATGAGAGGAAGACAGCCAATCACAGCAGAGAGATAAGGGGTCACAGTTTGAACAAACTGGAGACGGTGGATGTGGTGAGGACATTTTGGTCCTTACCAACTATTGGTGAAAACATGTCCCCATGGTCCCCACGCAAACCTACGCCCTTGATATCCGATATCGATATCGACGGTTGGCTCAAGTTGTGTCACTTACCCTCGAGAAATGTCTTATGATACTTAACGATATTTGGATGATCCATCTATAGAGAGTAAAGCCATGTTAGTGATGAACTATTGTGTGTGTGTGTGTGTGTGTGTGTTTGTGTGTATATGTATCTGTGTACTGTATATGTGTGTGTGTGTGTGTGTGTGTGTGCGTGTGTACATACTGTATGTATCTGTGTGTGAAACCTGTTCTTTGATGATGCTGAGCTCAGACATGATCTTGTCTGCGTTGCTCTCTCTGCTCCTCTTGTCTTTACCAAAAGCTGGATTGTGGAGGTTCACCTCCTTCAGAGCCAACAAGGTCTGACTGCTTTGCTTCCTCACCTGCAAAACACAAATACAATAGTATTTTAACAGGAGAAACACACACACAACACACGCAGTAGTATCACAACAGGATAAATATTGTTTGCACACAAAAAGGACTACAGGGATTGGCCTCCTGCTGGGAGTCTAAGGAGCACAGGGATTGGCCTCCTGCTGGGAGTCTAAGGAGCACAGGGATTGGCCTCCTGCTGGGAGTCTAAGGAGCACAGGGATTGGCCTCCTGCTGGGAGTCTAAGGAGCACAGGGATTGGCCTCCTGCTGGAAGTCTAAGGAGCACAGGGATTGGCCTCCTGCTGGGAGTCTAAGGAGCACAGGGATTGGCCTTCTGCTGGTGCCCAGAGTCAGGACTGATCTTAATCTACTTCTAAAGCTATATGATTATGGGTGTGCAAAAAGAAAAAAAAGATGAAACATACAATTTCAATAAATGAATTATAAAAGCACCATTAGTGTAGTATGTGGCAGGGCCTCAGATAAAAGGTCTAAAGCCTTTGCTGAACTGTATTGTATTGTTTGGAAATATATTGTATCGAAATACTTGAGTACCTTGAAGACACTCCCGAAGGCGCCGGTCCCCAGATGCTCCAAGACGGAGTACCCACTGATGACCCTCAGAGGAGGTCTGTTGTGGTCCACAGCCACAATACTGTCCCTCAGGCTCTCTAGGTCCTCCTCCTGTAAGCACTTTGAATCAGGCCTGCACTAGTAATCTACAAGCACTTCGTATCAGACTTGAAACAGTCTAAAAGCTTTAAACAGTCTAAAAGCTTTAAAGCACACTCTAAATCACAACAGAAATTGTGGATTCATAAACAACAGAACAGAAACCACAGAAAGACCAGAGGAAGAGGCCAGAAACCAGAGAGAGACCAGAGCGAGACCAGACAGAGACCAGAGAGAGACTCAAACACAGAGGAAATGCAATAATAACAACCATGGAGCGGGATAACCACTGTCTAGAAATGTTAAGAAAATGTGTATGTATGTCCTGGATCATCACTGTCCTTAGACACTGCTGCATCGACAAAGAACCACTCAAAACCCCATATACACAACGCAAAAAAACATCTGTATCTAATCCATTAAACTCTTAATAATCGGGTTTCTTACAGAGTAGAGTGAGACTTTGTCCTGCAGAGTCTCGTATGCCGAGAGGTCCCGCACATAGTGGCCCACGTCGATGAACAACTCAAACAGGTCTGTAGGGAAGAGCCTGAGAGAGAAACATGTACATACAGTGTGTTTTCAGGTCGTTTTATCAATGTACACAAACATCTGGAGCTGTACCGTTTGAATAGGTGTCTGTTTCTCTCCACACTGAACAGAAAACGTAAGGCCCTGAAGGCGTAGCACTGGAACACAGTCACACACAGTCTTTCATGTTGTTGTTACCAAAAGTGTCACTGCACACACAACAGCTGCTCTACCTGTACGACGCCCTTGGCTCCAAACGTCTGGGGAAGAATGAACTTTGCGATGATGAAGACTCCGTTCTCCTGCACAGAAACCAGGTGTATAAATGTGTGTTTAGAGAAAAAAACAAGAAGTGGAAGAAAACATCATAGATTACCTGCACGATGTGGTGCGCACAGGAGTCGTCCACGCTGAGTTCTGTCAGAGCCGTACAACACGCTGCAATAAGACCAGGACATGTTACAGATCACGGCCTACGTTCAGCTTTTTCTGTATTTTCATTTCAGTTCAAATGTCACGGATCATTACTGTCCTTAAATACAGTGGGAATAAGAGAGAGAAACCTTGGGGAGGCTCACATTTAGAGAGGGCTACTGTCCCAGGGACGGTCAAGCTGTAGATCCAAGACTGAGGCTGTAGATCCAAGACTGAGGCTGTAGATCCAAGACTGAGGCTGTAGATCCAAGACTGAGGCTGTAGATCCAAGACTGAGGCTGTAGATCCAAGACTGAGGCTGTAGATCCAAGACTGAGGCTGTAGATCCAAGACTGAGGCTGTAGATCCAAGACTGAGGCTGTAGATCCAAGACTGAGGCTGTAGATCCAAGACTGAGGCTGCAGATCCAAGACTGATACTGTAGATCCAAGACTGAGGCTGTAGATCCAAGACTGAGGCTGTAGATCCAGGACTGAGGCTGTAGATCCAGGACTGAGGCTGTAGATCCAAGACTGAGGCTGTAGATCCAGGACTGAGGCTGTAGATCCAGGACTGAGGCTGTAGATCCAAGACTGAGGCTGTAGATCCAGGACTGAGGCTGTAGATTCAAGACTGAGGCTGTAGATCCAGGACTGAGGCTGTAGATCCAGGACTGAGGCTGTAGATCCAAGACTGAGGCTGTAGATCCAAGACTGAGGCTGTAGATCCAAGACTGAGGCTGTAGATCCAAGACTGAGACTGTAGATCCAGGACTGAGGCTGTAGATCCAGGACTGAGGCTGTAGATCCAGGACTGAGGCTGTAGATCCAGGACTGAGGCTGTAGATCCAAGACTGAGGCTGTAGATCCAGGACTGAGGTTGTAGATCCAGGACTGAGGCTGTAGATCCAAGACTGAGGCTGTAGATCCAGGACTGAGGCTGTAGATCCAGGACTGAGGCTGTAGATCCAGGACTGAGACTGTAGATCCAGGACTGAGGCTGTAGATCCAAGACTGAGGCTGTAGATCCAGGACTGAGGCTGTAGATCCAGGACTGAGGCTGTAGATCCAAGACTGAGGCTGTAGATCCAGGACTGAGGCTGTAGATCCAAGACTGAGGCTGTAGATCCAGGACTGAGGCTGTAGATCCAGGACTGAGGCTGTAGATCCAGGACTGAGGCTGTAGACCCAGGACTGAGGCTGTAGATCCAGGACTGAGGCTGTAGATCCAGGACTGAGGCTGTAGGGTAAACTTTGAGAACACGTTGTGTGTTACTGTAGATGAATTGCTTGATTCTGTCACCACCACTGTTTTGAATGTTCTGGATATAATTGCTCCTGTAAAGGTTAAAATAGTTACAAACAAGCAAAAAGCGCCATGGACTAAAGCAGACTCGGTCAGGGCACAGAAGAGAGAGTGCCGGAAGGCCGAGCGGAAGTGGCGAAAGTCAAATCTCAAAGTTGACCATGAGATCTTCAAAGATGCGTTGTGCAATTTTAACAGGGAACTACGTAGAACGAGGGAAATGTACTTTTCTGAAACTATTGAAGGCTGTAGCAACAATCTACGTGTTCTGTTTTCAACAGTAAATAGATTGACGAATCCCCCTGTTAAGATGCCATCAGAACTTACTTCCAAATCTAAATGTAATGAGTTTGCTCAGTTCTTTAATGACAAAGTCCAAGGTATCAAAAACGCCATCACCTCCACGATAGAAATAATAATCCAACCGCCAGTGAGGCTTTTTGGGCTGACGCACTTTACACCAGTACAAATTGAAACTGTCCAGGAGATAATCACTAGTCTGAGTTCCTCCACATGCAGCCTGGATGTATTACCTCCTAGATTTCTCAAGTCAGTTCTGAGCAGTCTTTTACCTTCACTTATACAAATAGTTAATATGTCTCTTGAATCTGGAACATTCCCAATGGCCTTGAAAACGGCGGTCATCAGGCCCCTCCTAAAAAAGAGGAGTCTGGAAGCCCTGGCACTCAAAAATTATCGGCCCATTTCAAATCTGCCTTTCATGGGAAAAATTCTAGAAAAAGTTGCCTATCAACAACTTACAGAATTTTTAATAATCAATAACGCTTATGATATGTTCCAGTCAGGGTTTAGACCCCACCACAGCACTGAGACCGCGCTAATAAAGGTAACAAATGACATCAAACTAAACACTGACGCAGGAAAAGTCTCAGTCCTTTTTCTGTTAGATTTAAGTGCTGCTTTTGACACTATTGATCATGGCATCCTCATTCAGAGACTTGAGGACTGGGTTGGTGTTGCTGGCACCGCCCTAAGCTGGTTTAGGTCCTATTTACAAGACAGAAAGTTTTTTGTGGAGATCGAAAACTGTACCTCAGACCACTTGGCCCTGACCTGCGGAGTGCCACAGGGGTCAATCCTGGGTCCTCTTCTGTTTAATATTTACATGTTGCCTCTAGGTCAGTTGATTCACAGTAATAATGTCTCTTATCACAATTACGCTGACGATACTCAGGTCTATGTGTCCCTGACAGCAGGAGAGCATGAACCAGTGGACTCGCTCCTTCACTGTGTCCAGCAAATCGGTGATTGGATGCAAAATAACTTTCTCCAACTAAACACCGACAAAACTGAAATAATTGTTTTCGAACCCCAGAAACAAAGAGAGAGCGTTATTTGTCACCTCCAGGCTCTCTCTCTACAACCCTCAAATCAGGTCAGAAATCTAGGAGTGATAATGGACTCAGACTTAAATTTCAAAAGCCACATAAAATCTGTAACATCAGCAGCTTATTACCACCTAAAAAACATTGCTAAAATTAAAAACATAGTGTCTAAGGCAGACTTGGAGACTCTTATACACGCTTTTGTCTCCAGTCGGTTAGACTATTGCAATGGCCTGCTCACAGGTCTGTCCAAACAGGCTGTAAAACAGCTGCAGTACATTCAACATGCAGCAGCTCGAGTCCTGACCAGAACTAGGAAGTACGACCACATTAGTCCAGTTCTCAGGTCTCTGCACTGGCTTCCTGTTCCTCAGAGAATAGACTTCAAAGCAGCTTTACTTGTGTACAAGTCTCTCCATGGTCTCGCGCCAAAGGTACATCCATGACATGTTTGTGCCATATGAACCGACCCGGACTCTGAGGAGCACAGGGACTGGACTCCTGTTAGTGCCCAGAGTCGGTACTAGACATGGGCAAACTGCATTTCAGATTCATGCGGCTAGAGTCTGGAACCGTCTTCCTGAGAATGTGAGACAGGCGTCTACTCTGGCATCTTTTAAATCTAGGCTCAAAACAATTCTGTTTAGCTGCGCATATACAACTGAATGATTTTATCTTTTCATCTTTGTTTTTATCTTTAATCTTTTTAATGCACTGTGACTATTTATGATTTTAGTCCCATCTGGGATTTTAATGTTTAAAGGTTTTTAATTTTTGTGATTTTATTTTTAATGTTTTTAATATATCTTGTGCTCTTAATGTGTTTGATTTATGCATGATGTGATAGGGGATGTGAAGCGCTTTGCGTTGCCTTGTGTAGGAAAGGCGCTCTACAAATAAACGTTGATTGATTGATTGATAGATCCAGGACTGAGGCTGTAGATCCAGGACTGAGGCTGTAGATCCAGGACTGAGGCTGTAGATCCAGGACTGAGGCTGTAGATCCAGGACTGAGGCTGTAGATCCAAGACTGAGGCTGTAGATCCAGGACTGAGGCTGTAGATCCAGGACTGAGGCTGTAGATCCAGGACTGAGGCTGTAGATCCAGGACTGAGGCTGTAGATCCAGGACTGAGGCTGTAGATCCAAGACTGAGGCTGTAGATCCAGGACTGAGGCTGTAGATCCAAGACTGAGGCTGTAGATCCAGGACTGAGGCTGTAGATCCAAGACTGAGGCTGTAGACCCAGGACTGAGACTGTAGATCTAGGAACGTTTCGTAATGTTTGTGTGTGCGTGTGCGCGCGCGTGTGTGTGTGTGTGTGTGTGTGTGTGTGTGTGTGTGTGTGTGTGTGTGTGTGTGTGTGTGTGTGTGTGTGTGTGTGTGTGTGTGTGTGTGTGTGTGTACGCTATAGGGGTGTGAAAATGTGAATGTCTGTCACTGGTCGTTGCACTGACCTGCCTGCAGGGCGGCAATGTTGTCCTGCTGCTCATGTGGGCTCGGCTTTTCTGTCGTGTGGAGCCGTCCTGCTGCGTTTGCACTGGACAGAGTCTCAATGGAGGAGCGCTCCCCCACGAACCGTCTGTCACTGCAAAAATTCAATTCAATTCAATTTATTCTTGTTATCTCGGAGGCCTTTACAAAACCGTTTAAATCACCAACACAGATCAGAGAATCAAACAGTTTAAACTCAAGAAATACAGAAAACACAATTACAGACAGGTCCATAAGGGGCAGATGACAAATGTCCATAAGTGTTGATAAATGTCCATAAATGTTGTTGAATGTTGAGTGTCCTGGATCACAGTCCTTTTTGTTAGACCTCACAAGACTAACTTTTTGGTTTACTTTTGAATGCGCTGGAAACGGCAGCAAGTCCTAAGTAGCTCTGAAACAGTTGTTGTTTTGTGCTGTACAAATGGTATTTTTCTTGTTTTTTTCTACCTGTTGCTGCAGTATAGTGTTCATGGTTTTACACTGGTCCAGACCAGAGCGGAGAGAATTCATGGTTCGAACCAAGTGGATCAAGCAAAAACCAACTGGAGGAGTGCTACATTTTTGAAAAATGTGAATGAAGCATTTAGCATTTTACTTTAGACTAGAGCAGAGAAAATGGTCCGAACCAACTTTACTCCATCCACATTATTGTTATACACTGATGTAATTCTCTGACTCTGCAGCCCCCTTTCCACCAACTCTACTCACTCTACTCGGCTCTATTCTACTCTACTCTCCCCTGATTGAGAGTGTTTCTACCGACCCTGTTTAACCAGTGCCATCTCCTTCTTTAGTCCCTCTTGGTCCTGGTTCTATCCTGAATTTTTCCTACAGGGATCAATAAAGTATCTATCTATCTATCTATGAGTGAGGATCCGGGACATTTCTGGTCATCCCTCTCCCAATGGACTGATGACTCTTATGTGTTTATTATTGCATTTCGTGTTTTTAAACAGTTTGAATGATTTGTAGGTTGCTGGTGAATTCAAAACATTGTTAAGTCCTCCGAGACGACAACTGTTGTGATTTAGTGATATACACAAATATCTGTACAGTCATACAGAGTAGTACAGTAGAGTGCAGTGTAAGGCCCCGACTCCACCGGCTGCGTAAAACGTACTACGTATCCGTCCAAACGTGTCTGTTTCATCTTCGTTTCCATTTTCTCCATGAGTGGTTCCACTGCGTCCGTATCACGCGGGTAGGGAGCAGTGCGTCCACGCAGGGTGCAACGGACGCGGACGGACAAAATAGAAACAATCCTATTTTTTACGTACGTCGACGCGTGTCTGGTCCGTTCTCCAATGGAAATACGAGGAAAAATATATTTACTACATTATAATACATGTATTGATAAATGACTATAGTCCTTGGTTATAAGAGTTTGTTAATGACAATGATTATTAACAAATGTGTGTATTTTTTTCATGTATTCAATTTAAATAATTTTTTCCTGGTCATAATCTTGCCGTTTATTTTTTGCGTAACGTTAATATTGACTCGCTTTCAAAAAGCCTGGATATGTTAGAGTTCTTTTCTCTTTTCTCTCTCCACCCCTTTTTACAGATTGCTCTCAATAAGTTTTGCCTCATCCATCGCGACGTCCTCGATAGTTCAATATGCCGTGTTTTGCATAGATCATAGCCACAGCTCATGCACATCACACACCGCTTCTTTTATTTAAATCAAAGCCTCACGGAGTGCTGATAAACACACAGCCAGAGTTCTGCGCTGCTGCAGCCTACGCGCGTAAACGGAGACGCGGGCGGTGGAGTCCAGCACTAACATAGTACAGTACTGGACTATAAAATGCAGTGTGTACTATATAGTACAATATTAGATAGTACACACCACACAGTGTAGTACAGTATAGAACAGTGTAGTGTACTACTGCGTAGTAAAGTGTGTAGTACAGACCAGCTGAGGAGATGGAGCAGCTGCTGGACTCCTCCCCAGCTCCGGATCTCTGCTCTGGCCTGAGGCTCATCACAGAGCTGTACCAGGACCCAGCACAGGGCCCACAGCAGCTGCACGTGGTGAGAGTGGAGCAGGCTGAGCAGGACCGGAACTCCCTTGTGGGCACACACCTGCTGCCGGACACAGGGGACCGAGGACAGTAGGCGCAGCAGCTCAGCAGACAGCCTGTCATCAGAGAGAGACATCAGGGAGAGAGGGTCAGACAACTCAAAGCAACTCAAAGTGCTTTAAAAACAGACTTGAAATCAATATATAAAACCAAAGACAGTCACACACCTTATAAAGTTAGATATTTAAAGCTGAGGAATCTAACTTTCAAACCATAACAAACATCATTCAGACCTACCTCTTTGACAGGAGGTCATACTCTTGAAGGATTACAAGCAGAGTTTCCACGATGTAGAGCTCTCCAATCAGCTCCCTGCATCCAGGACTGGATGAAAAACACAACATGTACGTCAGGGGGATTTTTACATGACCAGACGACACACGAGAATAAGACATTGCTTAAATTTGATTTTGTTGATTGCATCTAAAGTGTTTATATAGACACATACGCTCCGCGAAAACACATGAACACAATAATGTATTAATCCTTGAATATACTCATGTATCTATAACCAGTATATTAACTGTATTTGTTTTACAATGTATCAGTGAAACTAATACTTGTCTTTGAAAGCATGTGATTGTGTCTGGCTTAAGACCAGAGAAAGACCAGAGTGACCAGAGAGAGAGACCAGAGAGAGAGAGACCAGAAAGAGACCAGAAAGAGACCAGAAAGAGCCCAGAGAGACCAGGAAGACACCAGAGTGAGCCACACAATTTTTGAATGGATAATATTTAGTCTTTGAAATATTCACGACATAGTCCTGTCCTCAAATTGTTGCCACAATACTGTATAGTTATTAATCTTGAGATTTGCTGTAACTCTACTTCTAATAAGGCAGTTCCTCAAGAGATACAATTAAGTATTGGCCAAGTAAAGATGTGACAGTGGCAAAAAATACATGCATGCTAAAACTAGACCAGGACAACGACCCAAAACCAGGACAAAGACCCAGATCAATACCTAAAAATACATGTATGTGAATACTAGGGGTAGTTGGATTTCATAGGTAAATGTGTTGTTTGAGAGTGAAGTACCCCAGCTATAACGTTTTTTCCGATCTCCATGGTCTCTTGTGTCTGGATTGAGCACAGCGCCCTCTAGTGTTTCTGTGTTGCTTGATGTAAATGTACTGTGTAGAGGTATAGAATGAGATCAGTGGTGTTTGGAGGGGATTGGAGGAACACGTGTGCTTAATCCAAGCACTTTTAAAAACACATATCTGTCTGCTACATTATATGAACATTTGTGTAATAAACATCTAGCATATTGTATACTCACTGAGCCAAGGAGGTGAGAGCCATGAGAGCTCCCAGTAACACACTGCTGTCGGTGGAGGAGAGAAGGTTCACTAGCGTCTGCACAGAACCAGAAATATAATTTAAGTGGAAACTGACCTCAAAGAAACGTCAAAGATAATCAATACTACTCGTTGGACTATGAGCTGCTATTGTAAGATTATAAAATGTGGGAATTATAATGGGATTTATTTTGCTGGCCGCTCAAAGACGCTTTGAATCATTATTCATTCACTCCATAATCAGTGGTGAAAAATACGACTGTAGTTGCCCTGGGGCACGCTGACAGAAGCGAGGCCACCAGATGAGTAGAGCAGAGCAAAGTAGAGTAGAGCTGGTGGAAACACGGCTTAAGTTAGCAAGATACCTCATAACAAAATGGAAAGATTATGCTCTAGAAAGCTCAGGGCATTTTTTTTTTACTAAATTGGTGGTGATTCAGAATGTAGCTGCGCCTCTTGGTGAAGATCTGTGCTCTACGAGTCCATTGTCTAGTCAAGACTTGTGTTTATCCTTTTGCAATATGAACAATAGAATAACATCACTGACCCTGTGTACTCCGGCGTCTGTGATGTGGGGCCTCAGCTCTTCAGAGGACGACATCTTCTGGAACATATCTGTGAGAATATTTGCATCATAATTAAAGCTGGGGTACCTGACTTTCACACCATAATCCATCCAACCACTTGCTCAATCTCTAAACAGTTTGCATCTATAACTTGCCTCAGTTACAACCTTGGATTAGCGTTTTCAGATGGAAAAAGACAGGACCGTCTTCACTCAGCCAATACAGTAAGCGCTCAATATGTAAAAGATAACATGATTTCTCATATGATAAAAACAGAAAGTCGTGCTCTCTCTCTGTCTATCTCTGCTCATTCTGCTCTCTCTGGTTTATTCTCTCTCTCTCTCTCTCTGGTCTATGTTCTCTCTGTTCTCTCTCTGGTCTCTCTCTTTTCACGTCATTTATTTTTGGCTACTGTCACAGCTATTTCTGACACAAAAACCCTCACTCAGCTCTCAATCCAAAGAATAAAATAGTGACTCACAGGGCTCTTTCTTACTCAAAAGATGTTTTCTAAAAAGATGAAGATGATCGAAACAAAGGTGTGTGTGTGTTACTAATATCACACACAGTGGAGGCAAGCGACTGTAATAGCCACAGCTGCCCCAGGACAGACCCACAGATGTGGGAGGTCAGCACCATCCACCATTGCAAAGCCTAATTTATAATCAAAAGTGAGGTACCCCAGTTTTAATGTAGAGGTACATACAGTACACGAATATGAGCCTCACATGTCATGGTGACCAGCATCTGCTCCGCGTAGGCCTGTCCTCCACACGATAAGTACGACTCACTCACAGACTCCTGCAACTGAAGCACAATCAAGGCCAGTTTATTAGTATGGCACGGTTCATACTCAAGGCAACTCAAAGTGCTGAACCAAACTAGAAAAGAAATTAAGAAATATCACTTCATTAAAAACATTGATATCACAAATTACAATAAAAAAATCATAGTATGTTAAAAAGAGTTAAGAACAACAGCCCCCTAACCCTCTTTTTAATGTAAATATTTGATTTAATCACAATCACAAATTAGGAAAATAGAGGAAAACTTTACCCTGGCCAAAGGAGTGATGCCCTGGTGTTGGCGGAAGAGTTTCTGGAGGAAAGGGAAAGAGAATGTATCATTTTAACCCCTGGGACTTAAGGCTTATATTCTTTCATCTGCCATCTTAAATGGGTTTTATTGAGAGATTAATCAGACCAGAGATTGTCAAAGCTGCTTGAATAAATGTATCCCTATGTTTTAAAACCATATACTGTATCTTTTGTAGGTCCGGGAAGTTGAAACAGATGACAAGTAATCTGATAAATCTTCTATATTTCCCTATCCCAGTCCTATTCACAGAGTTTGTATGAGTGGACAATCTGAGTGTGACAGTACCATTGTGTCAGTCTTAATGCAGAAGAAGCAAATTTGAATATAAGATAGCTGGAGCCAATTTCCTTATATGGGAATTTGTTCAGCGTTGTGAGCTTCGCTCTATAACAGGGGCAGACGTGTTACTAAGACGAATTAAATGTATAAAGTTAATTATGTTTCCTTATCTTTAGGCTTATAATAAAGGCTTATTAACCGAGCGCGAGGTCTGTATGGGGAAATATCAGACCGCGGCCTTAATGTACAGACCGAGCCGTGGCGAGGTCTGTGCAAAAAGGCCAAGGTCTGATATTTCTCTGCACAGACCGAGCAAGCGAAGTTAATAAATGTTTTATTATATGACTCTCGTCTGTGTCTTTACCAATGCTTTTGAGATATTTGTGAAGTATGTTCATGTCCGACTTGGTTTTGTGTTATACGGGCTGTGGACCGATTGTCATGGTAACGGTCCGAGATGGGAAAATATCAGATCGCAAATCAACCAATCAGAGCGGGCGTACGGTCCAAGTCATATAATAAGGTGTTATATAAGAGTGCAGAGAAGCTAGTGCTGCTTATAATTACCTGACATCTATTGGCAGGAGACTTTTGCCTTCATTAGAGGTCAACTCTGAGTAGAGCAGAGTATAGTAGAGCTGTGTCGTGTAGAGTAGAGTAGAGTAGAGTAGAGTAGAGTAGAGTAGAGTAGAGTAGAGAAGAGTAGAGTATAATAGAGCAGAGCATAGCAGAGCCGTGTAAAGTAGAGTAGAATAGTGTAGAGTAGAGGAGAGTAAAATAGAGTCAAGTAGAGTAGTGTAGAGTAGAGTATAGTAGAGTGGAGAAGAGTAGAGTAGAGTAGAGTAAAGTTGAATAGTGTAGAAGAGTAAAATAGAGTCAAGTAGAGTAGTGTAGAGTAGAGTAGAGTAAAGTTGAATAGAGGATTACCTGGAGCTCCGTGTCTCTAACCAGAATCCGGAGACAGGTCAGGACTCTGAGGACAGACTCTGGATCAGCTGTGTCTATCCAATCACTGCAATCAGAGAGACAAACATGGTACACGCTGGACATGTGACAATCAGACGTATGGGACCGTACCAGCACAGACGAGTCTTCACCAGAGAGATCAGAAGGCTCCGGAAAAGTCTGTGCAGGGGATGGTTGCTGAAGCACCTCTCGCTTTCATACTCCTCACTAAAAGTATACGTACAGTTATGATTCACATAAACTCATGGACAAAGAACAAATAACAAGAAAAGTTTTATCAAATCAATCTTAAACTTAATTTCTTCTTGTAAGATACAGAAAAATGTATTATTGGAAATGTGTTTGGACCAAAGGCTGTATACAAGGAGTGGACTGACAGAAAAGGTATACAGAAAAGTATACAGAAAAGTATACAGAAAAGGTCGATTTGGGAACCTTCGAATAAGGACATCCAGTTGGTCAATGCTTATGTGGATCATATCTAGATTTACAAAGACAATATCACAATATAAACACCAGGGTCACAAAGAATGCTAAACCACAGATTTAAGCCCAAACGGTTACTGAGCTAGAGGAGTTTACTTTTACATGTATGTGAATTGGAGCCAGAGTGAGTTGGTCCATCTGTATACATGCTATGGATTTCACAAATTGTATGCATGTGTAATTTATTATTGTGCGATGAATATCAAAAGTACTCAGATTTGCATCACCTATTTTTAGACATAAAGGTCCTTCTTCTGTCCATCTAGCTAGCATAACTATAAAATCCATCTCTCAAAACATGTTAGTACAAACAAAAGTTTTTAAGTGCATGTATTTTTGCTCAGAGATACAGAGTTCCAGGTAAACTTCTATTCTACTCTACAATACTCTACTCTACACCGTTGGTCTGCCCTGATGAAGACTGTGGTCAAAACGCGTTGTTGTCACAAGTAAGAAAAGGATTTTTACTGTAAAGTCAGTTGTGCCTCAGAACATCCTTTTTTTCCCTTGGATCCTGACCCACATACTCCACCCACAGCAGCGCTCACTCTCCCTCTCAACTACTCTACTTTACTTGACTCTTCTCTACTTCGATCTACTATACTCTACTTACTTCACTCAGGCCTACTCCACATTACTCTAATCAACTCTATTATACTCTACTCTACTCGGCTCTGCTATGCTCTGCTCTACTCAGAGGCCTCTGTTCTGAATGGGATTTGAACCCAGGACCTTCTCACTGAGAAGTGAGAGTGCTAACCACTCAACCACTAAACATTTTTCCAACAAATACCTGAACTTCTGCAGAGCCAGATGAATAGTGTGGTCGGTTTGGTGTTTGTTGGAGTCAGGCGGATGAGAGACTTGTGATTTCTTGGCCCCAGATCCACGTGATTTTAATCCCACCTAAAAAACAATAATATTCAACCCACAGGTTTAAAACCAAAACCTCATACAAAGTAGTTTTGAAATGTCTTTACTGCGACACACTGTATGTACCTCTTGTCTGGGTCGCTGGCTCCTTTCCAGTAGAGACAGGAGCTTTTTGAGATCTCGTGATGCCCTTAGAACGACAGGATTATACTCTTTTCCATTCATTTAATGTATTGAGCTCTTGGGTGTCATATACAGACAATACTGATTACACAAATGGGGCTAAAATGTGTTGGTGAGTGTGTGTGTGTGTGTGCGTGTGTGCGTGCGTGCGTGTGTGTGTGTGTGTGTGCCTGTGTGTGCGGTGCGTGAGTTAGACGTTTGCTCACTGGCTTTCTCCGGTCAACCTGGCGAGGAATCTCTCCCTCTGTTTGGAGTTCTTTGCTGACATGGTTAGACTTGAATCCTACTCTCCATGAACAACCTGTGAAGTTCGACAAAGGTTTTTGCTGTGATTATGTTATCATCAAAGCAAAAACAAATATTCAATATATATATATATATATATATATATATATATATATATATATATATATATATATTATATATATATATATATATATATATATGTGTGTAAATAATATATATATATATGAAACATTAACATGTTGAAACATTAAGACCAGAGAGAGAGAGACCAAAGAGATGCTAGAGCGAGACCAGAGAGCGGTACCAGAGAGAGACCAGAGGTTCTATCACTAGTTTTCACATGCATGTCCAGTACCAGTTTAGGACCAGCACTTTGAGAAAAGCAGCTAGAATGTTGGTTGTCTTTTAATTGTAAATTAAAATGAATGATTGGTGATCTGTGTACTGGGTGCAGCTCTGACTGCACCCAGTACACCCCCCCAACGCAGAATATGGATTAAGGGGCAGAAAATGGATGGATGGACGAATGAATGAAGCAGTCAAAAAGACGGCTCTAGGAGTTAGCATAATACTAAAATTGAAACGTATCATGTAGCTCACAGGGCATTAGTACTCCATATTTAATACCATGTTATAACATGGAAAACATTATCCAGACTTTACTGATAGTAAAACAAGATTAAATTCAAAGAAAGTCATATTTGTTGTTAATAAATTAGTCAACAGTAACTTTAGCTTTGGGTCGCTAGCTTAGCGTTCGTTAACATTTGAATTTCTGTTATTCGATCAAATTAAACGTAGAAGACACACATACCATAAATTAGAATCACCTTACCTTATATAGCGACATAAGAATACACATATCATGATAAGTTAACAAGTAGATAGTTTGGGACATTTGGAAAATAGCCTAGAAATGACCAAACCATTGCGCCCATTACTTATTTAACACGAAGTCCGCAATGTACAGGCGAATGATATTAGGCGATCTTAAGGTGTGGCTCCGTCTGGACCAATGAACAAACAGATTGTTGGAACGTTGATGTTGCCACGGTTACAACAGACGCTTTCGCCGTTGCTCCCTATTATAATAGATCCATGGTTGCTCCGTTCCACATTTACAGCAAAAACACCGCAAAAACCCTGAGAAATAAAACAAGTAGATATATTGGGACAGAATTCCATGGTTACATCCAAATCCAGAGAACACATTCCCCTCCTTACCCATGACCTTAAAAAACACATTTGTGAGACAGAATATGAGCAGGTTTGGTCAAATTATTTGGTACTAAAGTGTTTTAACAGTGATTGGGCAGAGTGCTGCTGGAGGAGAGATTTTTTTTTGTCGAGGGTAGGTTGCTATGATACGGTACCAGATACAGTCTATGATACGGTACCAGATACAGTCTATGATACGGTACCAGATACAGTCTAGGATACGGTACCAGATACAGTCTAGGATACGGTACCAGATACAGTCTAGGATACGGTACCAGATACAGTCTAGGATACGGTACCAGATACAGTCTAGGATACGGTACCAGATACAGTCTATGATACGGTACCAGATACAGTCTAGGATACGGTACCAGATACAGTCTAGGATACGGTACCAGATACAGTCTATGATACGGTACCAGATACAGTCTAGGATACGGTACCAGATACAGTCTAGGATACGGTACCAGATACAGTCTAGGATACGGTACCAGATACAGTCTAGGATACGGTACCAGATACAGTCTAGGATACGGTACCAGATACAGTCTAGGATACGGTACCAGATACAGTCTAGGATACGGTACCAGATACAGTCTAGGATACGGTACCAGATACAGTCTAGGATACGGTACCAGATACAGTCTATGATACGGTACCAGATACAGTCTAGGATACGGTACCAGATACAGTCTAGGATACGGTACCAGATACAGTCTAGGATACGGTACCAGATACAGTCTAGGATACGGTACCAGATACAGTCTAGGATACGGTACCAGATACAGTCTATGATACGGTACCAGATACAGTCTAGGATACGGTACCAGATACAGTCTAGGATACGGTACCAGATACAGTCTAGGATACGGTACCAGATACAGTCTAGGATACGGTACCAGATACAGTCTATGATACGGTACCAGATACAGTCTATGATACGGTACCAGATACAGTCTAGGATACGGTACCAGATACAGTCTATGATACGGTACCAGATACAGTCTAGGATACGGTACCAGATACAGTCTAGGATACGGTACCAGATACAGTCTAGGATACGGTACCAGATACAGTCTAGGATACGGTACCAGATACAGTCTAGGATACGGTACCAGATACAGTCTAGGATACGGTACCAGATACAGTCTAGGATACGGTACCAGATACAGTCTAGGATACGGTACCAGATACAGTCTAGGATACGGTACCAGATACAGTCTATGATACGGTACCAGATACAGTCTAGGATACGGTACCAGATACAGTCTAGGATACGGTACCAGATACAGTCTAGGATACGGTACCAGATACAGTCTAGGATACGGTACCAGATACAGTCTAGGATACGGTACCAGATACAGTCTATGATACGGTACCAGATACAGTCTAGGATACGGTACCAGATACAGTCTAGGATACGGTACCAGATACAGTCTAGGATACGGTACCAGATACAGTCTATGATACGGTACCAGATACAGTCTATGATACGGTACCAGATACAGTCTATGATACGGTACCAGATACAGTCTAGGATACGGTACCAGATACAGTCTAGGATACGGTACCAGATACAGTCTAGGATACGGTACCAGATACAGTCTAGGATACGGTACCAGATACAGTCTATGATACGGTACCAGATACAGTCTAGGATACGGTACCAGATACAGTCTAGGATACGGTACCAGATACAGTCTAGGATACGGTACCAGATACAGTCTAGGATACGGTACCAGATACAGTCTATGATACGGTACCAGATACAGTCTATGATACGGTACCAGATACAGTCTATGATACGGTACCAGATACAGCCTAGGATACGGTACCAGATACAGCCTAGGATACGGTACCAGATACAGTCTAGGATACGGTACCAGATACAGTCTAGGATACGGTACCAGATACAGTCTAGGATACGGTACCAGATACAGTCTAGGATACGGTACCAGATACAGTCTAGGATACGGTACCAGATACAGTCTAGGATACGGTACCAGATACAGTCTAGGATACGGTACCAGATACAGTCTAGGATACGGTACCAGATACAGTCTATGATACGGTACCAGATACAGTCTAGGATACGGTACCAGATACAGTCTAGGATACGGTACCAGATACAGTCTAGGATACGGTACCAGATACAGTCTAGGATACGGTACCAGATACAGTCTAGGATACGGTACCAGATACAGTCTATGATACGGTACCAGATACAGTCTATGATACGGTACCAGATACAGTCTATGATACGGTACCAGATACAGTCTAGGATACGGTACCAGATACAGTCTAGGATACGGTACCAGATACAGTCTATGATACGGTACCAGATACAGTCTAGGATACGGTACCAGATACAGTCTAGGATACGGTACCAGATACAGTCTAGGATACGGTACCAGATACAGTCTATGATACGGTACCAGATACAGTCTAGGATACGGTACCAGATACAGTCTAGGATACGGTACCAGATACAGTCTATGATACGGTACCAGATACAGTCTATGATACGGTACCAGATACAGTCTATGATACGGTACCAGATACAGTCTAGGATACGGTACCAGATACAGTCTATGATACGGTACCAGATACAGTCTATGATACGGTACCAGATACAGTCTAGGATACGGTACCAGATACAGTCTATGATACGGTACCAGATACAGTCTAGGATACGGTACCAGATACAGTCTATGATACGGTACCAGATACAGTCTATGATACGGTACCAGATACAGTCTAGGATACGGTACCAGATACAGTCTAGGATACGGTACCAGATACAGTCTAGGATACGGTACCAGATACAGTCTAGGATACGGTACCAGATACAGTCTAGGATACGGTACCAGATACAGTCTAGGATACGGTACCAGATACAGTCTAGGATACGGTACCAGATACAGTCTATGATACGGTACCAGATACAGTCTAGGATACGGTACCAGATACAGTCTAGGATACGGTACCAGATACAGTCTATGATACGGTACCAGATACAGTCTATGATACGGTACCAGATACAGTCTATGATACGGTACCAGATACAGTCTAGGATACGGTACCAGATACAGTCTAGGATACGGTACCAGATACAGTCTAGGATACGGTACCAGATACAGTCTAGGATACGGTACCAGATACAGTCTATGATACGGTACCAGATACAGTCTAGGATACGGTACCAGATACAGTCTAGGATACGGTACCAGATACAGTCTAGGATACGGTACCAGATACAGTCTAGGATACGGTACCAGATACAGTCTAGGATACGGTACCAGATACAGTCTATGATACGGTACCAGATACAGTCTATGATACGGTACCAGATACAGTCTAGGATACGGTACCAGATACAGTCTATGATACGGTACCAGATACAGTCTAGGATACGGTACCAGATACAGTCTATGATACGGTACCAGATACAGTCTATGATACGGTACCAGATACAGTCTATGATACGGTACCAGATACAGTCTATGATACGGTACCAGATACAGTCTATGATACGGTACCAGATACAGTCTATGATATTATGCTGCACAACCAGGGTAGGGCTGGTGGAAACACGGCTTTAGAACACTGAGTACCAGCTCGACCTGCATAGAACCGGGGTTAGGACAAATATAAATCTAAAAAGTACTTGGTACCTGTTATAAACTTGGATGCAGACTTTAATGTAGAACGCTTTTACTCTATCACATGTAGCTAAGTATGAACATGATCTCACTCAAAATAACTACTTTCAAAACTTCATAGAAAATATGTATTTTTTCAGCACTTTCAGCTAGGGTCTCAGCACTTAATATCGCGAGAAATGAGCTAAACTAAAGAAACTACTACGACCTCGCGATTCTTAACCACTCCTCTGTTTTTGCTATTCACGTAGACTTTACGGCAGACTTTTTGCGTAGTGAGATTTCGGGCTGGTGCCAGTACGTTTGTCCCCGTGCGTAACTGGCTCTCAGAAGGGGAATGTCGGCTCGTGAATGATCGGGTTTGAGACCGCACAGAGCGTCAACATTATGGGTGAGCCTCATTCAGTTTGCTACTATCCACACATATCTCCCGAGTGGTTTGTGTGCTGGCATCTTACCCCATAACGAACGCCTAAAAAGCAGAGATTAGTGTTTGCGCTCCTTGCTTGAGTAGTTTCCTGAGCCACCAACGCCCTGTCCATGGAGCTAGCTTCTTAGCAATGGGCTAATGATGCTAATGATGCTAATGATGCTAATGATGCTAACAGCCTGCATATCCGAACCACACTGTCATTTCCTGCCTTGTGATAGATCCTGAAATGTGTATTTCTAGGCACATAAATGGCTGTTGTTATGCTATAAACTACACATGGCCGTATTAGTTCACTCTTTGTTAACGCTGGATAGCACTCTCGCCTCTCAGCAAGAAGGTCCTGGGTTCGAATCCCGGTCGGACCAGGGCCTTTCTGAGTGGAGTTTGCATGTTCTCCCCGTGTCTGCGTAGGTTTCCTCCGGGTACTCCGGTTTCCCCTACCACTAAAAACATGTCCAATAGTTCTGGCATGCGCTTCCTGTACTGGCGACCCCGCTCCCATCTCTGTGTGGAGTGAGAGACAAATGCCCAAAAATTAACAATTGTAAATCGCTTTGAGACTCAGATCTGCAGTGAAAAGGCGGTATATAAATGAAAACTTACTTACTTACAAAAAAAACCCAGCTACTCCCCACCATTCAGTCTATGCTCCCATAATTCAACACTCTCTTCATTGGCTCTAATCAATTTAGAGATAAAAAATAGTAATTGTAAATTGATACTTTTTTGATACATATAATGCACAAAATGTTGGATTACTACTGTACCTAAAGTTATTACTGGTGTTGTAACGTCCAAGTGTCCAAGCTGTGAGATGGAAAGAGAGACAGGTCTGTGGTGTCTAATCTGGATTAACCTGGATCTGATGCTGTGGAGTTGGTGTTTTGACTTGGCTCAGAGCGTGAATGGATTCTCATGTGTGAAGCTCATGATGATGGCTGTTTCACATCTGACCACTTCCTCATCCAGATCTATCGAGCCGTCATTTTTAAACTATAGATAAAAATATAAGAAATACATATTTAGGCGTATTGATTTGAAGATGTGGTGAATGATTACTGACAATAAGTCGGTTTTGTCATCAAGGGTATCAAAAGTAATAATTTCGAAGATCACAAGACCTGTATACAATTAAGCAGTGGAATTTTCTGTCATTTCTAATTTATGGTCATAGTTTGGAGAAGATACATGTCTCATTCTGATCTCACTGTGGTCTCACTGTGGTCTCATTGTGGTCTCACTGTGGTCTCACTCTGGTCTTTCGCTCTGGTTTCTCACTCTGGTCTCTCCCTGGTCTCTTTCTTATAAAGTGGAGTATATATGTTCTCCCCATGTCTGTAGGTTTCCTCCGGTTTCTCCTACCACTAAAAACATGAACAATAGTCAAGGGTGAGTGAGTGTGTGTTTGTGAGCCCGGAACACAGATGCAAATTAGCCCATCGTTTCAATCCGGAGAGGTGTGTTCATTAACATGCACTGTGCCAAACAATAAAATAAGTCAGACTTGAAATGTTTTGTAGAAATGACAATGAGAATTATTTGGAAATAATGGATATCACACACTGTTATAAGTCCCTAGTTTTGTGTTTGGATTTTCAGTTCTGTGGTTTTTCTGAAGCTGAAAAATCTCTTTGATAGCTTTATCAGCAAGTTACTAATTTATTTATTAATGACCTGGGAAGAGATTGCTGTCTATAGTCTGCATCTATGTATATATAGATGTTATTCTCTCAGATGTGTGAATAGGGCACGCTCTGGTTGATTTTAAACTGGCTCTGGGCTATGAATGTTGTGCAAAGTGAACACATTGCTCTTTATAATTAGCATGTGTGCAAGTTGTGTGATCAACACATAACTCTGAACTGCTGCAAAATGGTGACAAAATTAGTACAAGGCCACAAAAATGTCCCCATTCCTGCTCAACATGTTTTACAGTATTTGGCAAAGATTTTAGAAGAGGTATTTGGTGTTGTGCTGATATTGCAGCTTCAGTGGGTCATCCAGAAACCGCAGCGTAGGAGGCAAAGAAACGATCATCACAACAACCGGATGAAAATTCTTTAGTGCATCCGAAAAAAAGTAAAGACATATTAAAATCATAAGTAATCAGGATACATTTGAAAGATAACTGTTTTTAACATGGATTTGAACATTTTCAGAGTATAAGCCTGTCTCAGATTTTCAGGAAGACTGTTCAAGATTTGAACTGCATAGTTTTGACATGCTTCCTCCCCATAGTGCTGACTCCAGGCACCAGCAGGAGGCCAGTCCCTATGCTCTGAGTCTTAAGTTGGTTGGTTTCATATAGCACTAACCTGTCATAGATGTACTTTGATGCGAGGCCAAGGAGTTTTTTAAATGCAGTTTCTATCACATTTGTCTCCAAAATATATTAATGTTGTTCTTTCTTGTGTCCTTTTCTCCTCCGCTGCCGTGACAACCTGCCCACTCACTGACACTCTCCATCCGACAACCCCCATCGACAGCTGTAAGTGTTTAACAGCAGGAAAATACTGCACTTGCCTGCCTTTGTTCAGCAGTATAGGAATGGTGCTGTATTTCAAATTAAGAACTGCATTATGCTAATGCTTGATTTGGGTCTAGAGGTTGGGACCAGAGAGGGACCAGAGAGGGACCAGAGAGGGACCAGAGAGGGACCAGAGAGGGACCAGAGAGGGACCAGAGAGGGACCAGAGAGGGACCAGAGAGGGACCAGAGAGGGACCAGAGAGGGACCAGAGAGGGACCAGAGAGGGACCAGAGAGGGACCAGAGAGGGACCAGAGAGGGACCAGAGAGGGACCAGAGGGTGAATATTTTCATGTCGGCCCTACAAGATCTTACGAGTATATATTGTGTTTTAATTTTTTTTTGTTAATCTAGTTTCTTAAGATACACAGATCTATGCTATATCTTCACGTCTGATTGAAAATTTTAATGTTTTGTTTTAGCAGCAGAAGAATCTGGAGGGGTACGTGGGCTTCGCCAGCCTGCCCAACCAAGTGTACAGGAAGTCTGTGAAGAGGGGCTTCGAGTTCACCCTGATGGTCGTGGGTAAGACCAGGCTGTTCCCGTTGTCACCTCTCCTCCCACTGTGCTCCATGTGCATCTGGTGTTTCACTCTGCTTGTGATTGAATGTAGAATTGGTGCTGTCAAAAGTATAGAAAATTAGATAATAAATACATTAGCTTGAAACTAGATGCTCATTACATTATTAGAACAGGGAGCAGAATTAGTATTAGAGGGGTCCCACGCTACGTTGCTGTTTCACAGATTTTTGTGTGTGTAATTTTGCATGCTTTTTTTATAGCATACTTCTCATGCACCACACGTAAAGTCTCTGATCTCTCGAATATAATTTGAATATGTAATCAGTGTTTCCCACACATAGACTAATCTGTGGCGCACCGCCACAGATTAGAGACCGCCCGCCACAAATTGCGTTTCGTATTATTATATATATATTTTTTTTGTTACGCTATTTAAAACATGCATCGTCTAGTGCCGCCGCAGCGGTCAATTTGACAGCGGGGAGGGGGGTTTAAAATGTGGCGGCCCTTCGTAACTCTCACTCAAGCTACGCGTCTCTCCCACATACAGAGACCTACACACACACAGCCCCTCCCCTTCGTGCACACCGCGTGTCTCCGTCTCCATCAGCGATCATCGCTGTAAGCAGCTGTGTCTATTAATTTACCGCGGTAAAGTGGCCCGCATCTTTCAGCTCTATGAACATGCGGCCCGCATCGGGGAAAAGACGGTGCGCGTTTTGTTGAGAACTTACGGTAACAGCGGAACGTCCTTTCGGAGTCACCCATTTTTATCGAACAGAAAGCGCGCTGGGGTCTGGGAGACACGTTTTTGTGATTAAAACCTTATAGAGATGCCACCCGGCACACATAGCACCAGCCCCCTACGATTCCTCCTGCAGATTGTGAGTCCTCAGGAGGATAGCCACTCTATTGTTTACATGTATAAAGTACACAATTTGGTCCGCTAGTGCAATTTTCAAGTATTGTAACTATTTACTGGAATAAGGTGTGCGACTAATTTCACTTAACTCATGACCTTATTATTGCCCTCTGCCACTGTACCAAAGACCAGAAACTTTTACTGTAGAAATATTGAGAAATATTGAGGTAAAGTAGCCATTTTGGTCCAAAATACCTCCAAAATAGTCAAAACATGTCACTTTTGATCTACTGTAACTTTTTACTGTAAAAAGGTGTGCGACTAATTTCACTGGATTCACGACCTCATGATTGCCCTCTACCACTGTACCAAAGACCAGAAACTTTTACTGTAGAAATATTGATTTAAAGCAGCCATTTTGGTCCAAAATAGCCTAAAAATTGTCAAAACATGTCACTTTTGATCTGCTGTAACTTATTACTGTAAAAAGGTGTGCGACTAATTTCACTGGATTCATGACCTCAAGATTGTCCTCTACCACTGTACCACTGTACCCCCCCCCCCCCCCCCCCCCGCCGACGACCACCACACATTGCCTTCAGACCTGTGGGAAACACTGTGTAATAAAAAGACATTTGGACGAATATTAGACAGCCCTTTACATTCGAATAATATACTGCCATGGGCTTTGATGCTACCGGGGTTAAGCTAGCCGCTTTTTGTGTAAAGTTGTTCTATGCGAATGCAGCTCGGCAGCATTTCTGTCCTGAAGGTCGCTAGAGGTTTATCCTGATTTAATCCTGATTTAGTCTTGGTTTAGTCCTGATTTAGTCTTGGTTTAGTCCTGGTTTTGTCCTGGTTTAGCTCCTGGTTTAGTCTTGGTTTAGCTCCTGGTATAGCCCCTGTTTTAGCTCCTGTTTTTGCTGTTTTTTTGTTTTCTTGCTCTGACCGGCTCTGTCCCCAAACTATTTTGCGGCTCTCTGGTTGGGCGCCGCACATGTGGCCAGCAGACATTTTTTTTCTTCTTTTTTTTACACTCTGGGTTTTTCCAACCATTTATTAGTCAAAATAGATATTTTAATGTTTTATTAATTATTATTATTCATTTTAATAATAATAATAAAATTCAAATATGGTTTTTGAGCTTAATCCCAGCCCTTGTCTATACATAATAAAGCTGTTAGTATAACATGACTCTTATCGTTATCTAGCGTCAGAAGAAAACTTTTGTGGCTTATGTACAAATCGCAAATTTGCATCTTATTGTCCAAACACATTCGATTATCACTGTGGTATCAAAATTGGTATTGTGTCCCTTTTGTAATGCAATCAAACACTACACAATAGAGATATTTGGATTCCATTGGAGCTGTTTCTAACTCTCCGGATTCTTTGCGCTCCTCTCATGTAGCTCTTGTCCCAGTGCCAAGTTTTTGGAGGGAAACTTTTCTCCGGGTCACGACTGTTTCCTGTGAGAAAAGCTTTACATGGACTTGAACAGTTGTCCAATCGTTTGCTATTTGTGTGAGGAATTGTGGAGTGTGGCCTGGAGCTGCTTTGCTGAAATACTGCTCTGCATGAAGAGGAGCGCTCAGACCGTCCTCGCAGCCTCTGCATTTTAAATCGACCCTTTGTTTGTTAGATCACACTGGTTCTTAGCCGAAGCAGTGATCAGCTGTGGGCCCCCATGTCCCACTGAGAGAGCCTTGGAGGGCAAGGTTCAGATCTGGAGGACTCAAAAAAGGCTCTTTGAATTTAACCAGTGCTCAACAGATTTTTTGAGCCAATTTTGAGGCACTTTATAATGTGTTGAAAAAATGCTTCCAATATTGTCGGATTTTGTTTTAGTAACTACATTTTTGTTTGATGTGAAATAGGCAGGTAGAGCTCTCTCTGGTCTCTCTCTTTGGGGGATTGCACTAAAGCAGTCCTGTGTTCAAGTGGTTATAAAACACCAGAACAAGTTATAACAGCAGAACTTTACAGACTTAAGGTCGAGGGAGTTAGGGAGCATCCATCTATGCAGCAGATTTTTTAGGAGATTGTTATTTGAGAGGCAAAGGAAATCACCTCAGACCCCTCTCATGTCCTCTTCTCTCAGTTTGAGCTCCTCCCATCTGGCCGCTGCTACAGAGTACCAACTAGGAAAAAGGAAAAATATCTAAACGGTACAAGAACTTGTTCCTAACCATCAATCAATCAATCAACGTTTATTTGTAGAGCGCCTTTCCTACACAAGGCAACGCAAAGCGCTTCACATCCCCTATCACATCATGCATAAATCAAACACATTAAGAGCACAAGATATATTAAAAACATTAAAAATAAAATCACAAAAATTAAAAACCTTTAAACATTAAAATCACAGATGGGACTAAAATCATAAATAGTCACAGTGCATTAAAAAGATTAAAGATAAAAACAAAGATAAAAAGATAAAATCATTCAGTTGTATATGCGCAGCTAAACAAAATTGTTTTGAGCCTAGATTTAAAGGATGCCAGAGTAGACGCCTGTCTCACATTCTCAGGAAGACGGTTCCAGACTCTAGCCGCATGAATCTGAAATGCAGTTTGCCCATGTCTAGTACCGACTCTGGGCACTAACAGGAGTCCAGTCCCTGTGCTCCTCAGAGTCCGGGTCGGTTCATATGGCACAAACATGTCGTGGATGTACCTTGGCGCGAGACCATGGAGAGACTTGTACACAAGTAAAGCTGCTTTGAAGTCTATTCTCTGAGGAACAGGAAGCCAGTGCAGAGACCTGAGAACTGGACTAATGTGGTCGCACTTCCTAGTTCTAGTCAGGACTCGAGCTGCTGCATGTTGAATGTACTGCAGCTGTTTTACAGCCTGTTTGGAGAGACCTGTGAACAAGCCATTGCAATAGTCTAACCGACTGGAGACAAAAGCGTGTATAAGAGTCTCCAAGTCTGCCTTAGACACTATGTTTTTAATTTTAGCAATGTTTTTTAGGTGGTAATAAGCTGCTGATGTTACAGATTTTATGTGGCTTTTGAAATTTAAGTCTGAGTCCATTATCACTCCTAGATTTCTGACCTGATTTGAGGGTTGTAGAGAGAGAGCCTGGAGGTGACAAATAACGCTCTCTCTTTGTTTCTGGGGTCCGAAAACAATTATTTCAGTTTTGTCGGTGTTTAGTTGGAGAAAGTTATTTTGCATCCAATCACCGATTTGCTGGACACAGTGAAGGAGCGAGTCCACTGGTTCATGCTCTCCTGCTGTCAGGGACACATAGACCTGAGTATCGTCAGCGTAATTGTGATAAGAGACATTATTACTGTGAATCAACTGACCTAGAGGCAACATGTAAATATTAAACAGAAGAGGACCCAGGATTGACCCCTGTGGCACTCCGCAGGTCAGGGCCAAGTGGTCTGAGGTACAGTTTTCGATCTCCACAAAAAACTTTCTGTCTTGTAAATAGGACCTAAACCAGCTTAGGGCGGTGCCAGCAACACCAACCCAGTCCTCAAGTCTCTGAATGAGGATGCCATGATCAATAGTGTCAAAAGCAGCACTTAAATCTAACAGAAAAAGGACTGAGACTTTTCCTGCGTCAGTGTTTAGTTTGATGTCATTTGTTACCTTTATTAGCGCGGTCTCAGTGCTGTGGTGGGGTCTAAACTAGGGATGTAAATCGGTGACCGGTTAACCGGTGGTTGACCGTCACAGCGTTAACCGGTCAAAGCTGTCGGTTAAAAATAAGAAAAAGCGGAGAGGGGAGGTCTCTTCATAACGCTATTTTAAGCCCTATTTGCACGATGTGACGAGCGGGTCCCTATCTAGCTGTGTGCGCCAATGCATTAGTAGACTACGGGCGACTTTCATGGCGCACGCTCCACATATGCACGCAGCCACACGCGCGCGCACACACACACACACATACACACACAAACACTTTCCCCCCCTCCATACGTAACATCCACACGCATCATCTCTCCCCTCTGTTACCGCCAAAGTTCCACACTAGTGCAGGTCAGAACTACATTGGAGCTTATATTTACACACACACACATACATGTATTGTACACACACACACATACACACATACATACACACATGTATTGTACACACACACATACCGGGCTGTCGCGCTCTCCTCTGTGTCTCGCAGCCCAAAGAATCCTCGCAAATACGCGGCTTCAGTCAAACACATGAAACATGTTTGTGCTGCTGGTCCTTGTCATTAGATCAGATCCACACACATCACTTTTAAACTTTAGCGGAGACCTGCGAGACGCGGCTCGTCACTCGCTGCCCTGACCATGTGGACGAGCTGTCTTTTGCTTAAAAATGCTTTACCCGCAGCACAGTATGGGAAGATTAAAAAAGCAGTTCTCTGTGCACAAAGGTGCCGACGCTGTTGCGGGTTTTGGCGCTGCTGTCTCAGCTCTGATCTAGTAGAACGCATAGATAAACTTATGAAAAGTACGCGGCTCGAAATGGCTGCTATTTCAAAGAACGTGGAATATTTTTAACTACGCGGTTAACCGGTTTCAACCGGTTAATGAGGCTCGGTGGTCGGTCATGAAAATGCATAGTTTTTTACATCCCTAGTCTAAACCCTGACTGGAACATATCATAAGCGTTATTGATTATTAAAAATTCTGTAAGTTGTTGATAGGCAACTTTTTCTAGAATTTTTCCCATGAAAGGCAGATTTGAAATGGGCCGATAATTTTTGAGTGCCAGGGCTTCCAGACTCCTCTTTTTTAGGAGGGGCCTGATGACCGCCGTTTTCAAGGCCATTGGGAATGTTCCAGATTCAAGAGACATATTAACTATTTGTGTAAGTGAAGGTAAAAGACTGCTCAGAACTGACTTGAGAAATCTAGGAGGTAATACATCCAGGCTGCATGTGGAGGAACTCAGACTAGTGATTATCTCCTGGACAGTTTCAATTTGTACTGGTGTAAAGTGCGTCAACCATGTCTGTGAACCTCCTGAATTCAGGCCATCGTGCAGAGCGGTGTGGGTTTATGGCTATGTGCCTGTGTTGTGTTCTTTGTCCGTCTTAAGCCTAGCGTAAGACAGAGTAACGGGAGACAACTAGTTGCAAGGCGGCTTTTGGCAACTGAGAGTAGATGATGGAGATGATCAGTTGCCGAAATCGGTCGATGTGAGCGCTCTTACAACTGGAGATAAACAGTCGGTCTCCAGTTTCAGTCAGTTGCCCGTGTTCTACTTTTCGGCAACTAGTTGTCCTCAGATCCGGAGATATCACCGATGTGCGCGCTCCTGATAGATCCATGCGCCGCTCCGACAACATGTGTGTATTGCGTGTATTGCGCACCCTCTACAGTTTATGTCAGAAAACACACTGTAGTTGAGGCCAGTTGCTGTCGATGTACGCGCTGTTATTCCCGAGACTGCCCTGCTACTGGGAGTTGCCCGTTTTCGCCAGATAGTCGATGTGTGCGGGGCAGCAACTCATATGCGACGGATATAATCAGTTGCCAGTCCGATGTACGCTAAGCATTATGTGTATATTCAGTGTTGCTGCCTGTGAGTCCAACACAAATTTCCTCCGGGACATAATACATTTTGAATCTTGAATCTTGAAAAGTCAATAACGTGTGTGAGAAGTTTTACAGCCTTAAAACATACAGCTGCTGCTTCAAGGATTTCACTTATTGTGGTTTATTTGAAAAACGACCCATCGATTAACCACTGTTTCTGCAGTCGTTAGTGGGTTGTGATCACTCAAATGCTTCTGGTTCTTTGGATTGGTAATATGTACTTTTATATTCAAAAATATATTGGCAGCATGGTGGCGCAGTGGTGCTTCAAAGCAAAAAGGTCCTGGGTTTGTTTCCACGTCCAAGTCTTTCTATGTGGAGTTTGCATGTTCTCCCCATTTCTGCGTAGGTTTCCTCTGGGTGCTTCAGTTTTACCTACCACTAAAAAAATCTACAATAGGTCTGGCATGCGCTTTCTGTTTAACGGCACTATATAAATAAACTTTACTTACTCCCTTACTTACATAAAAAAGCTGAATCAAAAGACCAATGCACAGGATTGAGTCAATATTAATCCTTCAGCTGTCTCTTCACACAAACCCCAGACCTCGTGTGGCTGACCTTCCATTAGCCTCAGTGCGTGTTGTTCCCTGTGATTGGTGAACTATTAAGCGGCCACTGCACTGGTCTTTTACTGATTGTGATTGTGTCCAGTGGAGCCAGGACACAGACATTCAAAGGTCAAACGAACCATCGCAGAGTCAGTCGTCTGGACAGAGCTTGCAGCCTTTGTGTAAAACCACTCGCAAACAACTTAACTTAGGACAAAGTAACGCAGGTATTTTTTCCAAATTGCAAGAAGAGGGGTCACATATACAGCAGGAAAAGCACAAGATTTTGTCACGTACAATTCAAAGAGAACTCCCACCTCAAAACAACGCATGAAAGAAAGATAACTAATTTAAAAACACAATAAACAAACAGTAATTTATAGTTACTATTTATAGTAAGTTATATTGGATAAGGAATGATGCCTTTATTAGTCCCACAGGGGGAAATTACATTATATTAGCTGCAAAAATCTGAAATGCAAACTCCCCATACTGGCCTCCTGTTAGTGCACTAACTGTACTGCACTAACAGGAGGCCAGTCCCTGTGCTCCACAGAGTCGGAGTTGGTTTATATGGCATTGACATGTCATAGATTCACTTTGTGTAGTCTGTGGAGAGACTTGTGCACAAGCAGAGCTGCTTAAAAGTCTATTGTCTGAGCCACAGGAAGTGAGTGCAGAGACCTGGACAAATTTGAGAGGACTGGTTCTAGTCAGGACTCTGCTATAACAGCTATTAGATGTGGATTTGGCCAAATGTATCCTTGTTTAGATTGTGACTTGTTTCTCTTCTGTTTGTGTGTAGGTGAGTCAGGCCTGGGGAAGTCCACGCTCATCAACTCCTTGTTCCTCACAGACCTGTACGCGGCAGAATACCCCGGTCCTTCACATCGAATCAAAAAGACTGTGCAGGTGAATGAGCTTTGTCCCCAGATCTCCAGATCTGCAGATTGAACAGGATCTCGCAGAGTTCTAGTGTTTTTAGCGTGATTAGAACCATCTCTAGAACAAAGTTATGGGCTTGTGGGAGGTTTATTGAGGCACCATTCCAAATGTGGATAGAAAAGTGCATTTTGAAAGTCACAAGGAAAAGCTTCTTAAGTCTAAATGTTAGATTCTCCTGTTGTTGGAAATAAATGGTGGATTGATTTCATGTTTTGTATAAACTGAAAAGCTGTGTAAACAGTAAATAATTATATTTTGTGATACTTACTATACTACAAATCTAGTGAGAAACATGTTTTCAAGATTCAAGTAATGACCTGGGCATAACTTGCAACAACTTTGTGAACAAAAGGCGAACTATGAAGTGCATTCAAAATGGTCTCAGTTTCAAACAATTGTAAAAGGCTTTTTTTCATATTTCATTATCATGAAAAATATTTCATGAGAGATACAAAGTATATTTCATAAAAAAGTCAAATTTTACGATTTACAAAGTTCATGGTTAATTGTTGGCAGAGACTTGTGTTTTTCATCGTATCTGACGCACTCAAATTTAGACACATCTAAGGTTATTTTGACACCTCCGTAAAGTGTTCTATCTAGAGGACCCTGCTGCGTACACTGCCCTCAAGCCTACCCATTTACAAATCTCTTTCAATGAAAAATTAACCTGTACTTAATATTGTGCTTTTGAACAAAAATTCACAGAGATCCATAGAATTGGCTCTCTTCCAGTTGGGGACCCTTGGGCTTGAGGGACCAGTGAGAGAGCGTCTGAATAGCTCAGTTTTGAGTCGAGATTTAAATGTGGTGATGGAGACTATTGCACGAATGTCTTGTGAGAGAAGATTCCAGAGTTTGGGGGCAGAGCGGCTGGAAGGCCCTGAGGCCCATGGGGCTCGTGCCTTCTAACGCATGTGCAAATGCACATATTGTTTCAGATTTTATTGTGGGAGGGGCCGCTCGCGCCCAATTTTTAAAAAATGACAGGAGGGAAAAGTGATGACACATAATTTTCTTTGCTATTTTCAGCTAATCTTTGCTATTTTTTCTTGCCACATTACAACTGTAATTTTACAACTGTTTTATGTCTGTTGTATGCATTCTTTTATATACATTTTATTAGTACTTGCACCATATTCCAAAGCAAACTCCAAGAGATTTTAAATTGATCATTAAAAAGACAAATAAGACAAAACACGCAGCCACTGCAGCAATTCCTCTGGTGAATGTTGAGGCCTTAAACGCAGCCGGAGAGCAGACAAACCGCATTCTAGCTGTAGATATGTCTGTGCTCTTCTGGTTTCTCTGCATAGTCAACTAATGGCCCCGAACCAGAAGGACAGACACTGCAGCTGGTAATGTCCTGCCCCCTGTTTCCAATAGAGGCACACTGTCCAGGACTCAAGCATGAAGAATAATAACTTAAAATCATATCAAGGTTTAGTCTCTTTCTGGTTTATCTCTGCTCTTTCAATGTATTTCAGTTGTCTCGCAAAACTTCAGAGTTGTCATTTCATCAACTATAGATTAGAGAATTAAATGGTTGAAACACTGGAAATGCAACAAACACAATAATAACAAACACCCCAATGGCTCCACATTGGTCCATAGGGTCATAGGGCCTCAGTGATTGAGCGGGTTACAATCTATAATAAAATCAATGTTTTGCTTTTACTCTCTGAGCAGCAGTTGTAACATAGTTTTCCTTGTGTTCTCGTCAGGTGGAACAGTCCAAAGTTTTAATAAAAGAAGGCGGCGTTCAGTTGCTGCTCACAATCGTGGACACGCCGGGCTTCGGAGATGCCGTGGACAACAGTAACTGGTAACAGCCGTACGACTGCTCTGGGGCTTATTCAAGTTTTTCTGTTCTCACAACTGTGTTTGTCTTGGCCTCAGCTGGCAGCCTGTCATTGACCACATAGACAGTAAGTTCGAGGACTACCTGAACTCTGAGTCTCGTGTGAACCGCAGACAGATGCCCGACAGCCGGATCCACTGCTGCTTGTACTTCATCGCCCCCTCAGGACACGGGTACGACCACCAAAACCACCTTGCACTCTCCTTAGGTTTCATTTCAGATCTGGGTTCAGAAAGAGAACAGCATACCGTACATGGCGGACTATAAGCCACTACTTTTTAACAATGAGGTATGACCTTTAGTTTTCTATGGTCTTCTAACTCCTATACAGCAATGTGGCCAATGTTGGTAATTTTATATTAGCTGTGTGATCACCAGAGAGGGTGAGGCCAGTGAGAGAGATCCGCTCCCACCTCCTAGGTGCTTTTGTATCAAAATCTATTTTACAAGAGTCTTTTCTTTAACCCAATTTGTCACATTTGGTCACAAGGAGCGCGAAAATATGTAAATATAGTACGCAGCCAGCATTGATGTTTATTCATCGAACTGAATTTCTCCATCTGTGAGAAAATAAAGGATTGATTGATTTTTGGAAACTTGGACATTACGTTTCTTGAGTGCGTAGTTCTGCTCTGATATGTGTGACATCACTGATGGCTCCACTTTGGAAGATGCAGCATTGACCACAAAAATGCTACTGTTTACAAACACCTGAGTCTTGTGCAGTTGACTTATACCGAGCTATGTGTGTGTAGTATAAAGCTTGGCGTACATCGGACTGGCAACTGATTATATCCGTCGCATACGAGTTGCTGCCCCGCACACATCGACAATCTGACGAAAACGGGCAACTCCCAGTAGCAGACCAGTCTCGGAATAACAGCGCGTACGTCGACAGCAACTGGCCTCAACTACAGTGTGTTTTCTGACATAAACTGTTGCGGGCTCGCAATACACGCAATACACACACGTTGTCGGAGCGGCGCATGGAGCGCGCACATCGGGTCATATCTCCGAAACTGAGGACAACTAGTTGCCGAAAAGTAGAACTCGGGCAACTGACTGAAACTGGAGACCGACTGTTCATCTCCAGTTGTAAGAGCGCTCACATCGACCGAATTCGGCAACTGATCATCTCCCACCATCTCCTCTCAGTTGCCAAAAGCCGCCTTGCAACTAGTTGTCCCCAGTTTCTATGTCGATGTACGCTAGGCTTAAAGCCTCAGAGTGGGCTGTGGCTGCCTCTCACCTCCACCTACACTGAGGCCCTGTTTATACTGAGACGCAGCGCAGACGTTTCCAGGCTATTAACAGAAACGACCTGGCTCCTAATGCAAATTTCTCTGCGTTCACATGAGGTTGAAAAACGATGTAGTTCTAGCGCCCGGCCAGTAGTGGGCAGATACACTTTACAACACTCACACAACCCCCAGCCCCGTGCCCAGCCCCCCTGTCGGCAGTGTACTCACTTCCTGTGCCAGACCCTCAGAACGCACCAACATCATTCTGCATTTTAACAGCAGCTGTGAACATGGAAACTGAACCTAGAGCTTCGCGTGGTCTCGTTTGGACGAACGAAGGAGTAGAATTATCCTCTGTGAAGCGCTGGAAGCCCACGAAGCTAGTTAGTGTGCGCTGCGCCATTGTTGTTGATGTTTGTTCTCCGCTACTGCGCATGTCCAAATGTACGTGCGGGAGCAGCAGGAGGTGGGCGTCAGAGCAGAGGGGGGTTTCACACCTTTTCCCCTCTCGCGGGTGTGAAAGAGCCCCCGCTGTGCAGCGTATCTGAGTTGTCCCACTCTGCAGGCTGGATCTGAACACTTACGTTTTCACCTGGAACACAGTCTTCGTATGAACGGTTGGTAGCAACCGACATCCAACTATATCGTTTTACTGCCACATTGTCTCCGTGTAAACTCAGCCTGAGGCCCCTGCTGGGGAAGAATGAGAGGAAGAGACTGAAATAGTGTGAGGGAAATGAGGGGTCATTAGTGGGTCAAAGGAGCGCCGTGTAATCCCCCTGGAATGTAGCACTTCACAAACAGCCGTTAGATACAGCAGGACGAGCCGTGTGCTGGGTTATTATGAATGAGGTCTGTAGAATCACTGCTGAACATGGTGCTCCACAAAATGTCTATAAGGGCAATCCCCAAAAGCTCTGTTTCCACCAGATCTATTCTACCTTACTCGGCTGTACTCTAGTCTACTCTTTCTGGTTGTGTCTCCATTATGCTTTAATATCTGGTAGCGTATCCTGGCAACTTACTCACAACAAACCAATAACTGACCGTTGGTGGAGCATAGTTCTTTTTCAAACTTAAGAATGTCATGTATTGGTTTCTTGTTTAGGCAGCCCACTTCCTCTCTCAGTGATGGTGTTGTGTTTCTAAGATCCACATCCACAGCAGTCTGGTGTGTTGTGTCCACTGTTCCTGACATTGTATCGGCCCTTGAGGCGGCACAGACCCGGCACAGATCCGGTGATATGAGCTGGGGAAGGGTGAGGTCTGATGTGGGGGGGAGGATGGGGACAGGAACTGGATACTCATCACAAACACGAGAATCCACTTAGTATAGTGGGAAGAACGGGAAAAAATCTGAGCGCCGCTCATAGCCAGTATATAGATGGACAATGCTAATCCGCTCGCTCAATAAAACCCAATAGGGAAGTGCTCATGGTCAAGTTTGGCTCCTATTGACTTACTTGTAAAAGTACATTTCTCTAGCTCTGTAACCGTTTGTGTCACACTCACTATTATTGTCTTAAAAAATCCCTGGTTTAGCAAAGTCCCGGCTATCCAAGATAGGGAAGTATTCAATTCAATGGCTTGTGCTCAGTAGCCCATGTGCTTCCATGGGCACCAAAAGATAAGCAGAACTCGCCCATATTAGGGAATTTCTCTGGTCCTCTGGTTCTGCGCTGTGGACGACCTCCCATGATGCCTTGTGCCAAATATTAACAAGCAGGCGCGGGTGGCTCTTATACACATCCACAGAGGAACAAGGCCGCGTTCTGACCAATCAGTGTGCTGCTTTTCAGAGCGGAGCTAGAGCGGGTGGAAAACGAGCAGAGTTTGTCGCAAGAAAGTGTGGATTTATAGAAAACCGAAGGATTTAACAAGAAAAAAAGTTCAGGATAACAAGGGACACTAACATCCCCACAAAATCCTCCTTCATGAAAGCTGTAGGTTCTCTTTTTTTACATTTAATTAATTCTATGGGAAAAAATTCTGCGCAGCCCACTTGAAATTTAGTCCCATTTAGCAGTACTGCGGGAATCCCCCAGGCACACGGGTCCTTCAGCTATTAGCTAGCTCTCTGTGATCTTTGTGTTTATATTATTGTAAATCTGTAAATATGAGCCATATAAGGGTTAACCTTGCCTCAGCAACAGTCTTATCAACATGCCTGCCCCTGTTACAGCACAAAGCTAATATCATTGGAACAAATGCCCTTTTAAAGAAATTAGCTCCAGCTAGATTATGTTCAAATCTGCTTCTTCCTTATTAAGGCTAACACGATGGTGATGTCACACTTGGTCAGTCCACTCCTGATATATGCATGCTCTATATTGCTACCTGCAGACATATTTTGTTGTGAGTGGACAGTGAATATATAAACAAATGTATCCTCTGTATGTACTGCATGTGGAGGAATGTGACTCTCTGAATGTGCACTGATCAAAGAGCCATGTGTTTTCTGAGCGTAGCTGATCTGTGCTGTTGTGTCTTCTGTTCACACTAATGAGTGAGTTCTTTTAGAGCTGCTGTTTGTTGGTGGAGGACATATGTTGGATTTAAGTATCTGTTGTGTTCCCCGCATCACAAACACTGCCACCACGTATGGGGTACTACTGTTCTGTTTTGGACTTTTCAAAACATTTGTCCTAGTTATAAGAGACCAGAGAGACTGTCCCAAAGTCAGGATTAAACATGGGGAGGCAGTGTCCGTGTGAGACAGGTCGCTTCCCTGACTATAACTTAGACTATTTAAGTCTAATTTAAAAACTGTTATTTTGAGCCGTGCCTATGACTGAACATCACTGAAGTCATCTGGGGGTTTAAACTGTTGTTTTACAGTGTGTTTTAATTTGCGAATTGTTGATTTGTAATGTCAATGTGAATCAGTTTGAGTTGTGTGCACTTTGATATATTTTCTTGTACCACCGTTATACTTTTTCCCTTTTGTATTCCTGATTTTATAAAAAGTAGACACACTGGTACTGGAAGAGAGTCTGACTATAATATGAGACAACCTTTTTGTCTCCGCAGACTGAAGCCCCTCGATATTGAGTTCATGAAGCGGCTCCACGAGAAGGTCAACGTAATCCCGCTGATCGCAAAGGCGGACACACTCACCCCCGAGGAGTGCCAGCAGTTTAAGAAACAGGTGAGTGCGTTATAGAGCATGTAGCGAGTGTGCTATCACCATAGTGTTAGCCTTGTTGTGGAAGTGGCTGATTTTAACACAAGCTAGCTCGAGGCATTTTCTCTGCGCCGGGCCTTTCTGAGTGGAGTTTGTATGTTCTCCCCATGGCTTTTCTGACAATATCCCTAATCACATTAACAAGTCCTGTGTATTTCCCTGCATTTCCTCTTGTATATCTGCTGTTCACATAAATACACTGTAACAAGAATGTGTGCTATGTCATGCGCTCTGTGAATCAACAGCTGATAGTTGTGTTTAAATCCGTTCCTCCAGAGGGCGCTCTAAATAAAATATGTACATTGGCTGTATCCCTTTTTCGGCAGCTAAGCTCAAAGAAAGTCCCAAAAGTGTGTTTTTATGTTGTATGATTTCTCACCTATTATTTCTCCCTTCTGTAGATAATGCGAGAAATCCAAGAACACAAAATTAAGATCTACGAGTTTCCAGAGACGGACGACGAAGAGGAGAACAGGATGGTGAAGAAGATCAAGGTGTCCACATGGTGATAAAAGTGCTGTGATTATCCATGTGCTTGTCTCTCATGTGGTTTTGTTTGTGCAGGACAAACTCCCTCTGGCCGTCGTCGGGAGCAACACCATCATCGAGGTGAACGGGAAGAGGGTCCGAGGGAGGCAGTACCCCTGGGGCGTGGCAGAAGGTGCCGTATACATTTATTCTGTTCTGTTGCACTTTGATCACTGGTGTGTCTATGCCTCTTAAAGCTGGGGTACCTAACTTTATAAGAGTTAACTATAATTATCCATATAAATCCATATATCTCTGTAGTTTTCACATGCTGCCAGCTTTTTAATGGAAAAGTGAGCACCAGCCTAACTCAGCCAATCATTTCTCAGTGTCTTAAACTCTTAATGTTGAGACAAACAATGTCCATTATGAAGAAGAAGAAAGTAAGTTCTCCAGCTTTAAATGATCTTTGTTCAACATAATCTTCGACTCTACTCTTTCCCCAATTGGTAGTGTTTTCACTCACCCTGTTTAACCAGTACTAGGTCCTTCTTTTGTTCCTCTTGGCCAATCTAGTTCTAAAGTGTTCTAACTGACAGTGACAGTGAAAATAAACTTCCTTGGATGCTGGTTTGTTGTGGGTAATTTGCTAGGATATGATACCTATATAATATTATCAAAGCATAATGTAAATGCAACCAGTAGAACTCAAGCCTAGGGTATAGTTGCGCAGTGCAGAGCTTACGGTGGTGACGTGACGTCACTTGTGCAATGCTAGGATCACTGCAAGGCCCTTGCGTAGCCTGCTGCGCACCCTCGAAATTTTTCTAGCTGCGCAGCCGGCCCCGCAGAGATTGGTGATTGTGATTGGTCCGAGTGTGTGTTTTGGACGGAAGCATGGAATGGCTGCAGGGAACATGGACAAGGCAGATCGATTGTAAATCGTTCATGTTTGATATTTACCACTTTTCGTTTTGCTGCTTGTGCTGAATTATGCTAAATATGTTTCCAACAAGAACTGTGTCTTTATACACAGCATCACAGTTGAAATTACTTGTGAAACAATGAGTCCATAGAACTATCACATAAACCTATACTAGATACACATGTAATGATCTCAATAAGCTTAGTTTGCTAATGTTTTTGTTTTGAAGAGGAGAAAGTAGCGGCGTAAATGGAACCGCTTTGGTTTCTCAGGCAACTCCTGTGAGATCGCCATCATGTGGTTGGTTGTGGGATTACAACATTCTCTTCAAAACTTCGCAAGGGGAACGTGCGAGTGTACCACCAACTGTGGCTGCGTAAGTCTAGCGCAACCGTAACCAGCGCCGCACGAGTATACACTAGGCTTTAGTCGTGTTGGTGGAAACAGGGCTATAAATAGAAGATGGAATCAGGGTATGTCCCCTTTAAGTCCATCGTAATGCAACTTCAAACCAGAGTTCAACCTTAAAACCTGTTTGGTTTTTGTGTTCAGACCATGACCATCTTTGTACTGTGTACATCAATCTCTGACATTCAGTTGAGATGACATTTGTCTCCTTGGATAACATACATATTCTCGTAAATCCATCTAAATCCATTAGATCTAATTTAATGATCTTTTCCACAGTTGAAAACGGAGACCACTGCGACTTCACCATCCTCCGAGACATGCTCATCAGGTATGAGAAAAACCAGAGGGAGAGAGAGCTCATGTTTGATATATGCGTACAGAAAAGATGTAGAACGTTGTGACAATTTTTATTTCATGAAGAATAGTTCCAGATATTTGAAAAATTGGTAACGTGCTAAGACGAGAATCTGAATTTGACAGTTACCATAGTTACCAGGAGAGATTTTTCTGCTGCCCTCATCACATTGTGAAACTAGACACTCTTTGGATTGATGTGATGTCACATGAATACCACAATTATGTTTGAGAAAATCAAAGCGAAAAAGCACAATATGTCTGTTCTACCTGTATGTTCCTTGTGTCTCAGGACTCACATGCAGGACCTGAAGGATGTCACCAACAACGTCCACTACGAGAACTACCGCAGCAGGAAACTGGCAGCAGTCACTTACAACGGAGTGGACAACAACCGAACCAAAGGCCAGCTGTCCTCCAAGTGAGTGTCCCCTCCCCCAGGGCCCAGAGAGAGAGGCCAGAGAGAGAGAGAGGCCAGAGAGAGAGAGAGAGGCCAGAGAGAGAGAGAGGCCAGAGAGAGAGAGAGGCCAGAGAGAGAGAGAGGCCAGAGAGAGAGAGAGGTCAGAGAGAGAGAGAGGCCAGAGAGAGAGAGAGGCCAGAGAGAGAGAGAGGCCAGAGAGAGAGAGAGGCCAGAGAGAGAGAGAGGCCAGAGAGAGAGAGAGACCAGAGAGAGAGAGAGGCCAGAGAGAGAGAGAGACCAGAGAGAGAGAGAGGCCAGAGAGAGAGAGAGGCCAGAGAGAGAGAGAGGCCAGAGAGAGAGAGAGGCCAGAGAGAGAGAGACCAGAGAGAGAGAGGCCAGAGAGAGTGGGGCCAGAGAGAGAGAGGCCAGAGAGAGTGAGGCCAGAGAGAGAGAGACCAGAGAGAGAGAGGCCAGAGAGAGAGGCCAGAGAGAGAGAGGCCAAGAGAGAGAGAGAGGCCAGAGAGAGAGAGGCCAGAGAGAGAGAGGCCAGAGAGAGAGAGGCCAGAGAGAGAGAGAGAGGAGGCCAGAGAGAGAGTGAGGCCAGAGAGAGAGTGAGGCCCAGAGAGAGAATGAAGCCAGAGAGAGAGTGAGACCAGAGAGAGAGTGAGACCAGAGAGAGAGTGAGACCAGAGAGAGAGTGAGCCAGAGAGAGAGTGAGGCCAGAGAGAGAGTGAGGCCAGAGAGAGATGAGGCCGGAGAGAGTGAGAGGGCCAGAGAGAGAGTGAGGCCAGAGAGAGAGTGGGGCCAGAGAGAGAGTGGGGCCAGAGAGAGAGTGGGGCCAGAGAGAGAGTGAGGCCAGAGAGAGAGTGAGGCCAGAGAGAGAGTGAGGCCAGAGAGAGAGGAGAGGCCAGAGAGAGAGAGCCAGAGAGAGAGTGAGACCAGAGAGAGAGTGAGACCAGAGAGAGAGTGAGACCAGAGAGAGAGTGAGACCGAGCAGAGAGAGAGTGAGGCCAGAGAGAGAGTGAGGCCAGAGAGAGAGTGAGGCCAGAGAGAGAGTGAGACCAGAGAGAGAGTGAGACCAGAGAGAGAGTGAGCCAAGAGAGAGAGAGTGAGCCAGAGAGAGAGTGAGGCCAGAGAGAGAGAGGCCAGAGAGAGTGAGCCAGAGAGAGAGTGAGCCAGAGAGAGAGTGAGGCCAGAGAGAGAGTGAGGCCAGAGAGAGAGTGAGGCCAGAGAGAGAGGACCAGGAGAGAGTGAGGCCAGAGAGAGAGTGAGGCCAGAGAGAGAGTGAGGCCAGAGAGAGAGTGAGGCCAGAGAGAGAGTGAGGCCAGAGAGAGAGTGAGGCCAGGAGAGAGTGAGGCCAGAGAGAGAGTGAGGCCAGAGAGAGAGTGAGGCCAGAGAGAGAGTGAGACCAGAGAGAGAGTGAGACCAGAGAGAGAGTGAGGCCAGAGAGAGAGTGAGGCCAGAGAGAGAGTGAGGCCAGAGAGAGAGGCCAGAGAGAGAGTGAGACCAGAGAGAGAGTGAGGACCAGAGAGAGAGGAGGCCAGAGAGAGAGGGCCAGAGAGAGGAGAGAGAGAGGCCAGAGAGAGAGAGGACCAAGAGAGAGAGAGAGGCCAGAGAGAGAGAGTGAGGCCAGAGAGAGAGTGAGGCCAGAGAGAGAGAGGCCAGAGAGAGAGTGAGAGGCCAGAGAGAGAGGAGGCCAGAGAGAGAGAGGCCAGAGAGAGAGGCCAGAGAGAGAGGAGCCAGAGAGAGAGAGAGAGGCCAGGAGAGAGAGAGGCCAGAGAGAGAGGCCAGAGAGAGAGAGCCAGAGAGAGAGAGGCCAGAGAGAGAGAGGCCAGAGAGAGAGTGAGGCCAGAGAGAGAGAGGCAGGCCAGAGAGAGAGGCCAGAGAGAGAGAGGCCAGAGAGAGAGAGGCCAGAGAGAGAGAGGCCAGAGAGAGAGAGGCCAGAGAGAGAGAGGCCAGAGAGAGAGAGGCCAGAGAGAGAGAGGCCAGAGAGAGAGAGAGGCCAGAGAGAGAGGCCAGAGAGAGAGAGAGGAGAGAGAGAGGCCAGAGAGAGAGAGGCCAGAGAGAGAGAGGCCAGAGAGAGAGAGGCCAGAGAGAGAGAGAGGCCAGAGAGAGAGAGAGAGCCAGAGAGAGAGAGGCCAGAGAGAGAGGAGGCCAGAGAGAGAGAGGAGAGGAGAGAGAGCCAGAGAGAGAGGCCAGAGAGAGAGTGAGCAAGAGAGAGAGTGAGACCAGAGAGAGAGAGTGAGACCAGAGAGAGAGTGAAGCCAGAGAGAGAGTGAGACCAGAGAGAGAGTGAGACCAGAGAGAGAGTGAGACCAGAGAGAGAGTGAGGCCAGAGAGAGAGTGAGGCCAGAGAGAGAGTGAGACCAGAGAGAGAGTGAGGGCCAGAGAGAGAGTGAGGCCAGAGAGAGAGAGGCCAGAGAGAGAGTGAGGCCAGAGAGAGAGGAGGCCAGAGAGAGAGTGAGGCCAGAGAGAGAGTGAGACCAGAGAGAGAGTGAGCCAGAGAGAGAGTGAGGCCAGAGAGAGGAGCCAGAGAGAGAGCCAGAGAGAGAGAGAGAGAGAGCCAGAGGCCAGAGAGAGAGGCCAGAGAGAGAGAGGCCAGAGAGAGAGAGGCCAGAGAGAGAGAGGCCAGAGAGAGAGAGGCCAGAGAGAGAGAGAGAGGCCAGAGAGAGAGAGGCCAGAGAGAGAGAGGCCAGAGAGAGAGGCCAGAGAGAGAGAGGCCAGAGAGAGAGAGGCCCCAGAGAGAGAGAGGCCCAGAGAGAGAGAGGAGAGCCAGAGAGAGAGAGGCCAGAGAGAGAGAGGCCAGAGAGAGAGAGGCCAGAGAGAGAGAGGAGGCCAGGAGAGCCAGAGAGAGAGGCCAGAGAGAGAGAGAGGCCAGAGTGAGAGACCAGAGAGAGAGAGAGGCCAGAGAGAGAGAGAGGCCAGAGAGAGAGAGAGGCCAGAGAGAGAGTGAGACCAGAGAGAGAGAGTGGCCAGAGAGAGAGAGAGAGAGGGGGTAGAGAGATAGAGGGGCCAGAGAGAGAGAGAGAGAGAGGGGCCAGAGAGAGAGAGAGGCCAGAGAGAGAGTGGCCAGAGAGAGAGAGAGAGAGGGGGTAGAGATAGAGGGGCCAGAGAGAGAGAGAGAGAGAGAGAGAGAGAGAGGGGCCAGAGAGAGAGAGAGAGAGAGAGAGAGGGGCCAGAGAGAGAGAGAGAGAGAGAGAGAGAGGGGCCAGAGAGAGAGAGAGAGAGAGGGGCCAGAGAGAGGGATAGAGAGAGGGGCCAGAGAGAGAGAGGCCAGAGAGAGAAAGAGGCAGGCCGGAGTTGCTGTAAAATATGCTACATTATAATGCATACTGAATTCATTTTTAACTTAATTAACCACAAAGCCAACTGAAATATGTATATCAGTTTTTAGTCATTATTTTAAGTGTACAGTGTGGTTTACAAAGTTTACAAAGTTATTGGTCCATAGGGAGCTGGATGACCACTGTCCAGAAATGTTAATAAATGTGCAGAAATGATCCAGGACTGAGGCTGTAGATCCAGGGACTGAGGCTGTATATCCAGGGACTGAGGCTGTAGATCCAGGGACTGAGGCTGTATATCCAGGGACTGAGGCTGTAGATCCAGGGACTGAGGCTGTAGATCCAGGGACTGAGGCTGTATATCCAGGGACTGAGGCTGTAGATCCAGGGACTGAGGCTGTAGATCCAGGGACTGAGGCTGTAGATCCAGGGACTGAGGCTGTAGATCCAGGACTGAGGCTGTAGATCCAGGGACTGAGGCTGTAGATCCAGGACTCGTCACAATGACAGGTTGTGATCTGTTATAACACGTGTTAGTTCTGGGGCAATTAAAATGTCGTCTACGCTCCTAAATACTGGGCATATACTCCTGAATGTTGAAGACGCAGCCAATGTGGCGTTCTGAGAGACAGATGTTTGACCTGCTGCCACTGAAATGCACCTGTGTGTTTTGCCTCGCAGACGTGACTCGGTTGAAGGAATGTAAGTGGTTGTTTTCCACTTGTATGACCCCTCCTCCCCTCACCCCCGGGCCTCTTCTGTGGGTCTCCTGGATCACTGCGGGTCCCCCTTCTTTAACATGGTTCTCAGGACATACATCAGAGTGTAGAAAAGTGTGGTTACGGAGAAGAGGGAATATATGTTGGACTGTGCTAACCCGCCAGCTCAATGAAGGCCAATGGGGAAGTGTTAACGAACAAAGTCTAGCTCCAGCTTGCTCTGGCTTCTATTGACTTACATGTAAAAGCATGTTAAAACATGTAAAACTGAGCTTCCTTCAGACTACAAGCAGAGTTCACATTTGAATTGAACCTGTTAAAATAGTTCAACCCAAACACCCTCACGGTGCGGCCTGTTTTCCTTACTAACACTACTAACACCACCCCAGCCCAATCTTGCACTAACTGCACTGGGTGGTTCTCCTCTCCTGGTCCTCTCTCTCCTCACTCTCTCTGGTCTCTCTCTCACCTGGTACTTGTGTATCAGTGACAGGAATTAAATTTGACTATTTGTAAAATGCAAAACCTGTTGCATGCTCTTTTGGTTTTTTTAAGACTGAGCCGAAGTATTTGGGTAAACCTTGTTCCTCGTTTACTGGAGCGACCGATCTGATGTGTGTGTTCGTTTGCGTGTGTTAGGAGTCCTCTGGCGCAGATGGAGGAGGAGAGGAGGGATCACGTGACGAAGATGAAGAAGATGGAGATGGAGATGGAGCAGGTGTTTGAGATGAAAGTCAAGGAGAAGGTGCAGAAGCTCAGAGACTCCGAGGCCGAGGTAAGTAATACTCATGTAACAGTATGGTGATGTCACACTCAACCAGTCCACTCCTAATATAGTATGGCAAGAATGGACTTTCAAGTTAAGTGTACAAAACAGTGATCCAACAAATCACTAAAAGAAACAGTAGAAAAACCTAAGTAGTTCTCAAGCACTGGTACAACAGGGATGGTCTGGGGTTAATGGTGCATCCAGAGAACTGTTACTTCATGTCAAATTCAGTATTCATCAGTATTGTCTGATCCCTCTGTGTGTGTCTGTAGCTTCAGCGGCGGCACGAGCAGATGAAGAAGAACCTGGAGGCTCAGCACAGAGAGCTAGAGGAGAAGAGGCGTGTGTTTGAGGACGAGAGGAACAAGTGGGAGGAGCTACAGAGGCTGGAGCAGCAGAAACTCGAGGCCTCCAGGTAACTGCCAGAGAGAGACACAGACCAGAAAGAGCGAGAGAGAGACACAAACCGGTGTGTGAGAGAGGGAGACAGACCAGTGAGAGAGAGACAGACCAGTGAGTGAGAGACAGACCAGTGAGAGGGAGACAGACCAGTGAGAGAGAGACAGACCAGTGAGAGAGAGACAGACCAGTGAGAGAGAGACAGACCAGTGAGAGAGAGACAGACCAGTGAGAGAGAGACAGACCAGTGAGAGAGAGACAGACCAGTGAGAGAGAGACAGACCAGTGAGAGAGGGAGACAGACCAGTGAGAGAGAGACAGACCAGTGAGAGAGAGACAGACCAGTGAGAGAGAGACAGACCAGTGAGAGAGAGACAGACCAGTGAGAGAGAGACAGACCAGTGAGAGAGAGACAGACCAGTGAGAGAGAGACAGACCAGTGAGAGAGGGAGACAGACCAGTGAGAGAGAGACAGACCAGTGAGAGAGAGACAGACCAGTGAGAGAGAGACAGACCAGTGAGAGAGAGACAGACCAGTGAGAGAGAGACAGACCAGTGAGAGAGGGAGACAGACCAGTGAGAGAGAGACAGACCAGTGAGAGAGAGACAGACCAGTGAGAGAGGGAGACAGACCAGTGAGAGAGAGACAGACCAGTGAGAGAGGGAGACAGACCAGTGAGAGAGGGAGACAGACCAGTGAGAGAGGAGACAGACCAGTGAGAGAGAGACAGACCAGTGAGAGAGAGACAGACCAGTGAGAGAGAGACAGACCAGTGAGAGAGAGACAGACCAGTGAGAGAGAGACAGACCAGTGAGAGAGAGACAGACCAGTGAGAGACAGACCAGTGAGAGACAGACCAGTGAGAGACAGACCAGTGAGAGACAGACCAGTGAGAGAGAGACAGACCAGTGAGAGAGAGACAGACCAGTGAGAGAGAGACAGACCAGTGAGAGAGAGACAGACCATGAGTGAGAGACAGACCAGTGAGAGAGAGACAGACCAGTGAGAGAGAGACAGACCAGTGAGAGACAGACCAGTGAGAGACAGACCAGTGAGAGGAGACAGACCAGTGAGAGAGAGACAGACCAGTGAGAGAGAGACAGACCAGTGAGAGAGAGACAGACCAGTGAGAGAGAGACAGACCAGTGAGAGAGAGACAGACCAGAGAGGGACAGACCAGTGAGAGAGAGACAGACCAGTGAGAGAGAGACAGACCAGTGAGAGAGAGACAGACCAGTGAGAGAGAGACAGACCAGTGAGAGACAGACCAGTGAGAGAGAGAGACAGACCAGTGAGAGAGAGACAGACCAGTGAGAGACAGACCAGTGGGAGAGACAGACCAGTGAGAGAGAGACAGACCAGTGAGAGAGAGACAGACCAGTGAGAGACAGACCAGTGAGAGAGAGACAGACCAGTGAGAGAGAGACAGACCAGTGAGAGAGAGACAGACCAGTGAGAGAGAGACAGACCAGTGAGAGAGAGACAGACCAGTGAGAGGGAGACAGACCAGTGAGAGAGAGACAGACCAGTGAGAGAGGGAGACAGACCAGTGAGAGAGAGACAGACCAGTGAGAGAGAGACAGACCAGTGAGAGAGAGACAGACCAGTGAGAGAGAGACAGACCAGTGAGAGAGACAGACCAGTGAGAGAGAGACAGACCAGTGAGAGAGAGACAGACCAGTGAGAGAGAGACAGACCAGTGAGAAGAGACAGACCAGTGAGAGACAGACCAGTGAGAGAGAGACAGACCAGTGAGAGAGAGACAGACCAGTGAGAGAGGGAGACAGACCAGTGAGAGAGGGAGACAGACCAGTGAGAGAGAGACAGACCAGTGAGAGAGAGACAGACCAGTGAGAGAGAGACAGACCAGTGAGAGACAGACCAGTGAGAGAGAGACAGACCAGTGAGAGACAGACCAGTGAGAGACAGACCAGTGAGAGAGAGACAGACCAGTGAGAGAGAGACAGACCAGTGAGAGAGAGACAGACCAGTGAGAGAGGAGACAGACCAGTGAGAGAGAGACAGACCAGTGAGAGAGAGACAGACCAGTGAGAGAGAGACAGACCAGTGAGGGACAGACCAGTGAGAGAGAGACGGACCAGTGAGGGACAGACCAGTGAGAGAGAGACAGACCAGTGAGAGAGAGACAGACCAGTGAGAGAGAGACAGACCAGTGAGAGAGAGACAGACCAGTGAGAGAGGGAGACAGACCAGTGAGAGAGAGACAGACCAGTGAGAGAGAGACAGACCAGTGAGAGAGAGACAGACCAGTGAGAGAGGGAGACAGACCAGTGAGAGAGAGACAGACCAGTGAGAGACAGACCAGTGAGAGACAGACCAGTGAGAGACAGACCAGTGAGAGGGAGACAGACCAGTGAGAGAGAGACAGACCAGTGAGAGAGAGACAGACCAGTGAGAGAGAGACAGACCAGTGAGAGACAGACCAGTGAGAGAGAGACAGACCAGTGAGAGAGAGACAGACCAGTGAGAGACAGACCAGTGAGAGGGAGACAGACCAGTGAGAGAGAGACAGACCAGTGAGAGAGAGACAGACCAGTGAGAGACAGACCAGTGAGAGAGAGACAGACCAGTGAGAGACAGACCAGTGAGAGGGAGACAGACCAGTGAGAGAGAGACAGACCAGTGAGAGAGAGACAGACCAGTGAGAGAGAGACAGACCAGTGAGAGACAGACCAGTGAGAGAGAGACAGACCAGTGAGAGACAGACCAGTGAGAGGGAGACAGACCAGTGAGAGAGAGACAGACCAGTGAGAGAGAGACAGACCAGTGAGAGAGAGACAGACCAGTGAGAGAGAGACAGACCAGTGAGAGACAGACCAGTGAGAGACAGACCAGTGAGAGACAGACCAGTGAGAGAGGGAGACAGACCAGTGAGAGAGGGAGACAGACCAGTGAGAGAGGGAGACAGACCAGTGAGAGAGAGACAGACCAGTGAGAGAGAGACAGACCAGTGAGAGAGAGACAGACCAGTGAGAGAGAGACAGACCAGTGAGAGAGAGACAGACCAGTGAGAGACAGACCAGTGAGAGAGAGACAGACCAGTGAGAGAGAGACAGACCAGTGAGAGAGAGACAGACCAGTGAGAGAGAGACGGACCAGTGAGAGAGAGACAGACCAGTGAGAGAGAGACGGACCAGTGAGAGAGAGACAGACCAGTGAGGGACAGACCAGTGAGAGAGAGACGGACCAGTGAGAGAGAGACGGACCAGTGAGAGAGAGACGGACCAGTGAGAGAGAGACGGACCAGTGAGAGAGAGACGGACCAGTGAGAGAGAGACGGACCAGTGAGAGAGGGACGGACCAGTGAGAGAGAGACAGACCAGTGAGAGAGAGACAGACCAGTGAGAGAGAGACAGACCAGTGAGAGAGAGACAGACCAGTGAGAGAGAGACAGACCAGTGAGAGAGAGACGGACCAGTGAGAGAGAGACGGACCAGTGAGAGAGAGACGGACCAGTGAGAGAGAGACGGACCAGTGAGAGAGAGACGGACCAGTGAGAGAGAGACGGACCAGTGAGAGAGAGACGGACCAGTGAGAGAGAGACGGACCAGTGAGAGAGAGACGGACCAGTGAGAGAGACGGACCAGTGAGAGAGAGACGGACCAGTGAGAGAGAGACAGACCAGTGAGAGAGAGACGGACCAGTGGGAGAGAGAGACGGACCAGTGAGAGAGAGACGGACCAGTGAGAGAGAGACGGACCAGTGAGAGAGAGACGGACCAGTGAGAGAGAGACGGACCAGTGAGAGACAGACGGACCAGTGAGAGAGAGACGGACCAGTGAGAGAGAGACGGACCAGTGAGAGAGAGACGGACCAGTGAGAGAGAGACGGACCAGTGAGAGAGAGACGGACCAGTGAGAGAGGGACGGACCAGTGAGAGAGAGGACGGACCAGTGAGAGAGAGACAGACCAGTGAGAGAGAGACAGACCAGTGAGAGAGAGACAGACCAGTGAGAGAGAGACGGACCAGTGAGAGAGAGACGGACCAGTGAGGGACAGACCAGTGAGAGAGAGACGGACCAGTGAGAGAGAGACAGACCAGTGAGAGAGAGACGGACCAGTGAGAGAGAGACGGACCAGTGAGAGAGAGACGGACCAGTGAGAGAGAGACGGACCAGTGAGAGAGAGACGGACCAGTGAGAGAGAGACGGACCAGTGAGAGAGAGACGGACCAGTGAGAGAGAGACGGACCAGTGAGAGAGAGACGGACCAGTGAGAGAGAGACGGACCAGTGAGAGAGAGAGACGGACCAGTGAGAGAGAGACGGACCAGTGAGAGAGGGACGGACCAGTGAGAGAGGGACGGACCAGTGAGAGAGGGACCGACCAGTGAGAGAGAGACGGACCAGTGAGAGAGAGACGGACCAGTGAGAGAGAGACGGACCAGTGAGAGAGAGACGGACCAGTGAGAGAGAGACGGACCAGTGAGAGAGAGACGGACCAGTGAGAGAGAGACGGACCAGTGAGGGACAGACCAGTCAGTGAGAGAGAGACAGACCAGTCAGTGAGAGAGAGACAGACCAGTGAGAGAGAGACAGACCAGTGAGAGAGAGACAGACCAGTGAGAGAGAGACAGACCAGTGAGAGAGAGACAGACCAGTGAGGGACAGACCAGTGAGAGAGAGACGGACCAGTGAGGGACAGACCAGTGAGAGAGAGACGGACCAGTGAGAGAGAGACAGACCAGTGAGGGACAGACCAGTGAGAGAGAGACAGACCAGTGAGGGAGAGACAGACCAGTGAGGGACAGACCAGTGAGGGACAGACCAGTGAGAGACAGACCAGTGAGAGAGAGACAGACCAGTGAGAGAGAGACAGACCAGTGAGAGAGAGACAGACCAGTGAGAGACAGACCAGTGAGAGAGAGACAGACCAGTGAGGGACAGACCAGTGAGAGAGAGAGACGGACCAGTGAGAGAGAGACGGACCAGTGAGAGAGAGACGGACCAGTGAGAGAGAGACGGACCAGTGAGGGACAGACCAGTGAGTGAGAGAGAGACGGACCAGTGAGAGAGAGACAGACCAGTGAGAGAGAGACAGACCAGTGAGGGACAGACCAGTGAGAGAGAGAGACGGACCAGTGAGAGAGAGACAGACCAGTGAGAGAGAGACAGACCAGTGAGAGAGAGACAGACCAGTGAGAGAGAGACAGACCAGTGAGAGAGGGACAGACCAGTGAGAGAGAGACGGACCAGTGAGAGAGAGACGGACCAGTGAGAGAGAGACAGACCAGTGAGAGAGAGACGGACCAGTGAGAGAGAGACGGACCAGTGAGAGAGAGACGGACCAGTGAGAGAGAGACAGACCAGTGAGAGAGACGGACAGACCAGTAAGAGGGAGAGAAAGACAGACCGGTTAGTGAATGTGAGAGACAGACCAAAGAGAGAAAGAGAGACAGACAGACCGACCAGTAAGAGCAAGAGAAAAACAGACCAGTGAATGAGAGAGAGAGAGACAGACCAATGAGAGAAAGACAGACAGGCCGGTGTGTGTGAGAGACAGACAGACAGGCCGGTGTGTGTGAGAGACAGACAGACCGGTGAGTGAGAGAGAGAGACAGACAGACAGACCAGTAATAGGGAGAGAAAAACAGACCAGTTACAGAGAGAGACAGACCGGTGAGGAAGTGAGAAAGAGAGACAGACCAGTGAGTGAGAGAGACAGACTGGTGAGAAAGAGACACAGACCAGTAAGAGGGAGAGAAAGACCGACCAGTTACAGAGAGAGACAGACCGGTGAGAGGGAGAGAGAGACAGACAGACTGGGGAGAGAGACAGACAGACTGGTGAAAGAGATAGACAGACCAGTGAGTGGGGGAGAAAGAGAGGCAGACCAGTGAGTGAGAGAGAGACAGACAGACCAGTAGGAGGGAGAAAAAGACAGTCCAGTTAGAGAGAGAGACAGACAGGTGAGAGATAGACAGACCAGTGAGTGTGAGAGACACAGACAGACCAGTAAGAGGGAGAGAATGACAGACCAGTTACAGAGAGAGACAGACATACCGGTGAGAAAGATAGACAGACCAGTGAGTGAGAGAGAGACAGACTGGTGAGAAAGAGACACAGACCAGTAAGAGGGAGAGAAAGACAGTTACAGAGAGAGACAGACCGGTGAGAGGGAGAGAGAGACAGACAGACTGGTGAAAGAGATAGACAGACCAGTGAGTGAGTGAGAAAGAGGGACAGACCAGTGAGTGAGAGACAGACAGACCGGTGTGAGAGAGACCGACCAGTGAGCGAGGGACCAGAGAGAGACCAGCTTTGGCTAACACTATGATAATGTCAGTCCATTCCGAGTATCAATCTATGCATGGAAGATAACTGTCAAGGTAAAGTTTATTGTGTCATGTACCTTTTAACTTTGTCCAGAAGTCAACAGTGTTTAAAACAATGTCTCAAATGTTGACCAAGTGGACTTTCCTCACATTTCCAACATGTCTCGTAACACTCTCCTTCTTTTTTCAGAACTCTGGACAAAGACAAAAACAAAAAGAAAGGCAAGATCTTCTAAAGCGGCGGGCAGGACCACGCTGGGATGTGTTTGCCAACGACTGCAGCCTCCGGGCAACGCCACCAGGGGGAGCTGTGGCACCCTGCTCCGGTTCTAGGACTCATCCACCATCAACGAATGTGTTTACTTTAACGCCACAACACATAACCCCATTTTTACTTAGAAAAGGCCAAAACCCCCGTTTCTGCATTCTCCTGTTGTTCCCAGAGCCCTTGTTCGTTTGGCCCAGTAACGGTGAAAACGTACAATCATGTTTACAGAAAATCCAAAATGTGTGAGTGCTACGGTGGCCCTGAAGGGACAAGCAAAAGCAGAACTTTTGCGTGTAGAATAAACAAGTGTCTTAAAGCTGGGGTACATAACTTTGCTTTTAAATGTCATGTTGAACAGATCAGACCACAACATCGTTTGAAAGAGCCCTGTCCCTATTTGACTCTTTAAGCTGAGACCTGATTGGCTGAGGTCCTATTTTTGTCACTATTCTGTCTGAAAAAGTTGATCTAAAGATATGACATCATCTCTCTGGTCTTCATCTCCGGCCTCTCGCTCTCTGGGCCATACATCTATATAGATAGATATAGAAACTTCTTTGGAATTGATGAATGCCGAGGCGGTGAAAAATGAACAGAACACATTTTATTTTCCATTGGATGGCAGGGGAAGTTTGGCCTTTTAGTGGCTTGAAAGTTTGGTACCCCAGCTTAAACACATTTTTGATGGCAATAAAAATATCTCCAATAGAAATTATGTGTTTAATGTTATTGAACAATCCCCTATAGATATCAGCTGGAGATAGAAAAGGTGATTTTAGCAGTCATGAAAAGATAGCCATTGGAGCACCTTTTGAGAATCTTCTGTGTTTATAATAGTTTTATTCCCTGTCATTGCTTATGTCCCTTCAGGGCCATGGTTGTACTGTCCCCTCTACGACAATGACGTGAACTAACTGAAACATTTTGATATAATTTGCACCGTGGGCCTTTTTTTATGATACGACTCGTGTAACTCTCTTTGTGTTATTCTTCTCGGACGTTTATAACTTTTTTATATTTACCGAGCCAGCTGAAGTTAGAGCTTAGTCCTGTGTGGACGACCCGGGACGATCCAGGACGACCCAGGACGACCCAAGACGAAAGGACTGCTGAGTGGGACAAAGACAGAGGCCACACCACACTTTGCTTTGGCTATGTATCCATCTTTTTAATGTTATTTTTCATGTGTACTTGTACAAAGTCACTTAATAAACCTGTGATGATATGTACTCATGCTTTATACGTGGGTTTACTGAATATTTACATTGACATAGTATTGTCCATCTGCATACAGTCTTAACACGCTAGCTCAATTCATTCCAATAAGGAAGCGCTCATGGTGACGTCCAACTTGCTCTGGCTCCTATTGATTACATGTCAAAGTAAATAACGGTTTGTGTCACTCATCATTTTGGGCTTAAATCTGTGGTTTGGTGTTCACTGTGATCCTGGTTTTCATACTAGTCTGAATCAAGACACAAATCAGTGGTATGTTCACAACCAGATTATTCCGTCCCAGTCGGTAGTGCATCCAGTGTTATTTTCAATTCAATGTATTTGTGTATTGCCCAAAATCACAACAGTAGATGTCTCGGAGGACTTTACAAAGTTGTGGATTTGCCAAAAACACATCAGAGAATCGGTTCAAAAACAGGAAATGCAATAATGACAAACATAGGAGCCATTGGTCCATAGGGAGCGGGATGTTAATAAGACAACATGTGTGCAGAAATGTCCCGAATCATTGCTTAGACCCTCCTAGATCAGCAATGAACCACTCAGAAAGACAGTGGGAGAAAATTGAGAAACTCTGGAGGCCCATATTGAGAGAGGGGTCTGCTCTCACGGACTGGGCAGCAGTCAAAGGCGGAAACCTCAACGACCCAGTCCGCGCTCACATTTGGCTGTTGGGACATGGAACATCACCTCACTGAGCTTGGGCTCCTGGGGGAGGTTGAGCGATACCAACACGCACAGCTCTGGAACCCAACTCCTTGAGAGGGGGTGGACGCTTCACTTTTCTGGCCGTATTCATTGCCCCCTAATTCAGCCGCCACGTGTTGGAGTTTTTCCTGCTGAATGAGAGGTTCAAATAATACTTGTGTTCTATTTATTTATTTGTTTCTGAATCAATCTCCATTGAATCAAGAATGTACTTTTTGTCTATGAACAAAGTCAAGCTGGGATTCCTAAACATATATCAGCAGCTACAGAAATTAAATGATTACCTCGTTCTTGCAATGTCAATGATTTCTTTCCAATTAGATCTGTTTTCCTTATGATCTTGTTGATATTTGACGGGAAACACTTTACAAGGAATTTACTGCAAAAACATTGCTGTAAATTCAAAACATGGTCATGGTATGATAGTATGAGCACATTACCCCATTCTGTGTTCACTTGATTGGCGCTTAGTTTCTTCACAAATAAAATTCAAAGCTCTTGATTTGGCACACTGAACAAAAGGTCGTGTTTTAGAAGGAGATCCATAATAAGGACAAGCTGATTGAAATGCTTGCATATCACAAGATGGTGTTGGAGGAACAACACCAGAGTCTGGAGGACCTGCAGAGGGAGAAGCAAGCTGGAGTCAACTGGAAGAGAGTCCCCAACAGTAGAAGCAAGTGAGCCAGTTCCAGAGAGATCTGTTGTGGAGACTGCTCTACTACAGTCAGAAAGGAGCTCTACTTCTACCCAAGACAAACTGGATTCTGCCATCCAGGAGAAGACAGTAGAATGAAGAAGTTGAAGCCTTGGAAACTGAATAAGGAGTCTGCTATAAAGACAGACAAAGTGATTAGACACCTGGAAAAAAGCTTGCACAGGTCAAGTCTGAGAACCAGGAGACGATTGACGACCTGAACCTCCGAATACACAAAGGCAGAAGTTTCATAGACGAGCTCAAAACCCAGATGCAGGACAGAGACGGACCTTAATATCCGGTTGTAGGAAAATCTGGAAATCAGAAAGAGTTGGAGGAATTTAGCAAAATATCCTCATGAAAAACTCTGTAATGGAGGAGGAGAGCGCAAAACTCAAAGCAGAGAGTACACAGCTCAAGGCTAAAATACTGGATATGGAACAGCAGCTGAAAAACGTACTTGCTGCATCAGAGAAAAAACTGGGAGAAATATGCAAATGAGGTCCAGACTCTGAAGTCGGTGTGTTAAGAGGCTCTGGAGGATGCCAAGAGGACCTGTGAACACACCATACAAGAGCTAAGGAAGCAGGTAAAGCTGGAAGACAAGGTGATCAGCAATCTAACAGAGACTAAAGAAAAGACGAAGGAGCAGCTGGCGAGTTGGAGAAGTGCGAATTTTCTCATGACAAACTCTGTTATTGCAGAAATGGAGGAGGAGAACGCAAAACTCAAAGCAGAGAATAGTCAGATGCAGAGGCAATGGAATATGTGGGTTCAAGAGGCATATGAAGACGCCAACGAGACAATAGAAGAGTTGAAGGCCAGGATATTGTGTTTGGTAAAACACTCATAAAACTTGAAGATAAAATGGGGGAAGAAGAACGCAAAGAGATGCAAAGGATTAAGCAAAGTCATCAGAAAGAAATGCTGCCGGGAGCGACCCCTTATGGCTGGGCGGGGAGGAGGACCCCACTGTGAGAGCTGTTCATGTGCTGGTAATTGGCAGCTCTATTGTTAGAGGTGTCAAGAACCCAGGACCTACTGCTCTGTGCTTCCCTGGGGCTAGGATGGGTGACATTGAGGGGAATCTGAGGCTCCTGATCCAAAATAAGCAGCGTTTTCGTCGACAACAGGTTGCTGCCGTGTGTTGTCTGACAAGCACAATGGCGTACACTGTCATGTTTTCTGGACCCATGCCTAGCACCGGCAGTTAAGAAGAATATAGCAGAATCTTAGCTTTCCCTTGCTGGCTGTCTAGTTGGTGCCCTCATTCTGCGCAGTGGACGAGCTCCCATGATGCTTTGTGCCAAATACACGTGTGTGGCTCTCATGCACGTGCACAGCCCCTCTGTGACCAATCAGACCAATCAGAGCTGCTCATCAGAGCAGCGTTAGAGCGGAACCAGAGCAGGAAGGAAACGAGCAGAGTTTGTGGTTGTAAAGTATGGATTTGAAGAAAACCGAAGGATTTAAGAAGAAAAAAAGTTTAGGATGACAAGGGACACAAAAATCCTCACACTATCCGACCTTTATGTAGTTTCTCTTATGTTTCTAAAACATGAAATGACACACTAAATAGTGTCTTTATCATTTGTAATGGCCAAAACATTTAAAGGTTGGGGTTTACACCCCTAATTAAAGGAAATATGGAAAAGATTGAGATGTTTTAAATGCCAATACTGTCTTCTGTATATTACAAAATGAGGTTAAGTTGTTCCAGTCAAAAATAAACTTTATTGGTAAAAAATAAAAATAAACAATTGCTAATTACAAATATAAGCGAAAAACAGGTCTTACGTTTTTTGCTTTTTAAGTTCAAGTGACTTAAATCAGAAAGCAGGACCAGGACTTCATAATACCTGATCTCTCTCTCTCTCGTTTCTCTCTGTACTATTTTTGTGAATCTAATCACTGTCCAATATTGATCTCTGAAAACAAGAGGACATTTTCGACATTTGTTTTATAGAGTTGTGTTGGCCCATACCCTCCAGGAGTTCATGTCTTCATGTTCTCTTTGATCTGAATGCAATCCTGGGTCTACAGCTTCAGTCCGGGATCTACAGCCTCGGAACTGGGTCTACAGCATCAGGTCTGGATCTACAGCCTCAGTCCTAGATCTACAGCCTCAGTCTCTGTATTCAGTCTCTGCAGCTGTGGTAGAGGGTGGCGTTAGACCCTGGCACACGTCTGCATGCAGCTCGCCTCAGTCTCAAACCGGTTTCCGTTGCCGTGGCAGCCTCCAAACCAGAACTGGGCGCAGGTGTTGGCGATGGGGTCGAAGTACCACAGGACCGTGTAGTCCCGACACTGTCCGGGGTCCAGAGGCTCTGAGCATCCAGCAGCAACTGGGGACAGAAGGGAGCATCAATTTTACTGGGTACACAATTTCTCTCGTAAATTACACAATCATTTCAATCAATCAAATTTTATTTATAAAGCACTTTTCAGAAAAAAAATGCAACACAAAGTGCTTTACAGTTTAGTTAAAACAATCTAATATGCCCAGCCCTAAACCCCACCGCCCCACAGACCCACCCAAAACCACATTATTAATATACACCCACATGCGTACACACACACACACACACACACACACACACACACACACACACACACACACACAAAAAGTCACATCAAGTAAAATAGGAAAAACTATGTACAGATATAGGGATGGGAGCAGATGCATTTGTCCCAAAAAAAAAAATACAAATGTTTTGAACAAATCAGACTACAACATGCTGCCTTCATCTCATTCGAAAACAGATTGTATTTTGTGTAAGAAAGAGTCTTATGGGCTGAGAGCTGATTGGCTGAGTGCGAGTAGTCCCCTCTTTTTAACTTTTCTGTCTACAAAGCTGATCTAAAGATGTGACAGAGGCCAAAATATATTATTTCAAAACTGGAGTTGCTGTATGGGTCAATTCTTTAGCCCAATTGAAACCTTATTGTGTGTGTAAGTTGCATCTTGGTTACTTGGTTACCTGGAGACAGTGCTCTGTGGTCCGCCTCAGTCTCCGTCTCTGTGGTGGCTGCAGACCAGAACAGGGGAGGCATGAGTGAGGGGGACAGGGCCTTGAGGAGCTCCACATCCAGAGGTCCTGGAGCCGCTCCCAGCAGTGACATGTTCTGACTGTGAGGGGAGTCCACTCCAGCCTGAAGCAGAGACATGTTTGTGATGCAGAGTGGAGCAGCTCTAACAAAATCGGGTTTCTCTAGTCTCCTCTGGTTTCTCTCTCTCTCTGGGCTCTCTCTCTTTCAGGACGAAATTCAATTATTTAAGTGAACCCATCCATCCATCCATCCATTTTCTTCCGCTTCATCCGTTGCCGGGTCGCGGGTGCAGCAGTCTAAGCAGAGACGCCCAGACTTCCCTATCCACACACACTTCCTCCAGCTCATCCAGGGGGAACCCCAAGGCGTTCCCAGGCCAGCTGAGAGACATAGTCCCTCCAGCGTGTCCTGGGTTTTCCCCGGGGTCTCCTGGCCCGGAACACCTCCCCAGGGAGGCGTCCAGGAGGCATCCGGAACAGATGCCCGAGCCACCTCAACTGGTGAATCCTATGAATATTAAATATTAGCCTCCTCACAGCTTGAGAGTTACATGTAATTTACAACATTGTGCCGTGTCTTGATCCTGTTTCTCAAAATGGACAGGTTTCTCCTTAATTGGAGGTGTTTACATGTTTTCAGTCCGCACCTCGGCTCTGTGGGAGTCTCCTGAAGAGATGGGCATGTCTGCGAGCTGTGTTCGGATTGGTTCCACCTCAGTGTACGTAGATGGTTCTGGAAGTCCGTCGGGTCCCAGTTGGAGGCCTGGTCTGGTACTGAATGTGATGGAACTCCTCTTTTTCTCTTCACAAATGAGTCTTAGCACTTTATTCTCAAGCTCTGCAGGAATACATTTATTAGACATTATTGTAAATAGTCATTCTTTCGTTTATGCAAATGTTTATGTCTACAGACAGTGAACTGCAGTCTGATTTGGTCTCATAGTGCTGCTACATTTCCCCCCAGCTTTAAAGACCAAATAATATTTCTTGTTTGTGTTTATATTGGCCTTTGATGCTAGGGTCCAAACTTAAACTCTGTCTGTCTGTCTAGTGTCTGTAGATATAAACACATACATGTGGCTCAGTTGGTAGAGCATTGGCCTTTGAACCTGAAGGTCATGGGTTCAATCCCACCATATACAGTATATACAGTATATATATTACAAAAAAAATCACCTATCGCCCTCCGCAGGCGGTTATCCCTGACTAAGCTAGTGCCCGATCACCACGGGCACTACTGTGACCTTTACCCTCCAGGCCCTCTCCAGCTCCTCTCTGAGACCTTGGTATTTCTCAAGCTTTTCGTGTTCTTCTTTCCTGATTTTACCATTGCTTGGAATTGTCACGTCCACCACCACGGCTGTCCTCTGCCCTTTGTCCACCACCACGGCTGTCCTCTGCCCTTTGTCCACCACCACGGCTGTCCTCTGCCCTTTGTCCACCACCACGGCTGTCCTCTGCCCTTTGTCCACCACCACGGCTGTCCTCTGCCCTTTGTCCACCACCACGATGTCAGGTTGGTTCATTACCATTCGGTCGGTCTGTATCTGGAAGTCCCACAGGATCTTTGCTCATTCTCCACCACCTTTGGAGGAGTTTCTTAGACCTTGGGGTTTCCAGCCCATACTCTGCACAGATGTTTCTGTTCACTATGCCAGCCACTTGGTTATGGCGTTCCATGTAGGCCTTCCCTGCCAGCATCTTGCACCCTGCAGTTATGTGTTGGATCGTCTCAGGTGCCTCTTTGCACAACCGACACCTTGGGTCTTGTCTGGTGTGGTATATCTGGGCCTCTATCGCTCTGGTGCTCAGGGCCTGTTCCTGTGCAGCCATGATGAGTGCCTCTGTGCTGTCCTGTAGGCCAGCCCTTTCTAGCCATTGGTAGGACTTCTTGGGATCAGCCACTTCTGTTATGCTCCGGTGGTACATGCCGTGTAGGGGCTTGTTCTCCCATGATGGGCTCTCCTCCAGCACCTCCTCATCTCGCCACTGCCTGAGACATTCACTGAGTACGTCATCTGTTTTGGCCTTCTCTATGATGTAGTTATGGAGTTTGGATGTTTCGTCCTAGACAGTGGCTCTCACACTCACTAGTCCTCGGCCTCCTTCTTTACGGCTTACGGTCCCGGGGTGCTGGATGTGGAATGGAACCCGCCATGTATGGTATGGAGCTTTCGAGTTTTAACATCTGTGGTCTGAATCTCTTCATTTAGCCACCTGATTATTCCTGCAGGGTCTCTGATCGCGGGCAGGGCGTTGCTGTTAATTGCCCGGGCTTTGTGTCTGGAGGTATTTGGCAGTTGCTGCTTTCCTTGTTGCCTGTTTGAGGTTGCCATTTGCCTGTGGAATACTGACATACTTGAAGCTGTCCTCAACCTCTGTTATTGTTCCCTCTGGGACCTGCCTCTCATTCCCAGAGAGTAAGGCAAGACCTGCAGACCTGGTCTTGCCTTACTCTCTGGAGGTATTTGGCAGTTGCCGCTTTCCTCGTTGCCTGTTTGCCAATCATATTTCAGCAGTTGTGAGTTCAGGTGGTTAGAAATGTGCATTAAGTGTGTGTGTATTAAGTGTGTTCTGACACACCTGGATAATAACAACACATATGCCAGGATGCTGTTTGTTGATTTTATCTCTGCATTTAACACCGTCATTCCATCCAGGCTGATCAACAAACTTCATGACCTCGGCATCAATCCAGCTCTGTAACTGCATCATGGACTTTCTCACTAACAGACCTCAGCAGTCGTTTGGACAACTGCAGTTCCACCACGATCCAAATCAACACCGGAGTCCCACAGGGCTGTGTTTTAAGCCCCTTTCTCTACTCCCTCTTCACTCACGATTTCAAACCAGTGTCCCTCACTTGCAGACGACACCACACTGATAGGCCTCATCCACAGAGAAGAGATCCAGCATCTGTGCACCTGGTGTGCTGATAACAACCTGCACCTCAACACCAGCAAAACCAAAGAACTTATAGTGGACTTCAGGAGGAGTAGAGAAGGAGAACACAACCCCATCTACATCAATGGAATGGCAGTGGAGAGGGTTCACAGTATCAAGTTCCTGGGAACCCACTTATCTGAGGATTTTCTCCTGGACCATCAACACCTCCAGCCTCGTCAAGAAGGCCCACCAGCGCCTTTTCTTCTTGAGAACTCTGCACACAGACTCTGTAGCCTTCTGCTCTCTGGTCGTCGATACAGGAGTCTCCGGGCCAGAGACAGTTTTTATCACAGAGCAGTCACACTCCTGAACTCTCAACCAATTAAAGCCCACTAAATGCACTTTAATGTAATGTGATATAATTAATGTATATACTAGCAATAGCAGCTTGTACAGTCTCCCATTAATGCAAATATATTTATCTGTGTTGTAAATATAATTCCATACTTGCGCTATTGCACTACTGGTTAGACGCTAAACTGCATTTTGTTGCATTGTTCTGACTTTGTAATGACAAAGTTGAATCTAATCTAATCTAACATAGAGCTGCTGCTTCAAGGTTTCCCATTATTGTGGATTATTCTTACACCAGGGACCACTGTACATATACATATTTGACCAAAGACACTATCAATTTAAAACAGAGATGTCTTGTTTGAAGTGGTAGCCCTGGTCTGTGGTACCTGGCAAGTGCCTGACTCTCTCCTGGCTGACCACATGGCTCTTCTTGGGCTTGCAGCTCATGATCTGCATCCCCTCTGCTCCTCCTCCGCTCGTCTTCATCGTTGCTACTACAAAGTCATCTACGCTCCTGCTGTAAGCCTCCACCCAGCGCTGCTCCGCCCCTGGGCCATCGGAAAGAACCACCACCATCTTGTGTGCCCCCGGACGGCCCTCCTCCAGCAGCCACCGTGCCCAGAGGAGAGCTCCGTCTGTGGACACAAACTTTGAGACCAGGGGCTGGGAGAGTATGAAGGACCTGTGAGGAAACCCAGGAAGAGGCAGTCCATATGACCTCACATTATCCAAAGAGACTTAGTTTACAACAACAAAAACATGAACGTCACAAAGTTCCAAATATTTCTTGTTTCCTCTGTCTGTGCATATCAACTATGGTCTCATTAGTTTCTCTCTCTGATCACTCTCTTTGGTCTCTCTATGGTCTCTCTGGTCTCTCTGGTCTCTCCCTGGCTTCTCTCTCTGGTCTCTCTCTTGTCTCTCCCTGGTTTCTTTGTTCTCTCTGTGGTCTCTCTCTTCTCTGCTCTCTCTTTCTCCGCTCTCTGGTCTCATCCATCTTGAATGCCTTTTGTTGTCCTAACATTAGATTTGGTCCTGACCTGAGCTGGTTGAGCTCCCAGGACAGGGGCAGGGTCTGGGGGGCATTGCCTGGTAGAACCACCCCAACATGAGTGGTGTCACGGCCCACAGAGGAGCCCTCCAGCAGGGATAGCAGCAGCTCGAGCACTGGGCCCCCGAGCGTGGAACTCTGTATGACCATAACCAGGTCCAGAGGGGAGGACCTGCACTGAGGCTGAGGCTGACCACATCCTGACACACACACACACACACACACACACACACACACACACACACACACACACACACACGCACACGCACACGCACACGCACACGCACACGCACACACATCACATTACATCATATATACACACCCCTGGAGAGACTAAGTAACAGACAAAATCCCACCCAAAGTAGCACAGCATTATGTACATTCATGGTCACTTTTAATAAGAGATAAATACTCACTGCAGATGGACCGCACCATTTTCACAACTGCTGCTCTCTGAAAAAAACAAATGTATGTCATCTTCCCTGAAAGAAACAATCATAATATTGTGGATGTTCTTACAGTCAGAGACGGCGTTCCCTTCGGCCCTGCTTCTCCCTGAAAGGCATGGCAGACATGTTGGTCACAATCTATAGGCTTTTATACAGATCATCATTACACATTGAAACATCTTAAAATAACAACATATGTCATTAATGAAGTTACCACAGGTCCTTCAGCCCCAGGGTCTCCAGGGTCTCCTACCATTCCTTTGAAGCCCTTTGGACCTCTGTGTCCTCTCTTCCCCTGAGAGACGTGTGTATTAGAAGTGTACAACGTTCACAACACAGCTACAGGACACTTACCTGATCTCCCAGCGGTCCACGTCCTGGAGGACCCCTGGGACCTGGGACACCCTGAGGACCAGGCTCACCCTGCAACAGGAGCACCCATTGCAGCATTAGCAGGGACAGAGTGAGTATCAAGACTGCTTCAAAAGATGTTTAAAAACAATGAATTTTTAAAACAATTCTGTTAAAAGTCTCTTTTCCATTAAAGCCTTATTTCCACCAGCTCTACTACACTAACTCTCTGCTCTGCTCCACCAGCTGCACTCATTTCATCTCAAACAATCAGCACAAATCCTGCTTCTGAATGAGTGTGAGATTGTACAGAAATACCTTCTGCCCCTGGAGCCCTTCCCCAGGTGAACCAGGGGGTCCAGGAGGTCCTGACTGACCCGCTGACCCCTTTGGAAGAACACATGTCACATTCAAAAGAACTGGACTGAACAACAAGAAAAACACTGTTTGAGACTAACCTTAGGTCCAGTCAAAGTTGTGCCTGGAGCTCCAGCAGGTCCGGGGGAGCCAGGAAATCCCCTCTGTCCCTAAACACAAGGGTCTGTTACTTTTGACCTGACTCACAACAGGTTTTTTCGACTTGTGCACAGAACTTTCTACACTGGTGTTTAACCCAGTTCCATGTCCTGTGTGCTTGCCCTCGACCGGCTCCGCACATAGTCATAGCAATACAATTACATTAGATAGCTTAGATATACTTCTTTAGGGTTTTTATTGTAAGTAAGTAAGTAAGTAATCTTTATTTATATACCGCCTTTCACAGACGAGAGTCACAAAGCGGTTTACAATTGTTATTTTTGGGCATTTGTCTCTCGCTCCACACAGAGATGGGAGCAGGGCCAGAACAGGAGGCACATGCCAGAACTATTGTACATGTTTTTAGCGGTAGGGGAAACCGGAGTACCCGGAGGAAACCTACGCAGACACGGGGAGAACAGGCCAACTCCACTCAGATAGGCCCGGTTCCGACCGGGATTCGAACCCACACACATTTACCTTCGCTCCAGGTTGCCCCATCCTATCAGGACCAGGCTCTCCTACAGGGCCTGGTAGTCCAGGAAGGCCCTAAAACACAGAGCTGTAAAAATATACTGTATGTTCATGAGACAGACTAGCCCTTGGCGCACTGACTCCGACTTGGTTGAAGGTCTCTCTTAAGTCAGAGTTAGTGTGCCCCAGGCGCAAAGGTCTGTAGAGGACTCACTGTGTCTCCAGGGGGCCCTTCTGCTCTGGCTCCAGGGGCCCCAATGGGTCCTGGTGCGCCTCTGTCTCCCTGTTATTTGACATGATCATATTTTTTATCGATACTGAGTAAATAAACACAGATTTCAAATTCAAGAGCGAAAAGGATCTGTACACAGACAGGACTCACCTTTGGCCCCGTGATCCCTACACCAGGCTCTCCCTCTGCTCCAGCTGCACCCTGGGCTCCAGGCTCACCCTTAGCTCCTGGGAGGCCTCGACCAGGGGCTCCGAAGGGTCCTGGGGGACCAAGAACTCCCAGATCTCCCTTTAGCACAAGTTAATGTAATAATTGACATAAATGACAAACATATCTATATAAACATGCACATACAGAATACTGTATGTTTAGGATGTTAAACCCAAAACCACCCAAGACCCCAGATAGATCTGAGAGCAGATCTTGCTTTGGTCCTACATTTTCCGTTCCCACCTTTGGCCCCTTAGGACCCCTGAGTCCCACAGGTCCAGACTGTCCACTGGAGCCTCTGTCCCCTTGGTGTCCCTGAAAACAGAGATGTGATTGAGTGAGAAGTTGTTGCATTCACAGAGTTAACTGTTGTACCTTGTCTCCAGGATCTCCTTTACCCGGAGCTCCGTCTGGTCCTCGGAGACCCGGTAGCCCCGCCTCTCCCTGACACAGTTTAACAATTAATAACGTTTCATTGTGTAAAATTGTATTTTCTCTGGAGTAGAACCTTTTGACCTGGAGCCCCATTCAGTCCATGAGGTCCTGGAAGGCCTGGTGCTCCATCCAAGCCACGTTCACCCTGACGGGAGGCAAACAAAGAAGCATCACCATGGAAATGGTCACATTCAGGGACCAAAGATCAGGAATGAATTGGCTCAAACCAGGACAAGGGCTTACCGTAGACCCAGGTCGACCAAAACCCCTCCCTCCTGGCTCACCCTTCTCACCCAAAGGCCCAACGTTTCCCTAGTGACAAAAAACAGAAGAATAAATTAGAACATCTTCTTAGTCATTTCACTCCAGCTCTGAATGGAGCGTGATGAGGGAGCAGCGTCTACTGTCAGAGCTTTACTGGACTGTTATGGTGAAGAAGGAGCAGCGTCTCCAGTCAGAGCTGTAACGGACTGTTTTGGTGAAGAGGGAGCAGCTCTGCAGGCAGAGCTGTATCAAATTGTAGTGGTGAGTTGAAAGGCAAAGCTCTTTGAGTAATGACCGCAAGGATGATCAGATTAAATATCCTCCTCAGAGAAACTGCTAGAGTGAGGAGCTCAGCGTAGAGCCATGCTTCTCCACATCGAGAGGTGGAGGAGGATCTTTGGAATGCCTCCTGGATGCCTCTCTGGGTGTTCTGTTGATGTCCCAATGGGAGGAGACCAGGGGAAGACCCAAAATACGCTGCAGAGACAGCTGGCCTGGGAACACCCCAGGATTCCCCCAGATGAGATGAAGGTGGAGAGGGAAGTCAGTGCTGCCTCTGTGAGTTGAGTTTGCATGTTCTCCCTGTGTCTGTGTGGGTCTCTTACGGCTGTTCCGGTTTCCCCTACCACTGAAAACATGTACGATAGGTCCGAAATGCGCCTCCTGGAGGCAACTCGCTCCCATCACTGTGTGGAGTGAGAGGAAACATCCACAACAGGGGCTAACACAGCGGTGTCCAGACCGAGGCCTGTGGGCCATAAGTGACCCGCTGTATCATGTTATGTGGCCTTTGCCACTAACACAAACTGACCATTTAGGCACTTTCACAATGTCATCCAGCTCCACCAATAAGTCATATTATACCTTTCTGAAAAGGTTCAACTTTATTTTGTATACAATTCTATTGTTCTTTGATATGTCACAGTATTCCATCTATGGCTCTAGATAGCCCTGGTGGTCCCTGCACGAGACACCCCTGTGCAAAATGAATAAAGATGACTTACTACGACGACTACAATATAAGATTATGGAGACCAACCTTCGGCCCTGGTGTGCCAGTGGCTCGAGTTCCTTTGGGGCCTGGAGCTCCACCTGGGCCTTGGTCTCCCTGAAGAAGGAAGAGCGTCAGTCCCAAATCTGAACATGATCATAATTGACATCTCACCTTTTCACCTTCAGGTCCAACACCAGCAGCACCGGGCGGACCAGGGGGACCAGGGGCACCACGGCTGCCCTTGGGCGGAACACAACAAGAACTGTGTCACTGTATTAGAGAGAGACCAGAGAGAAACCAGAGAGAGTCCAGAGAGAGAGTGATCAGAGAGAGAGTGATCATAGAGAGAGTGATCAGAGAGAGAGTGATCAGAGAGAGAGTGATCAGAGAGAGAGTGATCAGAGAGAGAGTGATCAGAGAGAGAGACCAAAGCCAACAAACGAATGTTCAGCAGATGCACTGTGCCCCTGGTTTCAAACGTGTCTCACCTGGTCTCCTTTGGGGCCGGCACCCGGAAGTCCTCTGCTGCCTTTAGGACCTGGGAGCCCTCCATCTCCCTGAAACCGCCAGACTGTTAGTGGGTCTAACAAAAAGGACTGATCCAGGACACTCTAACATTCTACAACATTTATGGACATTTAGTAACATTCATGGACTTCGGTCAACTCCCCCATGGACCAATACTTATGTGTTTTATATATATATTTTTTGAACGGTTTGATTCTCTGATTTTTGTTGGCGATTTCAACAATTTTGTTTAGTCTTCTGAGATAACTACTGTTGTGATTTAGGGCTATATAAGAACAAATTGAATTATTAGAATGGACTGACTGAGTGTGACATCACCATAGTGTTAGCCTTAATTCGGAAGAAGCTGATTAGAGCTAACTCGAACAGGTTTGAGCCGAATGTGCAGCTAAATGTATACAAATGCTGTTGATTTACTTTCTATTGTGTTCTTGTATCATTGTGTCTGTGTATCTTCATGGAGTCCCCCTAGCGCTGGCGGTTTGTCTAAAAATGATATATTCTTCACAAATATAATAAGTTATTTTAGTTATTTAAGCAAATTAATTCCACAGTGTGCCTGAACTCCACTTGCCTTGGGACCCGGAAGCCCCTCCCTCGTAGTTCCCGGATTCCCTTCAGGTCCAGGTGCTCCCGGGGACCCCTAGAACAGACATATTATAAACAAATAGTGATTTTTTTTTTTTTTTTAAAGAATAGATTTATTTTCTTCTGCTTTATTTGTTGCTGGGTCGCCGACTTCCCTCTCCACACACACTCAGCTCACTCAGGGTAATCTCAAGGCTTTTAAAAAGTATTTATTATTGTTTGAGTATTTTGATTACAACATACAGTAGAACAGGGCTAGCCCCTCACCAGCCCTTTTCATTCCAACCAAGCAGTCTTTCTCTCTGGTCTCTCCCTCTGCTCTTTCTCTCCGGTCTTTCTTTGATCTCTGGTTTCTCTCTGGCCTCTCTGGTCTCTCTGAACCTGAAGACCTGAGGAAATGAGTAGAGTCTGATCCACTCCGGCTTGGTTGAAATGAAGACCCCTCTGAAACGTGGCAGCATCTGTAATTAGCTGACAGACACAGGTGTCTTATGTGTGTACTGTATCTGTTTTTGCATACTCACACTCGGTCCTGGGTCTCCCACTCCCACTGGACCCATGGGACCTGGCCTCCCCTGAAGACCCCTCTCTCCCTACATAATCAGTAATGCACTAGTCAGCATTCAGAATAGGGCAAACATCTAAACATGTTTTCGACTTCACCTTAGGTCCTGGAAAGCCGATCTCACTGTCCCCCGGAGCTCCAGGAGTCCCACTAGGGCCCTGGTCTCCCTACAACAACAAAACATTCACATGATTTCAGTGTCTCAGATCTTTTTCCCAAGAGAATTATGAAGTGAGAGATAGAGAGACGGATACAACTCATAGGAGTTTTCTTCTTGTAATTCGTACCTTAGATCCCAGTGCTCCCTCAGGGCCCGCCTCTCCTGTTGAACCTTTGGCTCCCTAAAAACAGTAGGAACATTTCTTGAATCTTTCAAAAAGTTCAGAATGGGGTTGTTATTCTGTCTAACTCCCTCTACGCTCATGCAGACAACTAGCAGGTTTGATATCTCTGGGATCACACTTCAGCAGTCGTGAGTTCAGGTGGATTCAAGAGTATAATGTGTGTGTGAAGTTTTACAGCCTTAAACATAAGAACTGCTAATACGAAGATTTGCCTTATTGTGGGTTATTTTTTAGAACACATCACCCCCGAGATAAACCAGGAACCACTGTAGACGGTATTGGAAAAAGGAAACATATGCTGCTGTACTATAGCTGCTTGACCTATTAGCAGTCAAAACTCATTCAACTCAATAAAAAGAAGGCTTAATTCAAATTAATGTGAAATTCCAAATCGTGTATAAGGAGTTTGAACCTTGAATGACCTGAGATTTCCTATAGCTGAATATTCAGTGAGTGTTTCATGTCCAGAGTTGGGATAAGCTCATATGATCACACGTTTGCAGAGCTCTGATCGCACACAAAGACCGTCACAGCAGAGGAGCACTCTCCCATCGACCTGACCCCTGCGCTGGAGCACCAGGATTAGCAGCAGCCAGCCTCACATACCAGACGCTCCGGGGGAAAGCAGCTCTCACACGGGAATCTGTTTGTGATGTCTGCATTGATGGGAGTCTATGGACCACTGTGTGCAGACAGAGTAAGAGTCTATGGACCACTGTGTGCAGACTGAGTGAGAGTCTATGGACCACTGTGTGCAGACTGAGTGAGAGTCTATGGACCACTGTGTGCAGACAGAGTGAGAGTCTATGGACCACTGTGTGCAGACTGAGTGAGAGTCTATGGACCACTGTGTGCAGACAGAGTAAGAGTCTATGGACCACTGTGTGCAGACTGAGTGAGAGTCTATGGACCACTGTGTTGCAGACTGAGTGAGAGTCTATGGACCACTGTGTGCAGACAGAGTAAGAGTCTATGGACCACTGTGTGCAGACAGAGTGAGAGTCTATGGACCACTGTGTGCAGACTGAGTGAGAGTCTATGGACCACTGTGTGCAGACTGAGTGAGAGTCTATGGACCACTGTGTGCAGACAGAGTAAGAGTCTATGGACCACTGTGTGCAGACAGAGTAAGAGTCTATGGACCACTGTGTGCAGACTGAGTGAGAGTCTATGGACCACTGTGTGCAGACTGAGTGAGAGTCTATGGACCACTGTGTGCAGACAGAGTAAGAGTCTATGGACCACTGTGTGCAGACAGAGTGAGAGTCTATGGACCCACTGTGTGCAGACTGAGTGAGAGTCTATGGACCACTGTGTGCAGACTGAGTGAGAGTCTATGGACCACTGTGTGCAGACAGAGTGGAGAGTCTATGGACCACTGTGTGCAGACAGAGTAAGAGTCTATGGACCACTGTGTGCAGACTGAGTGAGAGTCTATGGACCACTGTGTGCAGACTGAGTGAGAGTCTATGGACCACTGTGTGCAGACTGAGTGAGAGTCTATGGACCACTGTGTGCAGACAGAGTGAGAGTCTATGGACCACTGTGTGCAGACTGAGTGAGAGTCTATGGACCACTGTGTACAGACTGAGTGAGAGTCTATGGACCACTATGTGCAGACAGAGTGAGAGTCTATGGACCACTGTGTGCAGACAGAGTGAGAGTCTATGGACCACTGTGTGCAGACAGAGTAAGAGTCTATGGACCACTGTGTACAGACTGAGTGAGAGTCTATGGACCACTGTGTGCAGACTGAGTGAGAGTCTATGGACCACTGTGTGCAGACTGAGTGAGAGTCTATGGACCACTGTGTGCAGACAGAGTGAGAGTCTATGGACCACTATGTGCAGACAGAGTGAGAGTCTATGGACCACTGTGTGCAGACTGAGTGAGAGTCTATGGACCACTGTGTGCAGACTGAGTGAGAGTCTATGGACCACTGTGTGCAGACTGAGTGAGAGTCTATGGACCACTGTGTGCAGACAGAGTGAGAGTCTATGGACCACTGTGTGCAGACAGAGTGAGAGTCTATGGACCACTGTGTGCAGACTGAGTGAGAGTCTATGGACCACTGTGTGCAGACTGAGTGAGAGTCTATGGACCACTGTGTGCAGACTGAGTGAGAGTCTATGGACCACTGTGTGCAGACTGAGTGAGAGTCTATGGACCACTGTGTGCAGACAGAGTGAGAGTCTATGGACCACTGTGTGCAGACTGAGTGAGAGTCTATGGACCACTGTGTGCAGACTGAGTGAGAGTCTATGGACCACTGTGTGCAGACTGAGTGAGAGTCTATGGACCACTGTGTGCAGACAGAGTAAGAGTCTATGGACCACTGTGTGCAGACAGAGTGAGAGTCTATGGACCACTGTGTGCAGACAGAGTAAGAGTCTATGGACCACTGTGTGCAGACAGAGTGAGAGTCTATGGACCACTGTGTGCAGACAGAGTGAGAGTCTATGGACCACTGTGTGCAGACAGAGTAAGAGTCTATGGACCACTGTGTGCAGACAGGTGAGAGTCTATGGACCACTGTGTGCAGACAGAGTGAGAGTCTATGGACCACTGTGTGCAGACAGAGTGAGAGTCTATGGACCACTGTGTGCAGACAGAGTGAGAGTCTATGGACCACTGTGTGCAGACAGAGTGAGAGTCTACGGACCAGAAAGTGTGGTTGCATATAGATAATATCTGGAGGACACAATACAACTCCAATTATTTTCTCATTCTCAGATCATTAATGGAAATTGATTACCATAACTTCCAGACTACAAGCTATAATAATAAGTGTCTATATTCCAGTTCTCTGAATTATTGTATAGCACAGTCCATTACCAAGGCAAGTGCTTATAATCACATATTTAAAACTAAAAACTGTGGTGTGTTGACTAAATTATTAGGGTCTGATTCTGGACATAGGGCTGTATGTGACAGATTGTTGGATAAAGTTGTGATGACGGTGTAGCACTCAAATTATTATCACACATGTGCGGACTGTGAAAAATTAAGAAAAAGGAAATAAAGGACCCTTAATAAAACAAGAAAATAAACGACTTTTGGACCATCCTGTAAAGACGTTTTCGGAAGGTAAGAAGATAAGTACATTAGCATTGGCTAATTCTTATTCCGGGTCCACCGCCATGGGCTCTGGGTGGTATTGCACCCAGAGCCCATGGAGTCCCTACTCCATGCTAGGAACTCCGTTGGGCCCTTAACAGCATGGGCCATGAGTTTAACCTGGCGCTGATTGGCTAAAGCTTGCGCAGGCTCTGATGCCAGCGGAAAGAAGAAAAAAACCCGGCCTTTTAAAAATCCAGCTGCATTAGCCCAGCTGCATTAGCCAAGCAGACACCACTGGAAACAGCAAATAACAGCATGGCATTGATTCGGACGGGGTTTGAGGCATCGCAGCAAAATAAAAAAGATATTAAGACACATCAGCTTCATCTCAAAGCACTGGGGATTCACACTCTAAAACAAGCCGTGAAAAGTGAAAAAAAAACTATAAAAAAGACCACAACTACCGGAGCGGTTATGACCATAAAATAAACAAATACGTTTCGCGTATGCGGTAATCAAAACTCATGACATCGCCGAGTGGTCCTACTCTACAGACACAGCCACTGAGGAAGCCGAGTGAGAGGACGGTTCCTGTAGAAGTTCCACCCCGCTCCACCAAGAACTCCTGCGGTGGAAACACGGACAGAGAGAGATACCAGCGAAAGAGTCAAGAAAGAGACCAGAGAGAGACCTAACTTTCAACGAATGAAGGACGACATCATTTAATCACCTCTTTCCTTATAATCATAATCATCATCAACATCATCCTTTCTTTAATTAGACTCTAGGTCCTATAAAAGACAGACTATAACAGAAACACTGACAGACAGCCAAAGACAAGACTCACAGAAAAAAGAAAAAAAAAGTTTATAAAGACTGCTATTCCAGTGTTTCCAAAAAGGAGACACTTGGTTAAATTCTCTCTACCTGGTTACCCCTAGGTCCATGTGCACCTGGAATTCCCGCTGGGCCCTGAAAAAACAACAGTTTTACTAAAAAATAAATGATTATTTTTTTCTTTGTACAAGTCAACTTATGCGTTGTCTTCATTCACCCAAGAAAAAAGGAAAACCTAATTCCGCATTATAGTTTTGAGTCATACAGTGTCACCCTTTGGTCCTGGGGCTCCACACTCTCCTCGCTCCCCCTGAAATGACAACATCTTCTGTGACAACAACACAATATTGGAAGATATTGGAGAGATAACAGAGAGAGAGGATGCAGAATTGTGTACTTGCTTCTTTATTAATCTAAAGACAGAAATGTTATCTTATTTCATTTTTAAAATATAGAGTTGTGCTTTTCTTGTGTGCTCCTCATTCCTAACGTTCTTTAACTTGCAACACTGAAATTTCCCCACTGTGGGACGAATAAAGGATCTATTCATCTTAATCAGAGAGAGAGAGACCAGAGAAAAGTGGCTTGAGCACACTTGAGCACACTTGAGCACACTTGAGCACACTTGAGCACACTTGAGCAACCCCTGCCTGATGCTGATGTGATTGTTTTGTGCAAAAGCAGAAGGGGTCTCCTCACCTTGCTGCCTTTAAATCCACGAAGACCCTTTAAACACAATGATGTTAGAGAATGTGATTTCAGAGAGAACTTGATGTTTGCTAGAGCTCACCTGGGCGCCTTTGCTGCCTGGGGTTCCACTGCGACCGGCCTCCCCCTTCATCACACACAGGTTACATGGACAGAGTGCACACATACATAGACACACAAACACACACACACACACACACACACACACTCTGAGAACTCTCTCACACACACCTACAAACACACTTGACTTACCCTGGAGCCCTTCAGACCTGGTTCACCTCTGTACCCAGACTTTCCCTTCAGACCCTACAAACAGTAATTGTGGTTATGTTTCAGGGAGAGACCAGAAAGAGAGACCAGTGAGAGACTAGAGAGAGACCAGTGAGAGAGACCAGTGAGAGAGAGACCAGAGAGAGACCAGAGAGAGACCAGAGAGAGACCAGTGAGAGACTAGAGAGAGACCAGTGAGAGAGACCAGTGAGAGAGAGACCAGAGAGAGAGAGACCAGAGAGAGACCAGTGAGAGAGACCAGAGAGAGAGAGACCAGAGAGAGAGAGACCAGAGAGAGACCAGAAAGAAAGACCAGTGAGAGAGATCAGAGAGAGACCAGAGAGAGACTAGAGAGAGACCAGTGAGAGAGACCAGTGAGAGAGAGACCAGCGACAGAGCAGAAACAGACCAGAGGCAGACAAGAGGGAGACCAGAGAGGGGGACCCAAGGAGAGACTAGAGGAAGACCAAAGGGTGACTAGAGAGAAATTAGAGGCAGAGACAGATAGGAGAGAGACAAGAGTGAGACTAGAGAGAGATCAGAAAGAGACCAGGACGGGACCAGAGAGAGACCAGAGAGAGACCAGAGAGAGACCAGAGAGAGACCAGAGAGAGACCAGAGAGAGACAATAGAGGGACCAAAGAGAGACCAGACAGTGGCGCGTCCAAACAAACTATTGTGTCCAAGTGGGCTCACTTGACTCCCGGGAGAACCTCGCTCTCCTCGCTGACACAGACAAACATGAGCACGACCACACTGAGGACAAAACACATGTTTAAACAGAGTGTAACACAACTGATGAAAGACAGAGACAACTGTACATACTTCTTCCACTGCCACCTCCCTCTGAAACACAGAGACAGAACACAGAGAATCAATGTAGCATATATATTATATATTTTAGCAGCATGTGATACTACAGTACATGTTAGCAGCATGTGATACTACAGTACATGTTAGCAGCATGTGATACTACAGTACATGTTAGCAGCATGTGATACTACAGTACATGTTAGCAGCATGTGATACTACAGTACATGTTAGCAGCATGTGATACTACAGTACATGTTAGCAGCATGTGATGCTACAGTACATGTTAGCAGCATGTGATACTACAGTACATGTTAGCAGCATGTGATACTACAGTACATGTTAGCAGCATGTGATACTACAGTACATGTTAGCAGCATGTGATACTACAGTACATGTTAGCAGCATGTGATACTACAGTACATGTTAGCAGCATGTGATACTACAGTACATGTTAGCAGCATGTGATACTACAGTACATGTTAGCAGCATGTGATACTACAGTACATGTTAGCAGCATGTGATGCTACAGTACATGTTAGCAGCATGTGATACTACAGTACATGTTAGCAGCATGTGATACTACAGTACATGTTAGCAGCATGTGATACTACAGTACATGTTAGCAGCATGTGATACTACAGTACATGTTAGCAGCATGTGATACTACAGTACATGTTGCAGCATGTGATACTACAGTACATGTTAGCAGCATGTGATACTACAGTACATGTTAGCAGCATGTGATACTACAGTACATGTTAGCAGACACAACTATTTGGGACACATCTCTGCCTGATGACAGAGACATTTGGAGGTCATTTGCAAAAACTGATATCTCCGTTTTCAAGATTAGTAAAACAATGTTTTTCCTCTGACTACAATTGTCAACATGTTTGGTTATTGGCAGTATGTTTATGAACCAGTTTTCCCCAGAGGGGAAGAAACTTATTTGCATGCTATTAAAATAGATCTGATTTTTATTTTTAAAAAGTAAAGAGCCAAACCTGTCAAATACAAACAGTACCAAAAACTTCATGGACAAGTCAAAATACTGCGTCTGAGCCTTTAGTCAGATTTGCTTTAGTTTGTCCTGTCTTTTGTATGTCTATGGACCATCTTTAAATAAAGCTTAATGATGATAATAATAATAATAATAATAATAATAATAATAATAATAATAAAAATCCCCAGACATGAATCCTGATATGCACATGAGCTCCTCGTACCATCTCCGTGAGCAGCTTCTCCTCCAGCCCCGGCTCCAGCAGACTGTGCACAAACTGCTGTGGCGGGGAGCTGGCCAGGGCCCTGAGCTTGGCGTGGTTGTGTGCGCTCTGTGCGAGTCCAGACAGCCCCACGGTGAAGACCCGGACTCCCTGGGCTTTGAGGCGGTCGGCGGCGGGGGCAGGGTCAGGGCTGCGGGGGTGGTCCAGGCCGTCGGTCAGCAGCAGGAGCACTCGCACACTGCCGGCCGCGCTTTCGCTCCGCAGCAGGGCCGAGGCGTTGGTCAGGGCGTGGCTGGTGTAGGTGCCCTGGCCGATGTGCCGCATGGTGCTGACTGCGTCCTGGAATGAGTCAAGGTCGGTCCAGACGGAGAGCGGGCGGTCCACGGACACAGAGTTGCTGTAGTGGAGCGCGCCCATCCGCAGGCGCACGGACCAGGACGGGACCTACGGGGAGACCGGGGACAGGGCTCTGACTGTGTTTCAGGTGTCCTACTCAAGGCTCTGACTGTGTTTCAGGTGTCCTACTCAAGGCTCTGACTGTGTTTCAGGTGTCCTACTCAAGGCTCTGACTGTGTTTCAGGTGTCCTACTCAAGGCTCTGACTGTGTTTCAGGTGTCCTACTCAAGGCTCTGACTGTGTTTCAGGTGTCCTACTCAAGGCTCTGACTGTGTTTCAGGTGTCCTACTCAAGGCTCTGACTGTGTTTCAGGTCCTTTTAGTGTTTGGTTGTGCTATACGAGACAAACGTAAGATAGCAATGTTATTTCCTTAACTCATTGACTGCCTGCCGTTTTTGATGATTTCACTGATTCTCAAGATCCATCCATCCATCCATCCATTTTCCTCCCCTTAATCCATTTCTGGGTCAGGGGGGTGGCCAGAGATGCCACCCAGTCCACAGAGCACCAGCCTCTCACTGATCCTCCTGCAGGTGGTGAGTCCACAGGAGCTGAGATCTTTCAGTGGGGGCTTCAGGCAAAGTGGGGTTATGTGTCTTGCCTAAGGACACAACGACAGCAGTCATCAGTGGGAGTCGTGAAGTAGGTCTTATGGTGGGCTCGAACCCACGACCTTCAGGCTCAAAGGCCAATGCTCTACCAACTGAGCTACTGTCGCCCCTATTCTCAAGATCCATAGAATATTATTTCCTAAGACTATGTGAAATGTGAAACCAGATTTTGAAAGACAGGATTGTCTACTTTAATCAGCAAAAATAAGTTTGTTTTTAGCTATTTTTATTGTCCTGTAATCCCCAGTCGAATATAGGGTCCAAGAGAAATTTGTCAATGGCAGTCAATGAGTTAATTTTCTAATATGATAATCTTTCAGCATTGATGGTAAGAAGAACCCTGGTTATACCTCATTTAAAAGCTTGTCATATCAAGAAAACAATTGTGTAATTTCATATATTTTTGAATTTGAATCCAAATGTCATTCATTTTTGAGTCAATTCCGTCAATACTCATTATGTTCAGGAAAATCTACCAGAAACCACTAACTAGACGCGTGTTAAATACAACAAACCCTTTGCAAACCCTTTTGTCAAAATATATTCCTAATGTAAAAAATATATATATTGCCAGTTGCTAAAAATAAGCTAAACAAAACTTTGCCACTAAGAAAAGCACTTACAGCTTTCTTCTCGTCTCTACTCTACTCTACTCTGATTGGGAGTGTTTCCACCGGCCCTGATTAACCAGCGCCAGGTCCTTCTTTAGTCCCCCTTGGCCCTGGTTCTATCCACGCTTGTACTAAAGTGTTATAGCTGACAGTGATTGTAGAGTGCTGCTGGAAGACCTGGTTACCAAGGAATTTCCCCGGATAGTGGTTTGCTGTGGGTGGGTAGAGTAGAGTACAGTAAAGAAGGGCCATATGAGAACTACAGTATCATTTACTATTGCTCAACTCCATTCAGAAAGCAGTACAGTTTCAGTCACAGTGTTTATGGTACCTGCAGCAGGGACAGTTGGGTGCTGAACCGTAACACAAAGGCCTTCTCCTGCTGGAACAGAAACGTCTTGACGCTCTCCGAACTGTCCAGGACAAAGACCACGTCCAGGGAGCACGCCTGAGCTGTGGACACCATGATGAAAACAACAGGACTGAGGACTGTTGCAGGGACTTAAAGCTGGGGTAATTAACGTCCAGACAACAAACAAAAAGAACAATGTTATAAAATGCGTGTCGTTAGTCCTTTGCTCTCAAATTGTTAGTTCATCATTCATTAGTTTTCACACGCACGTATTTTTGGCCTCTGTCACATCTCTGGTCTCTCACTCTGTTCTCTCAATGGGTATTCTCTCTGGTCTCTCTCTCTGGTCCCTCTATCCCAGAGATCAGGAACCTATGGCTCAGGAGCCCGATGTGGCTCTTTTCTTGATGATTGAAATAGTAATTTAGTGCCACTTGTGCAAAGACTCTATTGAAGTTTACCCTCTCTCCTGTAGTAGCTCCTCCGGCCAGACATTCGCCTTTGAGCTGATGTCGACTTCCACATGGTCAAGACCAGGACCAGGACCAACGCTCTCAGCCACATCTTCACTCTGCTGCACAAAACACATTCACATTTACCATAGTGGATATATTAGGAGTGGACTATGGATATATTAGGAGTGGACTGAGCCAGTGTGACATAAACTGGGGTGTTAGCCTAATTGCAGAAGAGGCTGATTTGAACATAAGCTACAGTAGCTGGAGCCAATTTCCTTTAATGGGCCTTAGTTCTGACAACGTTAGCTTCATGCCATAACAGGGGCAGACGTTTGTCGAAGGTAAGCTGGAGTTTCCCTCGTGAATGAAAGCATCTGATTGGTCAATCCTTTTAACTCTCATATATGGATTAACAAAAACAATATTACAATATAAACACCACGATCACAGAGAGCGCTAAACCACAGACTGTTGGGAGACAAACGGTTACTGAACAAGAGGAGTTCACTTTTACATGTAAGTCAGGAGCCAGAGCAATTTGGAGCCAAACTTCACCATGAGCACTTCCCTATTGGGCTTCATTGAGCTTTCGGGTCAGCATTGTCCATCTGTGTACAGTCTGTGTTACTGTTACAGAAGAGTAGAAATGAGGAGCACCCAAACACAATCCAAAATAAGTGAAACACAATCAATCAATCAACTTTATTTGTATGGCACCTTTCCAACACAAGGCCACTCAAAGCGCCTCACAACCCACATAATATCAGACAAATCAGAAACATCAAAATCTACATATACAAACAATAAATACATTAAAAACAGAATAAAATCACAAGTAATGAAAAAACCTTAAAACATAACACAATAACACTCTGGAACATTCTTCCTGAGGTTGTGAGCCAGGTATTCAAAACTAGGTTGAAAACACATATGCTTAGCCGTGCACACAATTGATTCTACTATGACACTCTTTTTAAACCCCATTTTAGAAAGAGTATAAACTCAGTACTTTTAAGCTGCAGTGTGTTCATTTGATTTGAAATTACTGTTTATTGGTGCATCTGTTTTTTTTTTCTTTTACAAAGATGCTGTTTATAATTAGTCTTGAGGCTGTTTGAATCGCCTTTTCCTCGGATAGTAAACAAATACAAATAAATGATGAGCTCAGCAGATCAGCACAGCACAGAACCGCTCACTCTATAACATAACTACTATAACATAATATAACAAGTTTAATAAACATACCTAAGGCTGATGATGAGGATGATGATGATGATGATGATTGTGCGTGTCTTCTCCGGGGGTCAGGTCTGTCCTCAGGCTGATGATGGTGTATCCTCCCCGGGACAGTTCTGTGTCTCTAGTCCGGGTGTCTGCCCCTCAGAGAATCAATCCTCCATCTGCAGCTGTGTGTGTGTGAGAGAGAACCACCAGGGCAGGTTCAGGCGGAGCGGGTTTTCCAGTGTGTGACCCTGTCCCCAGACATGAACCTGTATATTTGTGCACTTTTAATTGAACCTGACAGCGCCTTCTTGTGGAATAATAGGATCGTCACATTAAAGTGCATTCTTTTTTTGCTCTGAGAAAGGTTGAAACAGTCTAGATCTGCCAGTATACCTTCCTGGACTGACTGTAAATATTGTATTGCTTTTTCTCTTCATTCCTATTTTTATATGGACAAGTTGAACTTCAGTCTGTATAAAAAGGATGTGGAAACAGTAAAAAGTAAGATCAAGTGTTTTCAGTATTTTAGAACTTCATACTGTGACATAATTAACTATGATGTTTTTCCAATTGCCAGACACTAACAACATTCTTAATTCACTGAATAAATACAACCTCATCTCAAAACCAATTAAACTATTTCAGTGAGTCTATTTGTTTGTTATAATTGCATTTCCCATGTTGGAACCATAGACTGTATTGTTTGAACTGTTTCATTTTATGATCTGTTGTTCATGAATCCACTATAAAGTCTGACTGCTTTTGTGGTTCACATATACATTACATTGAAATTAAATGGTTTTATTAGTTAAGAAGCATGTTACACACACGCAATACACATCAGAGTTTAAACATGAAAGGAAACATATCAGAAACCTGTCTTTCCTTATGTCCCATTCTACATTATTACACACAGTTTTTGGTCTCTTTTTCACTTTGTTCCTCTGTGACTTTGAACATCGTTGAATGTTCCACAATACATATATGTCGGTCCAATCGGCAACAATGTTTGACTGGAATATTAAAACATTTTAAAATATTTTTCATAATATATAAATATCCAAAATTCCAGAGACCAGAATGAGAGTGCAGAGAGACACAAGAGAGAGAGACTTATCAGTACACGGCGATATGGTTGAAACATGTGTTTTTTGCACACTGAATGATTACAAAATAAGACAGAAGTCAATAAACCACGAGTTTTTTGGCGCCCTCTGCTGACACGAGCACGGACGGACAGCAGAGCGGAACCTTGTGTATGTTTCTCTTGTAACTCAGAGGGAGTTATTTTGGTGAGACACACAACACGGAGCGGTGGACAGCTTTCAGACTTCAGACATGTGGATTTGCTGTTAGCGTGAGAATGTGTAAGGTCATGTTTCTCTTTCATTATGTCACGTAGATGTCCTGCTTTTATTGTTACGTCATTGTTATTGTTCGGAGACGGGTCACAAAGATGTTTTTGTTCGACAGTGTCATCTGTTAGCATTAGCCACAGTTAGCATCGTCAACCAAACTTAACTTCTGCGGGAAGATCTTTTTATGCTCTTTTACGTAGAAAAGACTCGCATTTAAAACAGTCTCTGTGTCAGAATTATATAATATAATGTATATATATATAATAATATATATATATATATATATATTATATATTTATTTATATTTATATATAGGCCACATTATGAATATAAATTGACTACTCTAGTTAGTATAATTAAATATAGTAATATAATATCCTCAACTTTGTGGGTATTCACAATTAATTGTACTAACTTATATGGTGCTGAAATGACTATTATCTTGTATCCGTAACTAGTACTTCATTAATTTAATATGTATTTGACAAGGACACTGCATTTACACACAATTACAGCCAGACTTGTAACTGATATGACAACACACAGTTAAAGCAGAAGATCATTGTCAGCTCCTGTCCCTGAGCTTTCTCTACAAAAATCATAAAAACATATTTACAACACTGCTCGCACTCAAAGGAAAATCCTTGTGTGCAAGCAGTGCTGCAATCTTGGAGAGAGAAACCACAGAGACAGATCACAGAGAACAAGGGAGAGACCAGTGACCAGAGAGTGACCTGAGAGAGACACCAGAGAGAGGAGACCGAGAGAGAGACCCGAGAGAGAGACCCGAGAGGACCGAGAGAGAGACCCGAGAGAGTGACCCGAGAGAGAGACCCGAGAGAGCGACCCGAGAGAGAGACCCGAGAGAGTGACCCGAGAGAGAGACCCGAGAGAGAGACCCGAGAGAGAGACCCGAGAGAGAGACCCGAGAGAGACACCAGAGAGAGAGACCCGAGAGAGAGACCCGAGAGAGAGACCCGAGAGAGCGACCCGAGAGAGAGACCCGAGAGAGTGACCGAGAGAGAGACCCGAGAGAGAGACCCGAGAGAGAGACCCGAGAGAGAGACCCGAGAGAGAGACCAGAGAGAGAGACCCGAGAGAGAGACCCGAGAGAGGACCCGAGAGAGAGACCCGAGAGAGAGACCCGAGAGAGAGACCCGAGAGAGAGACCCGAGAGAGTGACCCGAGAGAGAGACCCGAGAGAGAGACCCGAGAGAGAGACCCGAGAGAGAGACCCGAGAGAGAGACCGGGAGACCAGCGAGGGAGACCTTAGTGGGAGCCCAGGGAGAGAGTTATATTGGACTAGCGATAAGTTTGTGCGGACTAGCGGTTATATGATGTTGTTGGAGTATACATGCGTTATAGCGAGGGACCAGTGTACTACAGTTTGTCTGTTTTCTGCATTTATTTCGGTAACTCCTATTTTTCTTCTTAGGTTGTTCCTGAAGTAGAAGCCCGCTCCGCAGCCAGATCATGAGCTGCTCCAAACCCGACATCCTGTGGTCCCCGCACCACCCAGACCGCTACGTCATCTGCGACTCGGAGCTGGGCCTGTACCGGATATGCCCCACGCTCCCCTCTGAGTCAAAGCCTGGCACGCTCCCTCTGTCCGACCAGACCGCTGCCACCCTGCTCGCCATCAACTCCGACACGCCATACATGAAATGCGTGGCCTGGTATCCCAAACACCAACCCGAGTGCCTGCTCGCTGTGGGACAGGCTAATGGCAGAGTTGTACTCACCAGCCTTGGACAAAGCCATAACTCTGAGTGTAAAGAGCTTGTCGGAAAAGAATTTGTGCCAAAACATGCGCGGCAGTGTAATACATTAGCGTGGAACCCTGTGGATAGTCACATACTCGCAGCTGGTTTGGACAAGCACAGAGCAGACTTCTCAGTTCTGCTTTGGGACATTAGCAGTAAGTATTCCCCAGAAACCAGCGCAGTCACTGCAGACAAAACCCGCTCGACTTTAGACCTGGAATCCAATACGGTGGTGACCAAGCCGCTGTATGAGCTGGGACAAAATGACGCATGTTTGTCGCTTTGCTGGCTGCTTCGGGATCCGAAGTTGCTGCTCGCGGGGATGCACAGAAACCTGGCTATTTTTGATTTGAGGAACACCAGCCAGAAGACGTTTGTAAATACCAAGGCCATCCAGGGGGTGACGGTGGACCCCCACTTTCCGGACAGGGTGGCCTCATTCTTCGAGGGGCAGGTGGCCATTTGGGACCTGAGGAAGTTTGAGAAGCCGGTGCTGACACTGACCGAGCAGCCCAAGCCACTCACAAAGGTAAGACCATTGACAACAGTGGGGCAAAAAAGTATTTAGCCAGCCACCAATTGTGCAAGTTCTCCCACTAAAAAATATGAGGGAGGCCAGTAATTTTTGTCATAGGTATACCTCAACTATGAGAGACAGAATGAGAAAAAAAATGTAATTGCAAATGGTGGTGGAAAGTATAGGTCAATAATATAAGTTCATCTCTGTTACTCTAGAGCAGTGATGTTTTGGGGGTGTCCCTGGGTATCAGAGACATTCAACTCCCTCCAAAGGTTATCTATGGGGTTGTGATCTGGAGACTGGCTAGCCCCTTGAAATGCTTCTTACAAGCAATGCTGAAAGACCCAGCCATGTTTCATCTTCAATGCCCTTGCTGAAGGAAGAAGATTTTCATTCAAAATCTCATTATACATTCTTTCTTTCCTTTACACGGGTCAGTTGCCCTGTGCAGGAAAACAGCCTTATAGCATGATGTTTCCACCCCCATGCTTCAGAGTAAGCATTGTGTTCTTTGGATGCAACTCAGCATTCTTTTTTTCCAGTTTTTACCAAAAAGTTCTACTTTGGTTTCATCTGACCATATGACATTATCCCATCCTCCTCTGGATCATCCAAATGCTCTCCAGCAAACTTCAGACGGGCCTGGACAAGCCGGGTTACACATCTGGCACCGCAGGATTTGAGTCCATGGAGGCGTAGTGTGTTACTGATGGTAGCCTTTGTTACTTTGGTCCCAGCTCTCTGCAGGTCATTCACTAGGACCCCCCCTTGTGTGGTTCTTGTGTTTGACCCCACGGGTGAGATCTTGTGTGGAGCCCCAGGACGAGAGAGATTATCTGTGGTCTTGTATGTCTTCCATTTTCTAATAATTGCTCCCACAGTTAATTTTTTTTCACACCAAGCCGCTTACCAATTGCAGATTCAGTCTTCCCAGCCTGGTGTAGGTCTACAATTTTGTTTCTGGTGTCCTCTGACAGTGTCTTTCATACTGATTAGGGATGTACCAATCCGATATTCAGTATCGGTATCGGGGGCCGATATGGGTATTTTGTAAGGATCGGATAATATCGGATTTGTTAAATATGAAGCTGATTTACGTCACTTTTCAGCATGTTCACGCTTTACGGCTGCCGTGAACTAAATACAATGTAAAACTCCCCTTTTGAATTTTGTATTTGGAATAAGATTCTGTATGCTTGGTGAATTATTGCTGCTGCTGCACCAGCAATTAAAAGAAGGAGTACCTTCCTCTATTTTTTATCATTGTTTTGAGTTGATTTAAGGTTAAATGTAGCACAAATGCCTTGTTGTATTTGATTATTTTTGCTATCGGAGAGTTCACATTTACAGAGTTCACACACAGGTTAAGTACTGGCTTTTTGTGGTCATTCAGTTACAGTATGCACCAGCTCTTTTCCTTTTGTTATACTGAATGTTGAGGTCAGCTTTTTGATAATTGTTCCTCTTTGATATTTCTTTTAGGTTAAGTTTATGATAAAGGTGAAATATTCAATAGTGATGTGATTCTTACCTACTACCTAACTCAATAGGTCTGTTAAGCAAAAGCCAAACAATATTTTTGGTCATGTTATAATAAAAAAACATTTTAAAGTAATACTGGTTGCAAAATCTTTAATGCTTTGAAAATATTAGAAAAAATTGGATTGTATCGGATTGGTATCGGCAAAACAATATTTAAGAATATCGGAATCGGATCGGATTACAAAAAATCTGGATCCGGACATCCCTATTACTGATCACGAGTTCAAACAGGTGCCATTAATACAGGTAACAAGTGGAGGACGAGGAGGAAACAAACAAGCAAGAAATCTTGTTTGTTTGTAGTCAACCAAATGCTTATTTTCCACCATAATTTGCAAATAAATAATTTTAAAATCAGACGATAGGATTTTCCAGATTTTTTTTTTCCATTCTGTCTCTCATAGTTGATTAATTACAGGCCTGACTAAATACTTGTTTGTCCAACTGCATATACAGGTGGACGATCTTAACATTGACTGTAGGGGTGGGAACCTAAGGGTACCTCACAATACGATACGATATGCGATACGAAGCTCACGATAATGATTATATCACGATAACGATTATATCACAATAACGATTATATCACGATAATGATTATATCACGATAACGATTATATCACGATATGCCGATTATGGATATACTGGTCGGCAATATACAATATGCCAATATATGGCATACATAAAATAGAAACATTTTAAGTGAAAAAAAAAAACACTTTCTTTCATGATAAATGGAATTGAGATGCGTAATGTAGCCATTTATTAAGTAATGATACTAAAAAAAATAACAAAAAATCGATACTTGGCAAATGCATATCGATAATCGATCGCGGGAGAAAGTATCGCAATATATCGTCACACTCCTAATTTACTGTATACCAGGGTTTTAAAACTTGGTCTTCAAAGTCAATCTCACGCTCCATCCTTCCCTCACTCGTGAACAAGACCCCGAGATACTTGAACTCCTCCACTTGAGGAAGGACCTCTCCACCCACCTGGAGAGGCCAAGGCACCTCCCTGGGGAGGTGTTCCGGGCACGTCCCACCGGGAGGAGGCCCCGGGGAAGACCCAGGACACGCTGGAGGGACTATGTCTCTCAGCTGGCCTGGGAACGCCTTGGAGTCCCCCCGGACGAGCTGGAGGAAGTGTGTGTGGATAGGGAAGTCTGGGCGTCTCTGCTTAGACTGCTGCCCCCGCCACCCGGCAACGGATGAAGCGGAAGAAAATGAATGGATGGATGGATGGGTCTTCAAAGTATTTGTATCTCTCCCTACATCACAACAGCACTAGTCTCAGAGGACTTTACATAATTGTGGATTCACCAACAACCGAACAGAAAACCAAACGCCGAACACAGGAAAAATCAATAATAACAAACAAATAGGGATGACCACTGTTAATGAATGTGTGGAAATGTCCCAAATCATCACTGCGCTTAGACCCTCCTGTATAGACAAGAACCACCCAGAAACCCAGTGGGGACTAAGTGAAAAACCTCGAGGATATCCACATTGAGAGAGGGATCTGCTGCTCCGGACTGACAGACTGTAGATCCAGGACTGGAGCTGTAGATCTAGGGCAAAGGCTGTAGATCCAGGACTGGGGCTGTCGATCCAGGACTGAGCCTGTAGATTCAGGACTGAGGCTGTAGATCCAGGACTGAGGCTGTTGATTCAGGACTGAGGCTGTAGATTCAGGACTGAGGCTGTAGATCCAGGATAGAAGCTGTAGATCCAGGACAGAGGCTGTAGATCCAGGACTGAGGCTGTAGATCCAGGACTGAGGCTGTAGATCCAGGACTGAGGCTGTAGATCCAGGACTGAGGCTGTAGATCCAGGACTGAGGTTGTAGATCCAGGACTGAGGCTGTAGATCCAGGACTGAGGCTGTAGATCCAGGACTGAGGCTGTAGATCCAGGACTGAGGCTGCAGATCCAGGACTGAGACTGTAGATCCAGGACTGAGGCTGTAGATCCAGGACTGAGGCTGTAGATCCAGGACTGAGGCTGTAGATCCAGGACTGAGGCTGTAGAGCCAGGACTGAGGCTGTAGATCCAGGACTGAGGCTGTAGAGCCAGGACTGAGGCCGTAGATCCAGGACTGAGGCTGTAGATCCAGGACTGAGGCTGTAGATCCAGGACTGAGGCTGTAGATCCAGGACAGAGGCTGTAGATCCAGGACAGAGGCTGTAGATCCAGGACAGAGGCTGTAGATCCAGGACTGAGGCTGTAGATCCAGGACTGAGGCTGTAGATCCAGGACAGAGGCTGTAGATCCAGGACAGAGGCTGTAGATCCAGGACAGAGGCTGTAGATCCAGGACTGAGGCTGTAGATCCAGGACTGAGGCTGTAGATCCAGGACTGAGGCCGTAGATCCAATCCTGTAGCTTGACCTGGTCTGTGTTCTCTGGCAGGTGGCCTGGTGTCCGACCCGCACTGGTCTGCTCGCAACTCTGACCCGCGACAGCAACATCATCCGTCTGTACGACATGCAGCACGCGCCCACGCCCATCGGGGACGAGACGGAGCCCACCATCATCGAGCGCAGCGTGCAGCCGTCGGACTCTCAGATCGGGAGCTTTGCCTGGCACCCGTCCTCCCAGAACCGGATGGTTGTTGTCTCCGCCGCCAACCGCAGCATGACCGACTTCACCGTGTTCGAACGCATCTCCCTGGCCTGGAGCTCCACCTCCTCGCTAATGTGGGCCTGCGGGAGGCACCTGTACGAGTGTGCGGAGGAGGGGGAGGGGACAGACACCGACACGGACATCGCCACTAGGATGAGGCAGAGGGCTCAAGGCAGGTACGGCCACGACACAACAAACGTGTGGAGGAATCATGTGCTGGCAGGAGGCAAAGACCCACAGCTCAAGTCTCTGTGGTACGACCTCTCTTATATCCTTTACATAGTTTGGTTATTTATATATATTCATTATTATTGTCCCTATGATCATTAGATATAGATCAGATGTTACACTTTTGTAATGTGGAATGGTGTTGACGGTCTGAAAGTGAAATTTGTGCTTATGTGCATTAGTGATGTTTACCTTTGGTCTGAGCGAATGCAGAAACAGAGGAGAGGGGAGGAAATGAGAGAGAGGAGAGTAGAGTAGGAGAGGGGAGGACTTTTCCCATTATTGGGGACCAATTCAGTTTATTGTTATTATGAACACCCAGGTACCACCAGCTCAATGTCCGCCCCCCGGATGTTCAGTGGCGTGTGGGAAAGTGTAGATGGTGAAGAGCAACGGTGAGAGGACAGTGTCCCGAGGGGGCCCAGTGCTGCAGACTACCACCTCATACTCACAGCTGCGCAGCCGCACGTACTGTGGTCGGTCCGAGACGTCGATGGTCCATGCAGTGAGGTTACTGTCCGCTCCTGCATCCTCCCGAGTAAAAAAATATGACCCTCACAGCGCTCCCGACAGCGTCCTCTCTCCCTCCTCTGGAGGGAGAACGGGGTTTACTGTCAGAGATGGGGTCTGGAGATGTGGGGGCAGGGGGCTTGGGAGTAGCGCTGGACAAGTGGGGACTGTATGAGTCATGAAACTAACAGTGAATAATGATACTAAAAATAATAATAATGATAATAGTAATGCATTGGTTTTACAGTGCCTTGCGAAAGTATTCGGCCCTCTTGAACCTTTCAACATTTCGCCACATTTCAGGCTTCAAACATAAAGATATAAAAATTTAATTTTTTGTCAAGAATCAACAACAAGTAGGACACAATCGTGAAGTGGAACAAAATTTATTGGATAATTTAAACTTTTAACAAATAAAAAACTTTGTACCGCCACCTTTTGCTGCAATTACAGCTGCAAGTCGCTTGGGGTAGGTCTCTATCAGTTTTTCACATCGAGAGACTGGAATTCTTGCCCATTCTTCCTTGCAAAACAGCTCGAGCCCAGTGAGGTTGGATGGAGAGCGTTTGTGAACAGCAGTCTTCAGCTCTTTCCACAGATTCTCGATTGGATTCAGGTCTGGACTTTGACTTGGCCATTCTAACACCTGGACACGTCTATTTGTGAACCATTCCATTGTAGATTTGGCTTTATGTTTTGGATCATTGTCCTGTTGGAAGATAAATCTCCGTCCCAGTCTCAGGTCTTTTGCAGACTCCAGCAGGTTTTCTTCCAGAATGGTCCTGTATTTGGCTCCATCCATCTTCCCATCAATTTTAGCCATCTTCCCTGTCCCTGCTGAAGAAAAGCAGGCCCAAAGCATGATGCTGCCACCACCATGTTTGACAGTGGGGATGGTGTGTTCAGGGTGATGAGCTGTGTTGCTTTTACGCCAAACATATCATTTTGCATTGTGGCCAAAAAGTTCGATTTTGGTTTCATCTGACCAGAGCACCTTCTTCCACGTGTTTGGTGTGTCTCCCAGGTGGCTTGTGGCAAACTTTAAACAAGACTTTTTATGGATATCTTTGAGAAATGGCTTTCTTCTTGCCACTCTTCCATAAAGGCCAGATTTGTGCAGTGCACAACTGATTGTTGTCCTATGGACAGACTCTCCCACCTCAGCTGTAGTTATCTGCAGTTCATCCAGAGTGATCATGGGCCTCTTGGCTGCATCTCTGCTCAGTCTTCTCCTTGTTTGAGATGAAAGTTTGGAGGGACGGCCGGGTCTTGGTAGATTTGCAGTGGTCTGATACTCCTTCCATTTCAATATAATTGCTTGCACAGTGCTCCTTGAGATGTTTAAAGCTTGGGAAATCTTTTTGTATCCAAATCCGGCTTTAAACTTCTCCACAACAGTATCTCGGACCTGCCTGGTGTGTTCCTTTGTCTTCATGGTTCTCTCTGCGCTTTAAACAGAACCCTGAGACTATCAAAGAGCAGGTGCATTTATACGGAGACTTGATTACACACAGGTGCATTCTATTTATCATCATCAGTCATTTAGGACAACATTGGATCATTCAAAGATCCTCACTGAACTTCTGGACTGAGTTTGCTGCACTGAAAGTAAAGGGGCCAAATAATATTGCACGCCCCACTTTTCAGTTTTTTAATTGTTAAAGTTTAAATTATCCAATAAACTTCGTTCCACTTCACGATCGTGTCCCACTTGTTGTTGATTCATGACAAAAAATTAAAATTTTATATCTTTATGTTTGAAGCCTGAAATGTGGCAAATGGCAAAATGTTGAAAGGTTCAAGGGGGCCGAATACTTTCGCAAGACACTGTATATAGACACTCAAAGACACACACCAGACTCATTCTAGGCAATGTGGGTGAAGTGTCGTGCCTAAGGACACAATGACAGTTTGGCACTTTACAGCCGCAGCCGCTCCACTGTGGCACCTGGTGCTCCCAGAGGTCTCCCATCACAGTACTAACTAGGCCCTGCCCTGCAGGATCTGGCTTTTGCGCCATACTTGCATGAGTTATGGAAGCTAACGGGTGACCAGTTAAAACAAAAGTTACATATATATAACTATGTTTTTATGAATCCCGAATGACCACCAGAGCTTCATGTCACTCAGGAAGAATGTTAGATGATGGAGGATTATAAAGCCCTCCTATTGGTCATCCGGTAGTCACGGGTGACTCCAACTGCGGCTTACATTCAACTACGAACGTGGAGTACGCATGTGGACAAAATGTACTTTCTTGTTTACAGGTGCGCCTTATACTCCAGAAAGCACAGTTGAGGCAGCAAATCTGAGGTTTCTGCTTCTGCTCAAAAACACTAGAAAGTGGTGGTGGGGTCATGTTAGATTAGGGGTTATCATGTAGAGCACACTCTCACTGAGTTTCCCCAGCCTCAGAGCCTATGTTTGACCAAGATGCTACAGTGATGGTTTATCGGCTGTTTGAACTGAGGTGGGAAATACTGCGGGGGGACACCACACTGGGATGGGCTAAAAGCAAACAACTCAATACTACATATTGCTGTTTAAACAATTACTGAAAAGATGTTTGGATTGTTTGGAATCATAGAAAGTATTTGAGGAGTGGAGTGGACTGACCCTCGTGTATGTAGGCTGCAGTACCACGGGTGGCCTGTAGTCCATGTGGAGACAGGTTTCACACAATATTATACACCATGATGGAGTTGGACTTCTATACTATTATTTATGAATGTCCTCTCTTCCCTTTAACTCCACGTCATGCTGGCACTGACCAATCTAAAGCCCTGTTTCCACCGTCTCTATACACTAAGCTACACTACACTATACTACACTTTTTGCTGTAACGCAGTAATGTAAGGCATTACAAATCCAAAACACAACATTGTGACATCACTTGCAAAAAAGGATAGACATGCAGCCTATATGCAATAGATGAGAGTCTAAGCTTTGGTTTGATCTTTAAAGCGTCCAAAAATAGTCAATATTAACAGAGATATCACCTTCTCTAGATTCCTGTTTGAGACAGAGGCAGACACTTGTCAACGAGCGCGGGGAATATATGCGCGATGAGTGACGACTTGGCGCGTTTGAAAACAACTAAGAATTATTCACTTCCATCACGTTTAGTAAATAAAGTAGTGAGCTGCTGTGAAACAGGTCTGAGCCAGGACTGAACCAGGACTGAACCAGGACTGAACCAGGATTTACCAGTTTACCCCAAGTTTAACCAAAATCAGCAAAAGTAACAATAAAATAGGAGTAATTAACAAGCCCTTTGATTATTAGATTATTAGACTAAAAATGTAACTTTGGTGACCACTGTGGTAGAAGATTGCTGAAGCTGAAGTAGATATGTCGGATAATAGTACATTTTAAAGATGGACAGCCTCCCATATTTAGAGTTTGTTGGAGCCAAAGATATGGAACATAACAGTTAAGTGCTCTTTAACCAAAAGCTCCATCAACTTCACGCAATAGCATCATAAGCTTCATTTAGTATGTATATGTATGTATATATTATGTCACTTAAAAGTAATGCAGTAGAGTTGTAAATAACACTAATAAGTAATACATAATGTTTTACGTTTTTGTTAAACGTGAAACTACTCCACTCCACTCCACTCCCATGCTCTGCTCTACTTCCCCCAATTGGGAGTGTTTTTCACCGGCCCTGTTTAACCAGTTCCAGGTCTTTTGGTCCCTTCTGGCCCTGGTTCTATCCAGGGTGAGCTGATGCTAAAGTGTTCTAACTGACAGGGATAGGCCAGAGTGCTGCTGGAAGATATGGTTACCAAGGAATTTTCCTGGTCTGTTGTGGGTAAGTTGCAAGGATACAGTGCCAGATACTAAAGTTTAATGGAAATGTATCCATGTAGAGTATGGTAGATTAGGGTAGAGCACTATAGTTGAATAAGCTCATATTTGTGTCAATGGTTTTTAAGTAAGTAAGTAAGTAAGTAATCTTTATTTATATACCGCCCTTCACAGACCAGACTCACAAAGCGGTTTACAATTGTTATTTTTGGGCACTTGTCCTCTCACTCCACACAGAGATGGGAGCGGGGTCGCCGAACAGGAGGCGCATGCCAGACCTATTGTACATATTTTTTTAGTTAGTTTAATTCAGAACTAAATCTGTGTAGAATATATGTTATTTGTCTGAAAGTCCTTTCTGAGCTTTTCCTATGTGAGTGCTACATATGAAGCAGTGTGCGGAGGACCTGGACCTCAAGCTTCAGGGGAACAAGCAGTCTGTGGTCTACTCCGGGATCAAGAATATCGTCAAAACCAGCTCCGGTGAGGACCAAAGTTACCACTCTAACTACAGGTCTTTGAGTCCTGGATGACCGGCAGAAGAGGAGCCACAAGTTTACAGCATGTGTCTGAGATAATATGGGCCACAATGATGTCCACGTGAGTCATTTAAGGGTTAAAAACATAAAAAACCCAAAGACTGATTTAGTCAGCAACCAATTGTGCAAGTTCTCTCACTTAAAAGTATGAGGGAGGCCTGTAATTTTCATCATAGGTTATACCTCTATGAGAGACAGAATAATTTTTTTTTTTAAATCCAGAAAATCTAACCCTAACCCTAATCCTAACCACTGATTTTTAAATGTATATATTTTTTTCTAATTGTAGAATATAAGTGTTTGGTCACGTACAAACAAGAAGCAAGATTTCTGGCTCTCACATTCCTGTAACTTATTTAAGAGGCTCCTCTGTCCTCCACCTGTATTAATGGCACCTGTTCATGTTATCAGTATGAAAAGACACCTGTCCACAACCTCAAATAGTCACACTCCAAATTCCAAGCGCTGCCAATCAGGCTGGGAAGACTGATTCTGCAATAGGTAAGCAGCTTGGTGTGAAGAAACCAACTGTGGGAGCAGTTATCAGAAAATGGAAGACATACAAGACCACTGATAATCTCCCTCGATCTGGGGCTCCACACAAGATCTCATCCCGTGGGGTCAAAATGATCATGATAACGGTGATCAAAAATCCCAGAAGCACACGGGGGGACCTGGTGAATGAGAGCTGGGACCAAAGTAACAAAGGTTACCATCAGTAACACACTACGACGACAGGGAATCAAATCCTGCAGTGCCAGACGTGTCCCCCTGCTGAAGCCAGTGCATGTCCAGGCCCGTCTGAAGTTTGCCAGAGAGCACATGGATGATACAGCAGAGGATTGGGAGAATGTCATTTGGCAGATTAAACTAAAATAGAACATTTTTGTAAAAACTAAACTCGTTGTGTACTCGTTGAGGAAAAAGAATGCTGAGTTGCTTCTAAAGAACACCATACCTTCTGTGAAGCACGGGGGTGGAAACATCATGCTTTGGGGCTGTTTTATGGCAAATGGACCAGGACGACTGATCCGTGTAAAGGAAAGAATGAATGAGGCCTATCAGCAAGGGCATTGAAGATTAAATGTGGCCGGGTCTTTCAGCATAATCTCAAAGACACTGCCCGGGCATCAAAGGAGTGCCTTTGTAAGAAGCATTTCAAGGTCCTGGAGTGGCCAAGCCTGCCTCCAGATCTCAATTCCATAGAAAATCTTTGGAGGAAGTTTGTTTGTGTTGCTCAGTCACAGTCCCAAAACATCACTGCTCTAGAGAAGATCTGCATGGAGGAATGGGCCATAATACCAGCAACAGTGTGTGAAAACCTTGTGAAGACGTACTGAAAAAGTTTGAGCTCTGTCATTGCCAACAAAGGGTATGTAACAAAGTATTGAGATTAACTTTTGTTATTGACCAAATACTTATTTTCCATCATACATGGCAGATAAATTATAAAAAATCAGACAATGCGGTTTTCCGGATATTTTTTCCCATTCTTTCTCACATAGTTTAGGTACCTATGACAAAAATTAAAGGCCTCCCTCATCTCTTTTAGTGGGAGAACTTTTCCCCACTGTAGATGGACAATGCTAGCCCGCTAGCTCAATGAAGCCCAATAGGGAGTCTCCTATTAATATGCATGAAAAAGTAAAATCCTTGTTTTGAGTAACCATTTGTGTCACACTCACTATTTTGCGATTCAAAAATATGTCTTGATCTTGGTGTTTGTATTGTGGTACTGTCTTTGTGAATCCAGATATGAACCATATAAGCACTGACCAATCAGAGGCCTTTATTTGCGGGGCAGGCTGTAGATCTGGGCTGGGGACTGCAGTCCTCGGGTGCAGGTCTACGATGCCAGGTTCAGGGTTCCCGCTAGCACACAATGAAAAAACAATGAGACAGTGGGTGAGACCATGAGCAGTGAACCTGATGCTTCTGGAGCTTGGGTCAAATGCGTCTCCGTTCCCTCTGTGCTCTCCTCAGGTGCTTCGGAGAGCCGCCGGTGCTGGAGCGGCTCAGAGCGGCAGACAGATGTGCCGCGCTTCAACAGCGAGGAGCGCAGTCTGGCCCTGAGGTTGTGTGGCTGGACGTCCCGTGGGTCTGAGCAGGATGTGGAGCTCCTCTTGAGGACGCTGGAGCAGGAGCAGGAGTGGGAGAGAGCCGCCGCTGTGGCTCTATTCAATATGGACATACGGCGAGCCATCCAGATCCTCAACAAGGGAGCTACTGCAGAGAGGGGTGAGCAAGCTTTACATATGTACTAAGAGAGCTACTGTGGTGAGAGGTGAGAGCTACTGCAGAGAGAGGTGAGCAAGAACCCAGCATGTACTTTTCTAGCAGCTTTGCTATGTTCTAACACTGTTCCCTTGTCAAAAATGTACCTTTTTTATACACCCTTCATTACTGCCACTTGTAATACTCCTAGCTAGCTACCTTCCCATACCCATTTTTTGTTGTTGCATAATTCGGCTATTTTTGTTTAAGTTAATGGCTTTTTACAATAACTTTTTGATTCTTTTTTTAAAAGAGTATATAAAGGTTTATAAAATTGTTTTTTTGTCATGACAAAAGAAAAGTTTGCAAACATTCCGATAATCCAATACCAAACACACAAAAAGGAGAGAGGAGAAGAGAGAAGAGAGAAGAGTGGAGGAAGGAGAGGATAGAGGGGAGAGGAGAAAAGAGGTGAGGAGAAGAGAGGAGAGGGAGTAGGGCTGCTCTAGTCAAACATCAACATTGCAATATTTCTGAACAACCTTGTTTTGTATCAGTTTCAGCTGGCGTCCAATGTTTGATTGTTGATTGTGATTGACAAAGTTGTGCCGCGGTTTGGGGAACACTGCTGTAGTTAGTGTCAGGATCAATCGTTGTTAAAGTAACTGTGTTTGAGAACCTGAGCACTCACTTCTAAAGACCACGTATAGAGCACTCCAGTACCTTGAAGCCTGTACACATAATATAAGAGGTCATTTTGTCACCGTTCAAACAGTGATGTCAACGGGACGTACCGAGGGCCCTGTGTCCAAGTGTCTTGAAAGGGGAAAATTCCAGCTTGTCTGAGTTTCTTTAGTATGAGCGATGATGGCTGATTCACTGGAGAAAGGAGTGTACACATGCAAAAGAGAAATGTGTGTTTGTGTGAGTGCTCAGGTCAGTGTGTTCCCTCAGTTGCCAGAAAATGTGTTTGAGAAGTAACTTGCTCTAAAGACTTTCCCAGGCACTCTGCATACTGGAGAAGGGTGTAAACATAGACAAGTTTGATATCCCTGCAATCGCACCTCAGCAGTTGGTTAGAAAAGTGTATAAAGTGTGTGTGAGAGCTTTTACAGCATTAAAACATAGAACTTCCACTTCAAGGATTTCACTTATTATGGGTTTTTACTAGAACAAATCATCCCCGCGATAAACCAGCGATAAACCAGGGACCAGTGTTTTCTTGTTCGCTTCTCGCACTGGTCTGAAATGGTGGTGTTTCTGCAGGTGACCTTAACCTGAACGTGGTGGCCATGGCCCTGTCTGGATACACAGATGAGAAGTCGTCTCTGTGGAGGGAGATGTGCAGCTCTCTCAGACTGCAACTCAACAACCCCTACCTCTGCGTCATGTTCGCCTTCCTCACCAGCGAGCCCGGCGCCTATGACGGAGTGCTGGTAAGGATGGCTCTGAAGGTGATGTCTGTGTCTCTCTGGTCTCTCTCTGGTCTCTGGACTCTCTCTTGTCTCTAACAGTTTAGTCTAATTAAATGTATTTGGTTTATGCCTAATATATTAAGCAACAACTAGCTTCCTAGATTCTCTGTATAATAATCTGTAACTTTAATTGTAATCTATGTTTACCATATGAATCTGTAGCATAATCTCAAGAATTTTTCTAGTTGAATGTATTGATTATAGTCCCTTCTCTTGCCATAACCACTGCCACTAAGATCTGCTGGAGGAGTTAGAAAAGACCTGTCCTGGCCCAGTGTGACTTTCTGTATAATGTTATGTGGCTCTGACACAAAGGAGTCTGTGAGAACATAAACGCTATTTCACAGTGTCATCCAGCCAACTTCAGCTCTGCCAATATAGCCGTGGTATGTCACGTTGTCTTATCTCAGGTATCTTTAGACACGGGTTTATTATCCCCTGTTTTATGAACTGATATTCTATAAAGCCCTGTTTCCACCAGCTCTACCACTCTACCCTACTCTACCCTGCTCTACTCTATTGTTCTGCTCTACTTTTCTCTACTCCACACGGCCCTACCCTGGTCTACTCTACTCTACTCTACTCTCCCCCGATTGGGAGTAATTCCACTGGCCCTGTTTAACTGGTACCAGGTCCCACTTTGCCCTGGATCTATCCAGGCTGACCTGGTACTCTCCCTCCAAGCCTCTCCATAGGTCCCTGTAGGGTTGATGTGTCTCAGTGATGTTTCTGTTGTGGTTTCAGAATGAGAGCAGTGTGGCGGTCAGGGACAGAGTGGCCTTTGCCTCCATGTTTCTGAATGACACTCAGGTGAGATATTGTTTTATTATGTTCTTTACACACTTCTGTGTCATAAAAGAGTGAAGTGAGGCTGCCCTATCAGATGCCCAGATGCATACACACACACAGACACACACACGTTGTGTATTGTTGAAAAAAACCTTCTAAGGCTTAGAATTTAAGCCTTTCTCAGTGGAGTTTCCATGTTCTCCCCATGTCTATTTAGGGTTCCTCCTAGTGGCCCGATTTCCCCTACCAATGAAAACATGTTTAATAGGTCTGACTGTAATGTGTGAAAAATTGGATGGTTAGAGGCTTCAATAGCATCTTGCTTCTTCTCACCACGTGGAGTGAATAGAAATTACTGGTACACAAAAACATTGAACTCAATAAACACTAGTCAGGCCCAACCCTTGTGCCAAGACCAGACAAGATCAGGCATCGGCTAATTGGCTCTCACATACTTCTCTGCACAGGCCTTTAGTAGAACATTCATAGATTAGATCTTACATTTTTATGACATAGATTAGAGTCACTAATACTAGTAACTGTCAGTGTTGGATAACATTACATAAGAGTACAATTAAGGCTTGTGTTTGTTATTTTTGTCCTATTTTGTTGCATTTGATCTTTTTGCGTACTCTGGTCTCTGGTTTATCACAGGGGTTATGTATTGTAAAATAAGCCACAAAAGGTGAAATCCTTAAAGTAACAGCTGTATGTTTTAAGGCTGTAAAACCCATCACACACTTACTACACTTTTCTAGCCAGCTGAACTCACGACTGCTGAAGCACCATTGCAGAGACATCAAACCTGTTGGTTGTTGGTTCGAGCACTGCTGCATTTGTTGAAAGCCTTGCATACAGCTGTATTACAGCTGTGAGATACAGCTGCAGAGAACACCAAGACAGGAGGGCAGGAGCAGGACTGAGGGTTACGAGAAGACTATAGCGAGAGACCAGCGAGAGACCAGCGAGAGACCAGCGAGAGACCAGCGAGAGACCAGCGAGAGACCAGCGAGAGACCAGCGAGAGACCAGCGAGAGACCAGCGAGAGACCAGCGAGAGACCTGCGAGAGACCTGCGAGAGACCAGCGAGAGACCAGCGAGAGACCAGCGAGAGACCAGCGAGAGACCAGCGAGAGACCAGCGAGAGACCAGCGAGAGACCTGCGAGAGACCTGCGAGAGACCTGCGAGAGACCTGCGAGAGACCAGCGAGAGACCAGCGAGAGACCAGCGAGAGACCAGCGAGAGACCAGCGAGAGACCAGCGAGAGACCAGCGAGAGACCAGCGAGAGACCAGCGAGAGACCAGCGAGAGACCAGCGATAGACCAGCGAGAGACCAGAGAGAGAGAGACAAAAAGTTTACTTCTATATGTCATTATACTAGCGGTTACATTTACGCATCACAAAAAGTAAACCAAGTTACAGTGAGGGACGAGTGGAACTGAGAGTAAAGAGTTATTTTTATGAGGCAAGCAGGAGCAGCTGCTGTCATGAAAGACCTGATGTTGCCTTAATCATACACACGCATCTCCACATAACACAGTCTGCTTTGACTGATGTGACTGTTTCTAATCATTCACCACTTCTGAAATGGAGTATCCAATCAAAACCATTACAGACAGGGTTTCTTACCTAATACTGTAGATGCAGTTTGCCATGTTCATCTTTCCTATAGATTAACAACTGGACTTCAACTTTCTCTGGTCTCTCTCTGGTCTCTCTCTCTCTGTTGTCTTTCTGGTATCTGTCTGTTTCCAGTTACCTCGATACATTGACAAGCTCAGCGGCGAGATGAAGGAGACAGGGAACCTGGAGGGTATCCTGCTGACCGGACTGACGAAAGACGGAGTGGACCTGATGGAGAGCTACGTGGACCGGACCGGAGATGTGCAGACAGCCAGCTTCTGCATGCTCAAGGTACCATTAATTAAGAACTATACTGTTGTAAAGCAGCATTATGAAATGTCTCTGATCTGGTCGATAGCCTGTATACAGTATATAGCTCTATAAAGCCCAATATGGAAGTGTTCATGGTGAGATTTTACTCCCACTCTCTCTAATTATCTTACATGTATAAATGTACTCCCCTTGCTCACCATTTTGGGCTAGAGTACAATAGAACAGTGAAGAGCAGCCACCACAGTGAAATAGCTGCTGCCCACTCACCCACAGAGTGCTCTCTGCGTGAGCTTTTGAAATGGAACACCTGGTTATTGATTGTTTCGTTCGATCGGTGCAGCGCCCTTCCCTGTGGAGGAATGTGAGCGTTTACAGCTGCGACAGGAGAGGGCCGCGGAGAGAGATATGAGCACAACGCAGCACTCTGCCCAAGGACAGGTCAGAACAGGAGACTGAAAAACAGATCATCCTGGTTTTGACATGTGGACTAATTTAGGAGACCGTGGGAATTTACAGGACTTAGAGTTGAGTATAGTTAAGTTATTCTTTAGGGTACTTGTACGGAAATGTGTTCTCTGCATTTGACCCTCTATTACATACATGTCAAAGTCAAATACATCAGAGGGCCAAAAAAACAAATTGAATACAAGTCGAGGGCCAGACTGGTTCAACGTTTATTAAGACATATTACAATGATTGCATATGACCTCTTGAACCAAGACCTAACACACTGTACCATATTTCATTTCATAATTAAATGAATAATCTAATATTTTTGTATTGCTCTGTCAGTAATTTCAAGTGTAAAAAAAATGTTCAACAGGCTCTCAGACAAAAACATTCTTCCTTCAAAGAGAAAACACATTAAATAAATAATCCAATATTTTATACTAATCGAATATCATCCTGGGGGCCAAGATAATTCATGTGCAGGCCCAGATCTGGCCCCCGGGCCTTGACTTTGACACCCATGCTCTATCAGGAGCAGTGGTCGCCGCACTGCAGCGCCCGGGGACCCGTCTCCAGATGTTGATGCTGGGAGTTATTGTGCATGGTTAGGTGAAACAGGAGCACCCCGAGGAAACCTAACTCCACTCAGAAAGTCCCTGTTCTAACCTGAACTGAGAAGTGAGAGTTCTAACCACTCAGCCTCCAGGCCGAAGGGAGGAGATCAGAGCTTTACCTAATCCTATTGACTTTCATGTAAAAGTAAACTCTGGCTCAGTAACCGTTTGTGTCACACTCACCATTTTGGGATTACATCCGTGGTGTAGCCCTCTCTGTGATCCTGGTGTTTATACTGTTTGGTCAAAATCCATATTGTTTATATTGGTTGGTCAAAAATTCTTTGTAAATCCAGGTATAAGCCATATAAGGTTTGGCCAATTAGATGCTTTCATTCACAGGGGAGACTCCAGCTTGCCTTTACAGCAAGTCTGCCCCTCTTTCTGTGCACAGCTCACGTCCAGCTTATGTTCAAACAGATTTCTTCCGCATTAAGGCTGACTGTGGTGAAATCACACTCGCTCAGTCCACTCCTGATATATGCATTATAGGTGAGAAAGGGTGTGTCTAACCGGGACTTGATTTTGAACTGAAATGTCTCTCCACAATTGAAAAAGGAACTGAGGTTCCATCTCTTTGCGAAGACTACAGCCATCTCTCTCGGATGGCTGTAGTCGTCGCATGCAAACTCTCATAATGACTCTTGTCCATGTGATAGGGCTCCACTGGGGATGTGCTGAAGGACCCTCGGGTTCAGTGCTGGATTGAGAACTACAGGAACCTCCTGGACGCCTGGAGGTTTTGGCACCGACGGGCGGAGTTTGACATCCACCGAGGAAAACTGGACCCCAGCTCCAAACCGCTAGCACAGGTGATCCTCTGGCCTCTTTGTGTCTTTCTTTCTGTTCTCTCTCTGGTCTCTCTCTGGTCTCTCTCTGGTCTCTCTCTGGTCTCTCTCTGGTCTCTCTCTGGTCCCACAGTCCTGCTCCTGCCGCTCAGCGCGGTATCCTCTGTAGCTGTATTTTACAGTGTATGCACAACTTTTGGCAGCTGCAGCAGCACTGAGACTTACAACCATCATGACTGATATCTCTGTGACCGCACTTCAGCAATTGTGAGTTCAGGTGGTTAGAAAATGGCTTAATGACTTCCGGCGCCGTGCCGGCGTGGCCAGGATGGAAGCAGGCAAACACAAAGCAGAAGATTGAAACAACAGTGGGTGACGCAGTAGACTCGGGAGACGCGGCAGACGTGGGAGAAGCTGCAGGAAAAGAACACATCACTAATCGCATTCTCTGCCCCACCGCCGGCTATGATAATGATGATGATGAAAGCAGTTCTTGAGAGAAGAAGAAGAGTATAGAAACTTTTTGAAAATAAATCTTTACACAAAAATTGACATTATCCAACATGGCCGCCATATTGATAATGTCACGATATGCAAATTAAATGATGAATCAACTTCCATCCTTCATTTTGCTTCATACTAAACATATTTTTCATTTACAGTATGCCTTTATCTCAAACCACTTTAAAGTTTTAGCCTTTTGAAATCTTGAAATTGTACATTTTGTTGAAAAAACTCTGGCAACTAAATGATCAACATGTTGTTTTTTTAAGGCTGTATACTATTTTTTTATTTTTTATTATTTATATGTTTCTCTTGTTAAACCTACTCTTATTAATGACATTAATGTCCTATTTTATGAATGGTTAGCCAAACATTGTTGTAACAGGATTGGGCGGTGGGTGTTTTTGGGAGACTGGGGGCCTATGAGACCTGGTGGATGTTTGCAAGGTATGTCCCTGAAGCAAAAAAGAAAAATCAGGCTCAGGACCTTTTTTTGCTTTAGGCCTTGAAAATGTATAAAGTGTGTTTGAGGAGCTTTACTGCCTTAAAACATAGAGCTGCTCTTTCAGGGATATATCTTATTCTGGCTTAATGTTAGAACACATTAACCCTGCAACAAACCAGGGACCACTGTATCTCACTGGCATTTTTACCTTAAAGCTACCCTGTGTAATTTTTACAGCTGCTCCATATGAAAAAACATGTTAACTAATAACAAACGTTTTTAAGAGTATTTACCTCCACCAGGTGCACTTTATTGATCCCCATAGGGCAATTCATCCTCTGCATTTGACCCATCCTGATGCCACTAAGGTTTACGTCAGGAGCAGTGTTCGCCATAGTAACAGCGCCCGGAAACCCATCTCCAGATGTTGATGCTTGGCTTGGTCAGGACTACCAGAGCTGGTACCTAGTGTGCATGTGTTTAGTGGAAGGGAATCCGGAAGTACCTGGAGGAAACCTACGCAAGCATGGGGAGAACATGCAAACTCCACTCAGAAGGACCCTGTTCTGACCGGGATTCGAACCCAGGACTTTCTTGCTGAGAGCCGGAGTGCTATCCACTCAGCCACCGTGCCGCCCAGCTCCTGTACATCTCCTGCTTCTTTGATCATCGTAGTCTCCTCTTCTCTTCACACTGCGTTTGTAAAACTATATATTATAATAGATCCCACGTCTGAACACGGTCTTGTTTACATGCCGGCTCCACGCGACTGTCGAGTGCCCGAGACGTTTGGAGAGATCCGGTCATTTATCAAACTAAAGTAGGAGCACTGTCTTTGAGCGCTCCTAAACTCAAAGGCTTCCGTACTATATTGGACTGCAATATAAGATCTCAACGCTAGATGGCACTAAAAATTACACAGTGTACCTTTAAGTTTGGCCTTTTATATTCCTTGTTTTGAATATGAATATGAGATCTGTGTAGCATTTTTACATGTTTGTTCAAACTAAGGAAAATGAATGTAAAATGACACATTAGTGGGCTGAGCTGCATGTCTCCCTGCTGTAGGTGTTTGTGAGCTGTAATTTCTGTGGGAAGTCCATCTCGTACAGCTGCGCGGCCATGCCTCACCAGGGCCGCGGCTTCAGTCAGTACGGGGTCAGCGGATCTCCCACCAAGTCCAAGGTGACCAGCTGTCCCGGCTGCAGGAAGCCTCTCCCCCGCTGTGCCCTGTGCCTTATGAACATGGGCACACCGGTCTCCAACTGCCCAGGTAACTAACTACTAGCGCTTGTGCAATAGACCCAGCCCTCCTACTGGGTAAAAGACTCAACTTGAACTTTTGTAAATGTTGTACGACTACAACCATGGACTGTATTTAGATCAAGCACCTAGTCTTCAAAATGTCTGCCAAATGTTTCCAAGATGTCTGCTCCTGGTCTCCAAGGTGTTGGACCATTCAGATCAATGTCCTGTGCTCATTGGCTAATGCTCACACCATGGACGTCCAAACATTAGCAGAAGTGAGGCTCTTGTTTCCTTGGTCTTGTGCAGTAGGTGCACAGAGGTTCTACTTCAGCAGGACCAGAGTAACACATGATCTCATGCTCGTACACAGAGTGACTTATGAGCTTTCTGACCAATCAGAGCACCACAGAGAGAGACCAGAGAGAGACCAGAGAGAGACCAGAGAGAGACCAGAGAGAGACCAGTGAGAGACCAGAGAGAAACCAGAGAGAAACCAGAGAGAGACCAGAGAGAGACCAGAGAGAGACCAGAGAGAGACCAGAGAGAGACCAGAGAGAGACCAGAGAGAGACCAGAGAGAGACCAGAGAGAGACCAGAGAGAGACCAGAGAGAGACCAGAGAGAGCCAGAGAAAGAGAGACCAGAGAGAGACCAGAGAGAGACCAGAGAGAGACCAGAGAGAGACCAGAGAGAGACCAGAGAGAGACCAAAGAGAGACCAAAGAGAGACCAGAGAGAGACCAGAGAGAGACCAGAGAGAGACCAGAGAGAGACCAGAGAGAGACCAGAGAGAGACCAAAGAGAGACCAAAGAGAGACCAGAGAGAGACCAGAGAGAGAGACCAGAGAGAGAGACCAGAGAGAGACCAGAGAGAGACCAGAGAGAGACCAGAGAGCAGGGCTGGACTGGCCATCGGGCGTACCGGGCAATGCCAGAAGGGCCGATGCCCATATTTGGGCCGGTCTGTTTGCCTCATACAAAAAACATGTTTGTGAAAAGTGTAAATCCATTGAGAACTGTTCAAGGGGAGCGCGCGTGTCCGCGGGGCACCTGCTGCATGTACTCGAACGGGATTCCACCACCTCAGCGGCCGCAGTGTTCCCACATCCAGCGGCTCTGAGCTGGACGCAGGAACCGCTCACCGGGAACCGCTCACAACACAACACGGCGAGCGCGTAGCCGCAACGTGACCATGTACCCAAGACCATAAACGCGCACAGGACCATGCGTGTCTTTGCGTAATTTGTGCACCCAATAAATACACCGCTGCAGGAAACAGTCCGCGTCTCCCCTCTCCTCTCGAAGTGCGACTAAATTAAAGCTCGGGTACCTAAATTTTCCATTGCATTAAAAGTTCATGTTTGAGCCCAAAAGTAAAATGTTGTGAACAGATTAAACAGATTTAGAGCCAGCAAATGGCTGTCAATATGCATTTCAGAAATGTTTACCAATTCTCATCCCTGTAACAAACAATAGTATTGTCTGTGCCCACCTCCCTCACTCTGAGACATGTTTATTACTCTGTTTAATGTAGACTATTGTACTTTGTTTTATTGTTGAAACTGCAGACATCCTGATCCTCTACAGTATTTGCTTCCACATACTGTATAAACCAGGGGTCGGCAACCTTTAGTGCTCCTCCAGTGGCTCCTGGAGCCTTTTAAAAAATGTCTGAAAATGGAGTGTGAGGGCTATATTTTATTTCTAGTTTCAATGTGGTTTCTGTAGGAGGAACAACATTCTTAACGTTTTTCAATGCTGCAAAAACTTGTATAAGTAATATTCAATTTTAACTGTGTGTGCGCATGGATCCCAAAGATAAAGAGAGAAAGAGTCGATAAGACTGGACTAAGAATGAGAATGAACATTTGCTTTCAGTCAATGAGGAAGAACTGCTTCATGTTTGTAATGAGAAGTTTTGTTGCAACAGGAGGAACAATGAAGCTTTAAACAGTGTTCACTGAAAGATTCATTCATCATAAAGTCAGAGCACCTATTTTCAGACTTCAAATACCTTCGCTAAGACGGTGAAAGAAAAGGCCATTAAGGACATTCAGCTCCAGCAAACTTCAGCCTGTGATGGATATGAATAGACAGTGATGCAGGTGAACTCTGAGCCAAAAAGCAGATTTATTTACTGTATTTGTACAATTGCAAGAAGGTTAAAGTTAAAGCAGAGTTGTCACGTGGTGCGTCTCCAGGACACGCTGCAATGAAAATACACATCTGATAATCATGAATGGTTTTTATGTGTTTGTAGCCTTTACTTTGTCATTTAGATATTAGGCTAATATAGCTAATATAGCTAATGTAGCTAATACAGCTTCAGCCCCTGTTACCTTCATATAAGCCTTATACAACGCTGTTTTGTTTTTTTGCGGCTCCAGACACATGTTGTGTTTAGTTTTTTTTGTCAAATATGGCTCCTTGAACCTTTTGAGTTGCCTGGGCCGCTAAGAAGGAAAAAATGCCCGGGCCGTTTTTTTGTCCCAGTCCAGCCCTGCCAGAGAGAGACCATACGAGACCTTTAAGTTTAAACTTAAACTTAAAGGATTGATTTAGAAAAACCTGCAAGTGAAAGCCAGTGGCTACTATAGCCTTTGGTTAAAGTGGTCCGCACATTAAAAGCGGGTTTCCCCTTTGTGATGTTACTTGCGTTAAACGTGGAAAAGGAAGCTGCAGGGATGAGCAACCAAAATGCAATGTTTCTAATTCATCATCACAGTGAACAAGTGCGCAGTGAAAGTAGTTGCAAAAGTTGTTCTAATTAATTTTTATCCCCTCATCCCCCCGGCTTCCCTTTCTTCGTTTACCGTAGGTGACAGTATAAATAGGCAACCCGCTTTTGATGTGCGGACCACTTTACTGCTGCGGTTTTTCGCTGTTCTTTTCCAAAGGAATTAGAAAAAAAACTTTATCTGGCCCCAGTGGGCCGTACAACCGACCACACAACAAGAATGGACCACTTGATTTATTAAAACCTCTCTCCAAACGTCTAAAACTAGCTAACTCTCTTGCATCCATGTAGCTTTCTATGCTGTTTTGCCACCTAGTCACGTGACCGGCGCTGAAAAACTATAAACAACGACGTCACTCCACGATCTGCCTATAAAACCTGTGCATTTTTATTATCTTATGTTATCGGTAATCCCGAGCTCAGCATGTCTCTGTTATCGGCAGGTCCGGGAAAGTCCGAGGAGAAGACAGATCTGACCAGAGAGAACAAACTGGCTCAATTCAACAACTGGTTCACCTGGTGTCACAACTGTAGGCACGGCGGCCACGCAGGACACATCCTCAGCTGGTTCAGGTGAGCACAGGGACACATCCTCAGCTGGTTCAGGTGAGCACAGGGACACATCCTCAGCTGGTTCAGGTGAGGGTGTGGACCATAACTCCTGCTTCTTAGGCCCCGACTTCACTGGCTGCGTAAAACGTACCACGAATCTGTCCAAACGTGTCCGTTTCATCTCCGTCTCCGTTCTCTCCATGAGGGTGAATGGAAGTGGCTCCACTGCCCGCGACGTGCGTCCGTCCGCTGAGGGTGCAACGGACGCGGACGGACGAAATAGAAACAATCCTATTTTTTACGTCCGTCGACGCGTATTCTGATCCGTTTTCCATTGAAAAATATATTTTCCACATTATTATACATGTATTGATACAGTATATGCTGTCGTCCTGGTTAAAGTGTTTGTTAATGACAATGATTATTAACAAATGTAATTTATTGTCATAAATTGTAAATTGTAATAAAATGAAACAATTGTTTCTTGATCGTAAATCTACATTTTTTTTTTGCGTAATGTTAATACGCTAAACTTTACATACACCTCGCTCTTTTTGCTCTCGCTCTGCCGCTTCTACCTCCGAGGCGCTCTCTCCTCACTGCCGTGCGCACCCCCCCACACACACACACACACACACACACACACACACACACACACACACACACACACACACACACACACACACACACACACACACACACACACACACACACACACACACACACACACACACACACACACACACACACACACACACACACACACACACACACACACACACACACACACACACACACACACACACACACACACACACAGAGCTGCAATAATGATAGACAGATCTCACAACAACACGGGATATGTTGGAGTTCTTTTCTCTTTTCTCTCTCCCCTTTTTCCAAATGCTTTCAATAAGTTTTGCCTCATCCATCGCGACGTCCTCGATGCTTCAACAGTGCCGTGCTTTGCACAGATCATAGCCACAGCTCATGCACATCACACACCGCTTCTTCTATTTCACGGGGTGCTGTTAAACGCACAGCCAGAGCTCCGCGCTGCTGCAGCCGGTTTGGCCACTATTCCGTTTTACGGACGTCTCACGGGCAGCAGCCAACGCGCGTCAACGGAGACGCGCCCGGTGGAGTCCTGGCCTTAGAAAGAAGGTCCTGGGTTTGATTACCTAAACACTACTAAAGACTACTAACACCATCTATTTACATCTAGGCTCTTTTGAATGTTGTGAGGTCACAGGAACACAATGGTTTTTCCCTAATTATACACTCTGTTCTGGTGTGTTGTTTTGTGCAGAGACCACAGTGAGTGCCCCGTGTCGGCCTGCACCTGCAGATGCATGCAGCTGGACACAACGGGGAACCTGGTGCCTTCAGACAGCAGCTAGACCGGACCACCAGCAGCTACTAACCCTCACCTGGGGCTCTCCGGGGGCTCAAGGGTGCGGATAATCCGGGATGTGAAGAAGGGAGTGAGTGAGTGTTACTGATCAGACTAACGCAATCAAAGGACAATCGCACATCACTAGGTTATGAAGAGTCCAGGGTCAATGTTAAACCATAAGAATACCTACTTTAGTTAAGCAGACAACGCAACCATGTAGAGTGTATTAGATGTAGATTAGATGGGAGTAGATTAGATGGGATCAATGTTCAAACATCATGTTTTTAGTAAGAGGGCCACTTTAGTTCACCATACTTGTCCAGAGGTTGGCATCACAGATAGTAAAACTGTTTTGACCAGATAAGTCCATATAGATTCACATTTGACAGAAGTTGGCTCATGTTTACTATCTCGCCAAAGTTGAATTTGTGCCATATATGGAAGTTTGGGACAACATTGGTCAGTTTATACAAATAAAGTAGACGACTGGATTCCAAAGGTTCTGAGCTTCGTGTCTATATAGGTGAAGCTGAAGGCTTGATGACACTGTGCCTGCTCTAATCCTTGGCGAGTATATTAATCCTGGACTCTTGATGTCTTGGTGATGTCACATGAATATTCACAGGTGTTGGTCTGGTTCACTTTAAATGGACCGATAATGGTTCAATTGGAGAAAAAACCTGAGAAAAATCTGTTTGACAAGACTCTCTAGTCTCTTTCTGTGGTCTCTTTCTCTGGTCTCTCTCTGGTTTGTCTTTCGCAAGATAGAAACTGATTTAAAGAAGAAATATTTTACTATTTCTTGCATTGAGACTATTTTCGTGTTTTAAATGTGAATGATAGATTCAGTGGAAAATATTTGGGGAAACAAGTATGAATGATCCCGGAGTTTATATCATAATATAAACACCAGGATCTCACAGAGTGGTACACCACAACTAAGCCCAAAATGGTCAGTGTAACAGATACTGAGCTAGAGGCGTTTACTTTATGTTAGTCAATAGAAGCCAGAGTGAGTTAGACCAAAACTTTATCCATGAGCTCTTCCCTGTTGGGTTTCATTGAGCTAGCGAGATAGCATTGTCCATCTGTAAACAGTCTATAATTTTGCATCCACAAGTTAACCAGATTTGGTCAAGTTAAAGCGAACTAGACCAACTGGTAAGAATGACATATAAAGGGAGAAAATGCAGCTTCACTTATAGAATCGCTCAGGACGTAAACACTGAGGAATGTCACCTGTAAATCAATTGATCTATTAAAGCAGATGTATAAAATAATATTTTCCAATGTTTTATTTGTGATTTCCTACAATTTGCTGTGAATGTAATAAAGATCTATAGCTGGGGAACCTGACTTTGAAACCTCAATGATGGAACTGTTTAATAAAATCTGTTAAACTAGTGACTGGTTTGTTTATATTACTAGTTTTCAAATGCTTATATTTTGGTCTGGTGTTCCTCTGGTCTCTCTCTGGTTTCTCTCTGGTCTCGCTCTGCCAAAAGAATGACTTTGCCTAATGTGTATGGGTTAATGTTTACGTGCATGTGTGTGTGCGTGGTAATGAGGACTCCCTTCCACTCGGCTTTAGGGGGTCGACTGCCTGGTGCTCTTGTCAAAGGGAGGCACACTCCCCCCTCCTCCCCCTCTCTCCTCAGCAGAATACAGCAGCTGCTCGGCACACTGTCCAAAATCCTCCAGATTGTTCCCTTCATAAAGAGCTTCAGCTGCCGGAACAGTGAGGGAGGGGAGGATTGTACGCCCCTTCCACACATGCTCCTACAGCGAGGGAGGAGAGGAAAGGGGGTAGGGGGTAGGGGGGGACCCTCAACACGCACTCAGAAAAGAAAGGAAAAGAAATGTCTGCATGTTCACTCTTGTGCTGCTCAGTACCAATGTTATAATCCAAAAAGTATGCAGTAAACATTTGGCCTTTGTGTATCCTGAGTCCTTTTAGTCTTTACAATCTTAAAGTTGGGGTAACTAACTTTCAAACCACACACACAAAACAAATAATGGTAAAACTTATGTCTCTAGTTCCCAAAAAACTTTCATCTGCTTTCATCACTAGTTTTCACAACATATATTTCTGGCCTCTGTCGCATCTTTACTGTAATAACTGTATTAACTGTAATAACATGTGTCCACCAATGACCTGCGTGAGTGTCCGGGGCTGCTGACCAATGAAGGGTCGAGATGCGATTCTAAGTCCCGCCCCCTGCAGCAGTCTGAGAACCACAGACACAGTCGTCATTTGGACTGAGGGAGCTCCGCAGACACACACGGGAAATACGGCAGAACAGCTCCAAAAGTACATTTAGCAACTTAAAAGTAGATTTCTGGAAGCTTCGACCTTATCACGTCATGTTTTACCTGTAGTCGGGCAAGTTTGACAAGAGACAAGAGCTGTTTGGATACTTTTTTGTTCGAGCGCCTGCTGTCTGCATGAGACGAAATAAGGAAGCTAACGTCTTTCTCTGCTAAGCTAATGTTTTGTCAAAGTTTACATTGTACCACATCGGCGGGGACTGCCTCATAACGTGTTTTTAGGATTGTGGCCCTTGTGGAGAATGTCTGCTCCGAACTCTCTGCCACAGCCCCGTGTGAGGCGCAGTAATGCGGGCTCCCCTGGTTCTGTCTGCCGGCTTCACCCCATGCGCGCCACCGTCCCCTACCAGCTCCTTTTCGGGGGTCAGGCCAGTCCCCCCCGGGTGCCCTCCGTGAACAGCAGGGGCTCCAGTCCCCCCTCAAGCCCGACGCTCAGCCTAGGGACCACACAGGCCAAGCAGCAGACACTGTCCCCAGAACACAAGGACTCAAGCTGTCCTCCTGACTCTCCAGTGTCCAGAGGTAATGTCCTCCTGACTCTCCAGTGTCCAGAGGTAATGCTGGACACATCAAACACAATGTTGTACATGTCTACTTTATATTGAGGGTTGCATGGGTAGATGTCTACTTGTTTAGGGACCTACAACATGGATTTAAAAACTGTGTTAACTGGATTTTGTGCTGTTCTAGGCGTTTAAATGGTATGAAATCTCCACATCATACCGCAGCTATCTCTGCTGTTCACATAAACACGCTGATGCAGGAATGTGTGCTACACCATCTACTCTGGAGAGCAATAGCTGATAGAAATGTGTCCCACCCCAGGGGGCGTTTAAACGCAATACAAGTAGGTTTAAAAGTTTTAAAAAGTTATACCAGAAAGTACAGTACTGTAGGGCATGTGCCCATGTGCACAACAGAGGCTCCAGTCCCCCCTCAAACCCCCTCAAGTGTGGGTTTTCTGAGTTGTAGGTTGGTGGTTTGAATTAGGGATGCACAATATATTGGTGTAGATATTGATATCGGCCGATGTTCATCATTTTTTAACCTATTGGCAAAATGGGCCGGTAACCACTACCTATGTGTATTGCTGGGTTGCAGCTGACGTCACGCAGTGGCATGAGGGACAGAAAGTAAATCTCCCTATTTAGAGCGATGTAAATATTCACTGATTCCGAGTACAATTGTGGCAACTGCTCATATCACGTGGAGAACTTATGGAGTCTGCGTACAAACTTGTGTTAAAAAAAAAACAAAAGACACATATCAATATCAGTCATCGGCCATGACAGAAAAATGTATATTTTATCGGCCAAAATGTTCATATCTGTACATCCCTAGTTTGAATCCTGCAACAATACAATGCAATACAATACAATACAATTCATTCTTGTATAGCCCTATATCACAACATAAGTAATCTCAGAGGACTTAACAAAACCATTGAATCACCAACACAGATCAGAGAATCAACAGTTAAAACACAAAGAATATAGAACACATGCTGATAAATGTCATACATGTTGTAGAATGTTAAAGTGTCCTGGATCATCACAGTCTTTCTAGTTGGACACTAACTGCCCAACAGACCCTCCTGCATCGGCAAGGAAAAACTCTTTAAAAAAGTGAGAAACCTCAGGGAGACCAACATAACTGCCTATTTTGATTCTCTCTCTCTGGTCAGACACCAGAGACCATTCTCTTATTGTAGCATCTGGAGTGTTGTTGCTCAGTTCCTTCAGACTAACCTGAATTCCAGAAAAGATGGATTTGTCCCAGTTGTAGCTGATAAACTCTCGCTCTCACCATATATTACATTTTTAATTTCCAACTGAGATCTCGTGTGTGTCTGCATGATTGTGTGATAGTGTGTGTGTTCTCAGCGTCGTGCTTCACATTCCTCTGCCCTTTGAATGAGATGACCTCCAACCTTGACCAGTCTACCATGTAAGACAGGAAACAAAGTCTTCCAGTACAGCAGGCGTACTCGGGCTCTCCTGTTCTGCCTAGTACCAGCTCGGAGGCTCTCATGGTCTTTTCCTGGTACTGGCTTGTTGTTGGATCTTCTGCACAGAAGTGGGAGGCTCTTTAACTGGCTCTATAGAGCTTGAGAGCTTGAAAAGCTGGGGAAACAACTGGAGATAGGACAATAACCATGTAGAGTTGGCTTTCTCTTGTAAAATCGTTTAAATGCCGTCAGCATCTCACGGTGGGTGGATGGACCTGGGCTGAGGACATAAATGAGTGAATTGTCTTATGGTGAGAAATGGAGGCACATACTTCCGTTTGTGGTTGACAAACAAAATAAAAGGCATAATGTCTGACTTCTCAATTTCAGTCTGACTCCAAAACAATCCACAAAAGTCCCTGTCCTGTCCATGACAGCTGATGCTGAGTCCAAAACTTTTTAGTAAGAGGGCCACTTTAGCTCATTGGACTTGTCTAGTGGCAGATGACCCCGTGGCAAACTGCTATCTGGATTCAGGGTTTTGAGCTATAAATCAGGTATGACATAACCACAATGATTCACATCTAGAAAATGACGCATAGGGCTGCCATTGACTCCCGGGCCTCGATTTGAAATGCCTGATCCACATAGTGCATCTTTTTAGTATGTTTTCTGAACCACATGCAGTAACTTGCCTCTCCTCACAAATCCACTCATCGCTCTTTAGCTCACACTTCGCTCCACTGTTATCTTTGTTTTTGGGGAAGGGTGAACTGTGGCTGTGTCCAAACTGAAAAAGCACAATGACCTCACGTCAGAACTGGACTCGATGCTGACTGACCAGATCTTGTCCATGACCTTTGACGTTTAGAGCCCAGTGCTGACATCACTCCTACGCAATGTCACCGTCAAAAGCAGCTCTGTGTGTGAAATGACTTTTCATTCACGTCGACTGTTTGTGCGTGTTTGTTTGAAACATACTCTTCTCTGCAGACTTTCTAGGCCCCTAGTGTTGGGTACTTATTCTAGTTTTCAACATAATATTTAGATCAGAGGTGTCTAAACGTCTTACTGAGAGGGCCAATTTAGTTCAGCAGACTTGTTTTAACTGGAATCAGCCTATTTTAAGATTCAAAATGAGGTATGACAGGTGTATGCACAGATGAGAGCTGAAATTGGCTGAATGATGAATGTTGACCTTCTCACCAGCTACATCAGCATTAGGGGTGTGACGATATATCGATTTTTCGATATCTCGCTATACTTTCTCCCGCGATCCGATTATCGATATACATTTGACAAGTATCGATATCGATTTAGAAAAAAAATAAATGGATTTCTTTTTTTTTTTTACAAAATATTTTTCTGAATTGGTATCAATATTTTATATATGGCTACATTACACATCTCCATTCCATTTATCATGAAATAAAGTGGATTTTTTCTTTTATTTATGCCATAAATTGGCATATTATATATTTCTGACCGATATATTGATAATCGTGATAAAATTGTTATCGTGATAATATTGTTATCGTGATAAAATCGTTATCGTGATAATATCGTTATCGTGAGCTTTGTATCGTATTGTATCATGAGGTACCCTTAGGTTCCCACCCCTAATCAGCGCCATAAAGACATTTCTAATAATTGGATTCTGGAGGTACTGATCTTTACATCAAGGTATCACATGCCTATGTTGGCAGGGGTGAAGTTGGCTAAGTGACACTGAATAGAGCGCCACATATCGACCAAGCCCCGGCGATCCAAAATGGCACCATATTCAAATGAAAGGTTTGTGCTCAGTGGCGCATGTGCCAGAACTGACATATTAGCGTAGCGGAGCTCGCCTATATTTGGGCATCGTCTGATCCTCCCGGTTCTGCGCAGTGGATGAGTGATACGGCTGCGCTTTGACCAATCAGCATTGCTGATCAGAGCGGGTGTCAAACGAGTTTGTGGAATTAAAGTGTAGATTTAAAGAAAACCAAAGGATTTTAGAAGAAAAAAGTTCAGGATGACAAGGGACACTAAAATCCCAGCAAAATCCGACCTTTATGAAAGCTGTAGGTTCTCTGTCAGCTGAAGTCAAGGTGTTTTAGTTTACATTGAGTTCTGTGGGGAAATTTTCTGGGTAGCCCACTTGAATTTAGTCTGCAGTACCGTGAGAACCCGGCAAGCACATGGGTCCTTCAGCTCCAAGCTGGTAATACCCTATCCAGTAGAGGTGCAACGGTTCATCACTGATCCGTGACCCGTTCGGTTCAACGTCTTCGGTTCGGTACAGACGTGATCCGCGGTTTGATTTATGAAAAAAAAAGTTGTGTGCACGTTGTTCAGTCCACACACAGCGTGGTCACGGCGAGCAGAGGAACGGAGGAGCTTGAAAGCCACGCGTCATTTAAATCCCAGTATGAGAGCATTTTGGCTTCACTGTAACTACACTGATCATTAATATTCGACAAAACTGTCACGATGTGTAAGCACTGTGGCACAAGAAAGACATGAGTGAAAAAAAGCGTCTCAATGACCGCTTATTGTCGCGGCATTTAAGCAGCTCCTTTACGCACAGTCAGACCGGGCTAAAGTCAACTCTCCCGCGCATCCTCAGCTGCGCTCACGACTGACGCTTGGACGTCCCGCGGAACCTATAATAGATCCATGAGCGGAACCGCTCACTTCATCACAGCAGACTGGGAGATGAAAAGTCTGGCGCTGAAGACACGCCCCCTCTACAACAGTCACACTGTCACACAGCACAGGTACTGACACACAGCACAGGTACTGACACACAGCGCAGGTACTGGCACACAGCGCAGGTACTGACACAAGCAGCGGAGGAATGGAAGACAAAGGCCCAGTACTAATATCCCAGTCACAACTGATAATGCCAAAAATTAAATAAATGCAGTGAATGAGGCTGGGCCCAGAATGGACCCCCTCCTCGGGAGAATCAGGAAGGTGGTTTAATATATGAGAGTAAATATTCTCATAAAGTGCCTTCTTATGTTGCACTTTGTGTTGTTTTTCATTAAATATGTTAAATAGACATAATTGGATGGATGGATGGATGGAAGGCATATTCCATCCATCCATCCATTTCCTTCCCCTTATCCATTTCTAGGTCAGGGGGGCAGTCAGAGCAGGTGCCGAGTCCACATGAGCTGTGTTTATTAAAAAGACAAAACTTTTTTATGGAAAAATGAACCGAACCGAGGTACGAACCGAACCGTGATTTTTTTCTAACCGTTGCACCCCTACTATCCAGTCATTATATTAGATCCATGATATTGACCCAACACCAGTATCGGTATCGATGCATCCCTAGTGTAAGTCAGCCTCTGTCTCTGGATTCTCCGTCTGCGTTGCTCTGCCCGGGTCCTGCTGCCTTGTACATCCCCACAGGAAGCTGCAGCGTTATGGTTTACTGATCTGCTCCACATGTTTGTTTTTACATTGGCTTCTGCTCCACTTCATAAACCGCCCCTGTATCCTTCCACTGCCGGCTTGAGGAAACTCCTGACTGTAGTCCCACTCCCCCTGGAATATTTCTTTAATATCTCACAGCAAATCCTCTGCCTGGCATGTAATCAGCAAGAGAGAGCTTTGATGTCTTGGACTTGGTCACAGTTTTATTTTCATCATTCGGAGAGAGATTATTCTGGTCTGGAAAGTTGAGACCAGAGAGAGATCTGAGAGAGACCAGAGCGAGAGAGAAGGCTGGAGAGAACCCTCTCTGCTCGGCCTGTAAAAAAAATGATGGAAAGTCTTTGTGTCTGGCTGGAAGGTACACTACCGTTCAAAAGTTTGGGGTCACCCAAGTGTTTTCCATGAAAAGTCACACTTATTCACCACCATACGTTGTGAAATGAATAGAAAATAGAGTCAAGACATTGACAAGGTTAGAAATAATGATTTGTATTTGAAATAAGATTTGTTTTACATCTAACTTTGCTTTCGTCAAAGAATCCTCCATTTGCAGCAATTACAACATTGTGCAAAAAACCAGACATTTGCAGTTAGAATAGTCATTTACCACATAAGCAAAGTATAGAGTGTATTTCTTTACAGTTAAGACTAGTTTAAAGTTATCTACAGCTTTTCCTTAAAAAATAAGGACATTTCAATGTGACCCCAAACTTTTGAACGGTAGTGTAGTTTAAAGAGCGGAGCGTACTTAGGCAGGACCGATGAGTGGGAAGCCCTGCAACAAAAGAGAAGAGCCTCTAGAGATGGTTTAGTCTGTGCTTTTCAGGCGGCGACGTGCACAGGAAATAAGCAATTTTGGATATACTCTGTCTGTGCTACAGGGGGAAATGAAAGCAGCACTAAGTAACTATATGTCAAAATATATCTTTAAAAGCATGGGAACATGGTACACTTTTAGATCACATGGTACCACCCACCTACCACTGTAGGACTGGCAAATACTATACAGAAGGACAATGCTAACCCACTAGCGCAATGAAACCCAATAGGGAAGTGCGCATGGTGAAGTTTGGCTTCTGACTCACTCTGGCTTCTGTTGACTTACATGAAGAGTAAACTCCAAGATTTTGAACGTTTTATATTGTGATGTTTATAAATCCAGATATCTCTCCTTGCTAAGACGGTTGCGACGGCAAGCTGGAGGGAAGGTATCTTATTGTAAATCCAGATATGAGCAATATAAACACCAGGATCACAGAGAGCGCTAAACTACTATGCTACTATTAAGCCCAAAATGGTGAGTGTGACACATATGGGTACTGAGCTTGAGGAGTTTACTTTTACATGTAAGTCAATAGTAGTTCTTAATGAGGTCCATCTGTATACAGTCAAAGACTGATAAATTATATAATGTAATAATAGAGCTAGATCACATTAGATTTAGGTCCACATCAAAATACCCATAATCATTATTCCTCAGTGTTCTAGCAACCCTGACCTTGCTAGAACACTCAGTGTTCCAGCAAGAAGTGTTTTAGAAGAAGTGAAAATAAGATTATTTGAAGCAGTAAAAGATAAAATGCCAAGGTTAAGGATCCTGTAAATGAGGGTGTTGTGCAGGCGTTGCGTGTCGGAGCAGAAATGCCTCTTGTCGGCTCATTGTGCTCTGGTGTTTATGACTTCTGTGGGTGGTGTGTGTTTGGCGTCTGCGAGTTCTGACGTCACAAACTCTCTTCAACCGGTGAAAAGAGCAGCATTCCAAGTGACGTAGTGACACTCTCACTATAATACGGTTCACGTTTTGAGACCTCTATTTTGCAATGTTTCTTGTTTCTTTTTACAAGCTGCTTCTTATGCGTTGTGAGACTACACCATCATATAACTTAGGGCTGGGCGATAAAACGATAACGATGTATATCGCAGTGTTTCCCACACATAGACTAATCTGTGGCGCACCGCCACAGATTAGAGACCGCCCGCCACAAATTGCGTTTCGTATTATTATATATATATTTTTTTTGTTACGCTATTTAAAACATGCATCGTCTAGTGCCGCCGCAGCGGTCAATTTGACAGCGGGGAGGGGGGTTTAAAATGTGGCGGCCCTTCGTAACTCTCACTCAAGCTACGCGTCTCTCCCACATACAGAGACCTACACACACACAGCCCCTCCCCTTCGTGCACACCGCGTGTCTCCGTCTCCATCAGCGATCATCGCTGTAAGCAGCTGTGTCTATTAATTTACCGCGGTAAAGTGGCCCGCATCTTTCAGCTCTATGAACATGCGGCCAGCATCGGGGAAAAGACGGTGCGCGTTTTGTTGAGAACTTACGGTAACAGCGGAACGTCCTTTCGGAGTCACCCATTTTTATCGAACAGAAAGCGCGCTGGGGTCAGGGAGACACGTTTTTGTGATTAAAACCTTATAGAGATGCCACCCGGCACACATAGCACCAGCCCCCTACGATTCCTCCTGCAGATTGTGAGTCCTCAGGAGGATAGCCACTCTATTGTTTACATGTATAAAGTACATGTAACCATTTTGGTCCAAAATACCTCCAAAATAGTCAAAACATGTCACTTTTGATCTACTGTAACTTTTTACTGTAAAAAGGTGTGCGACTAATTTCACTGGATTCATGACCTCAAGATTGTCCTCTACCACTGTACCCCACCCCCCCCCCCCCCCCCCCCCCCCCCCCCCGCCGACGACCACCACACATTGCCTTCAAACCTGTGGGAAACACTGTATCGCGATAGACATGTGTTCGATATCAATAGAGAATGGGATCGATAGAATGTTCGATAGTTTAACTTAACTCCGTCAGGAAAAACAGGAAGAAAACACTGGAAGTAAAGCCGACTCATAAGCGCATGGCATTGTGGGAGATGTAGGCGGAGGCTTCTCGACCAATAACAGCCGAGCAGGAACCGCAAAACTTTCTGGGAAATGCAAAAACACCAACAACCGCACCATGCGTGGCGTCCATGGATCTATAGCTCGTGTTTCAATGCCGTGTCAATGGTTATGCACGTACGTGCGCGGAATAACATGTGCGGCGGCAGAGGCAGTGGACAGACACGATGTATTCGGCGAAAGCAAGAGATTAACTTTTTCCTCGGGAAGCATGTGCGGCACAGAGAGCCGCACGGAGCGGTCACGGGGACACAAGATCCTCGAAAACAGCTAAACCAGGAGCTAAACCAGGAATAAAATACCAGGATTAAACCAGGATTAAACCAGGACTAACAACGAGGGACACAGTGTGAACATATTCCTCCAGCCTCATCGCCCCGTGACTGTAAACAAGGCTGCTAAGGTTGGTTAGCCCACACCACAAATTTATTTAGGTAAAAAAAAAAAAAAAACTCAATATATATCGTTATTGACCGATATGAATGACTTATATCGTGATATAGTTTTCAGCCATATCGCCCAGCCCTAATATAACTGCTAGTATGAGATGACAATACCTTTTATTTAAAGTCAGATAAAAACCTTTTGTTGGTTGAGAGACCAGAGTTGGAGCACTTCTGTGGCTTGTATGCTCAGTGGTGATTAGTTCAGAGGACTTCCCGTAGCCTTCAGTCCTGCTCCTGTTCCTCAGGTCAGGGTCCTCTGCAGCTTGACAGCTGCAGCAGCAGCGCTCAGACCTACAACCAACAGGTTTTTATATATTTGCCATCACACTTCATCAGTTGTGAGTTCAGGTGGTTAGTTTATCACATTACTGTCATATTGATGTTTGATATGTTTTTAACTAATTTAGGTAAAACATTTTTGTAGAACGGTCCAAGTTCCAGCTCCGGAGTTGCAGTGCAATTCGGCGGACTTCTTCTCTGGACGCCGTCACCGGGCCGTACCTCACCGGACAATGGCCCCGGGATTCACACGGACCTTACCCCTCCTGTATGAAAGACAAGGCCACTCAGGTAACTAAAGCCTTCTTCCACCAGCCCTTCTCGGCCCTACTCTGCTCTGCTCTGCTCTGCTCTAATCTCCCCTCATTAGGAGTATTTCCACTGGCCCTGTTTAACCAGTACAAGCATGGTTCTATAATATCTCAATAGGTACTAGTACCTAATAGGTAATAGTACTAGCTTAAAGCTGTCCCACAAATGGGTGTAGAGGGGCTCCCGCGGTACTACAGACTAAATTCACGTATGCTACCCATCAGCAACCCCTGTGTGGGGGAGTCCTGTAACACTATGTGGAGGTGAAGCCGCCTGCACCTGTCCACCCCCACCCCCGGGTCGAGTCTCTCCCTGAGCCCCCCAACCCCCTCCAAATCTTTCCCACTGACCACCGCTCCTCACTCGTGCATGGAAGGAAATGTGGAATTTTGGAAATTGGCAGAAATGTTTGTTTGCAGACACTACCCATTGTCAAATGCAGAGGAATAATTCCCCTATGGGGAAAATAAAGTGTACCTTAACCTTACTTGGGACTTTGCCATCAGTCGCCATGGACATATAATCTCCATGGCGACTGATCAGCCCCAGACTATAGGGCATTTCTTGATAATAAAAAATCATGCAGAGAAAAATAAATTAGAACTTATTCAAATAAAAGCCAATTGTTGAATTCTAGAGTGGCTGAGCTTTACGAGATACAACATGCCTTATATAGGCAGGAGTTGGCTGAATGACACTGTGTTCAACATCTCAAAGACTACTTTGTGTCAGCGGCAGAGGGACACAACATCACACAGAGGGTGTTAGTTTGAACATGCCTTAAGATCCAACTGCAAGACCCCACGTCCACCGTTGTCCTTTGTCTGACTGGAACAAGGCCTGCGTGACGTCACAGAGCGTGTGCGAGACGTGTCCCCTCCACTCCCTCCTCTCTGGCTCCATCTTCAAACGCCGCTCATTCCACGGGCCGCAAGCGAAATGCTAATGCTCGCTAAGCTCCACATCTGCCATCCTCTGCCCACCGCACACTGGGGCCTTTATGAGGACATAAGCTCCCGTCTCATCCCCAGCCCGCCACGGGAAGCAGAGCAGGACTGAGGCACAGTCCCACTTTATGTTACAGGCGTGGGAAGAGTGCTCCGGTTGTGGCTTTAATACAATGCAGATGACATAGCATTCTGAATTTTAACAAAGTGGAAAATGTTGTGTGTGTGTGAGTGTGCCAATTCAGTTCAATTTGATGTATTTATGTTTTGCCCTTTTTCACCACAGCTGCAGCAAACGGTGAAAACACAGGGAATGTAATAATAACGAACACGTAGGAGCCATTGGTCTATAGGGAACGGGATGACCCCTGTCCAGAAATGTTAATACATTTTCAGAAATGTCCTGGAATATCACTGTCCTTAGACCGTCCTGCATCAACAAACAACTTGAGAACAACTCAGGAACCTAGTAAGAAAAAAGTGAGACATTTCTGGGAGGCCCATTTTGAGGGAAGAGTGTCCTCTCCCACGGATGGACAGGCTGTATACCCAGGACTGAGGCTGTAGATCCAGGACTGAAGAGGCTCCCAGGTGGGGAGGCGCAGCCATGGATGTATTATATTACTTTGTTGTGATTTCAATACATTGAATGTGGTCTGTCTCTGGTTTCTTTCTGGTCTCTCTCACAAATGCAGAACAGGAGGGGAGGGGGAGTACACACTACATCCTAACAGCTTCGGACATTTGAGTTGTTTGTTGTCTCCAGACACCAGTTCTGTGGGAGGAGACCACTGCAGAGCATGGGCCTCAGCAGCGCTCGGCATCATGGGGCAGCGCAGACCATCTCAAAGAGGTACAATACCCTGTCACAGTATCACACTGTCACTGTCTCTCTCATATTTTATAGATTACAACGGGAGACATTTGAAAAGTATTCCATGATCATACCATCTTGCATGCATCTATAAGAAGAACTGAATAAAAATGGGTTCGAAAAATAAATAAAAATTATTTAATAAAAAAAAAAAATCGCTGTGGACCATAGTTTGTATGAGGAGTGGACTGACCGAGTGGGACATTTATTTAGCTGATTTAAACATATTGTAGCTGGAGCCAATTTCCTTTTTTAAAGAAATTGTTCTGACAGCGTTAGCTTGGTGTTGTAACAGGGGCAGACTTGTTGCTAAGACAAGCTGTAATTTCCCCTGTGAATGAAAGCATCTGATTCTGAATCCTTATATGGCTCATATCTGGATTTATAAAGACAATATCACAATATAAACACCAGGATCACAGAGCACTAAACCATTTTTAAGTTCAAAATGGTACGTGTGACACAAATGGTTACTTAGCTAGAGGAGTTTACTTTTACATGTAAGTCAAAAGGAGCCAGAGCAAGTTGGAGCCAAACTTCACCATGAGCACTTCCCTACTGGACTTCATTCAGCTTGCGGGTTACCATCAAGCCCCGGTGATACAAGATGGCAGCCTATTCAAATCAGTGGCTTTTGCCCAGCGGCACATGGGACCACCATGGGCACCGAAAGATTAGCGCAACTCACCCATATTTGGGCATGCGTCCTCCTGGTTCTGCGCAGTGAACGAGATCCCATGATTTGCAGTTTTCTTTTGTATAAAAGTAGCTCTCCGAAAGACCAGGGGTCTCCAACCTTTTTCAATCGGAACCCCTGATTCAAAATGTATGTGTACATTTTCAACCAAGCTTTCAGACAGCGACCCGTCTGAAACCCGAACGTCTGTATCATCATGAGCACAGGTACCAACAACTCACAACACCGGCCATACAACGGTCCATCACCCTGCCTAATCTTGCCAAACTCCAACATGACTCATGTTTCCACTTCCACATTACTGCGGTGCCAAAGTCATCACCGCACTGACCAAAAGGAAGAAGACTCACATTCTTTTGACTAAATGAAATGTGTTAATGCAATACTTGTAAAAGTAAACTCCTCTAGTACAGTAACCGTTTGTGTCACACTCACCATATTGAACCTTACAATCCGTGGTTTAGCCCTCCCTGCATCCCCCTGGTGTTTTTATGTTGTGATATTGTCTTGTTGCCTTCATTCATGGGTAAACTCCAGCTGGCCTTAGCAAGCTAGCTAGCTGGAGCCAATTCCCATAGAAGGAAATTTGCTCCAGCCAGCGTATGATTCAAATCGGCCTCTTCCGCATTAAGGCTAACTCTATAGTGATGTCACACTCGGTCAGTCCACTCCTGATATACAGTCTGTGATTTGAGCTAAAATTTTAAAATAATTTATTTATTTATTAATTTATTTCTCATTTAGATTGAAAAGGCCACAATAACACACAATAAGGCTTTAAATGCTTGCAACCATTGCCATATCTGCCCACTGTCCAAGTCAAAATACATTATAATCCAGTTAAGTTTGTAAAGAATAACCTCAACGTTTGCTTGATGGAAGACTGAGGGTGTAATAGATGGCATATGACACAGTGGAACCAAGCCATTGTGTTCATTAGGCCATTCTCTCTCCATGTGCATCGACTAGAGAGGCGGAGGTAGAGGCCAACCAGAGAGGATTAGGATTTAGGCTGTAGTACTGCAGGTGGCCTCTGATCCATGTGGATACGGGTTTAAGCAGCAACACCCTCCACATAATATCACACATCCATGAGTGGAACATGCTTAAGTGAAATGTTTCATCTTGGGGAAGGTCTTGTCCAAACAGCATAATGGGGTTTACTCAACCTCAGTCAGGTTAAACTGGGCTGTGTGTTTCGCTTTTTGTGCCCGGACTTGTAAATATTGACACTGTCCACTCTAGTGATGAGTGAAATGAAATAAGAAATGCATTCTTCTTATGTGAGGAGTTGGTGTGGGTGAGGACATCCTTGCACACAGAGGCTTTTGTGTGTCAGGGATTAACCAGATCCCACCCAAGACCACACCTATGACCCGGGCTACATAATAGGACTAGGCTCTAACTTCACTTTTAATTTTCAGACCATGTGACTATAAGAGCTGTAGTGGGTAATAAGTAGTAGGGCTGCAGTTATAATATAGTACAGACCAAAAGTTTGGACACACTTTCTCATTTCTCTATATATATATATATATATATACATTATATAAAAAAAAAAATTGTCCACTCACCTTTGGCCCTCCGCGGGCGGTTATCCCTCTCTAAGCTCGGGTCCTCTACCAGAGGCCTGGGAGCCTGAGGGTTCTGCGCAGTATCTTTCTGTTCCTAGCACTGCACATTTCTGGACCGAGATGTCCGAGGTTGTTCCAGGGATCCGCTGTAACCTCTTCTAGCTTCAGCGTCACTGCCCCGAGTGCACCGATCACCACGGGCACTACTGTGACCTTTACCCTCCAGGCCCTCTCCAGCTCCTCTCTGAGACCTTGGTATTTCTCAAGCTTTTCATGTTCTTTTTTCCGGATGTTACCATCGCTTGGAATTGCCACGTCCACCACCACGGCTGTCCTCTGCCCTTTGTCCACCACCACGGCTGTCCTCTGCCCTTTGTCTACCACCACGATGTCAGGTTGGTTCATTACCATTCGGTCGGTCTGTATCTGGAAGTCCCACAGGATCTTTGCACGCTCATTCTCCACCACCTTTGGAGGAGTTTCCCACTTAGACCTTGGGGTTTTCAGCCCATACTCTGCACAGATGTTTCTGTTCACTATGCCAGCCACTTGGTTATGGCGTTCCATGTAGGCCTTTCCTGCCAGCATCTTGCACCCTGCAGTTATGTGTTGGATCGTCTCAGGTGCCTCTTTGCACAACCGACACCTTGGGTCTTGTCTGGTGTGGTATATCTGGGTCTCTATCGCTCTGGTGCTCAGGGCCTGTTCCTGTGCAGCCATGATGAGTGCCTCTGTGCTGTCCTGTAGGCCAGCCCTTTCTAGCCATTGGTAGGACTTCTTGAGATCAGCCACTTCTTGTTATGCTCCGGTGGTACATGCCGTGTAGGGGATTGTTCTTCCATGATGGGCTCTCCTCCAGCACCGCCTCATCTCGCCACTGCCTGAGACATTCACTGAGTACGTCATCCGTTTTGGCCTTCTCCATGATGTAGTTATGGAGTTTGGATGTTTGGTCCTGGACAGTGGCTCTCACACTCACTAGTCCTCGGCCTCCTTCTTTACGGCTTACGTACAGTCTCAGGGTGCTGGATTTGGGATGGAACCCGCCATGCATGGTATGGAGCTTTCGAGTTTTAACATCCATGGTCTGAATCTCTTCCTTTGGCCCCTGATTATTCCTGCAGGGTATCTGATCACTGGCAGGGCGTAGCTGTTAATTGCCCGGGCCTTGTTCTTGCCATTGAGCCGGCTTCTTAGGACCTGCCTTACTCGCTGGAGGTATTTGGCAGTTGCCGCTTTCCTCGTCACCTGTTCGAGGTTGCCATTTGCCTGTGGTATACCGAGATACTTGTAACTGTCCTCAACGTCTGCTATTGTTCCCTCTGGGAGTGAGATCCCTTCTGTGTGGACTACCTTGCCTCTCCGAGTCACCATCCTGCTACATTTCTCGAGCCCGAATGACATCCCGATGTCATGGCTGTAGATCCTGGTTGTTTGGATCAGAGAGTCGATGTCTCTCTCGCTCTTGGCGTACAGCTTGATGTCATCCATGTAGAGGAGGTGACTGATCTTTGCTCCGTTCCTGAGGCGGTATCCATAGCCAGTCTGGTCAATTACTTGGCTTAGAGGGTTGAGGCCTATGCAGAACAGTAGTGGGGACAGAGCATCTCCTTGGTAGATACCACATTTGATGGTCACTTGTGCGAGTGGCTTGCCATTTGCCTCAAGGGTGGTCTTCCACATTCCCATCGAGTTTGCAACGAAGTCCCTTAGAGCCCTGTTGATATTGTACAACTTCAAGCATTCCATGATCCATGTGTGTGGCATTGAGTCGTAGGCTTTCTGGTAATCAATCCAGGCTGTGCACAGGTTGGTGTGTCGTGACCGGCAGTCTTGGGCGACTGTTCTGTCAACCAGGAGCTGGTGTTTGGCTCCTCTGGTGTCTCTACCAATGCCCTTCTGTGCTGTGCTCATGAATTGTTCCATATGCCCACTTATCTTAGTCGCAATGATGCCTGACATGAGCTTCCATGTTGTGGAGAGACAGGTTATTGGCCGGTAGTTGGAGGGGACTGCACCCTTGACAGGGTCCTTCATGATCAGGATATATATATATATATATTTAATTTATTTATTTATTTATTTACTTACCTACTTACCTACCTACCTACCTACTTACTTACCCACTTACTTACCTACCTACCTACTTACTTACCCACTTACTTACTTACTTACCCACTTACTTACTTACTTACCTACCCACTTACTTACTTACTTACTTACTTACCCACTTACTTACTTACTTACCTACCCACTTACTTACCTACCCACTTACTTACTTACTTACCTACCCACTTACTTACTTACTTACCCACTTACTTACTTACCTACCCACTTACTTACTTACTTACCTACCCACTTACTTACTTACCTACCCACTTAGTTACTTACCTACCCACTTACTTACGTACTTACTTACTTACCTACCCACTTACTTACGTACTTACTTACTTACCTACCCACTTACTTACCCACTTACTTACTTACTTACCTACCCACTTACTTACTTACTTACCTACCTACCCACTTACTTACTTACTTACTTACCTACCCACTTACCTACCCACTTACTTACCCACTTACTTACTTACTTACCTACCCACTTACTTACTTACCTACCCACTTACTTACTTACTTACCTACCCACTTACTTACCCACTTACTTACTTACTTACCTACCCACTTACCCACTTACTTACTTACTTACTCACTAACCCTACTTACTTACTTACTTACCAACCCTACTTACTTACTTACTTACTCACTAACCCTACTTACTTACTTACTTACCAACCCTACTTACTTACTTACTTACCTACCCACTTACTTACTTACTTACCTACCCACTTACTTACCCACTTACTTACCCACTTACTTACCCACTTACTTACTTACTTACCTACCCACTTACTTACTTACTTACCTACCCACTTACTTACTTACTTACCTACCCACTTACTTACTTACTTACCAACCCTAGTTACTTACTTACTTACCTACCCACTTACTTACTTACTTACCTACCCGATTACTTACTTACTTACCTACCCACTTACTTACTTACCTACCTACCCACTTACTTACTTACTTACCTACCCACTTACTTACCCACTTACTTACTTACTTACTTACTAACCCTACTTACTTACTTACTTACCAACCCTACTTACTTACTTACTTACCTACCCACTTACTTACTTACTTACTTACTTACCTACCCACTTACTTACTTACTTACTAACCCTACTTACTTACTTACTTACTAACCCTACTTACTTACTTACCAACCCTAGTTACTTACTTACTTACCTACCCACTTACTTACTTACCTACCCGATTACTTACTTACTTACCTACCCGATTACTTACTTACTTACCTACCCACTTACTTACTTACTTACCTACCCACTTACTTACCCACTTACTTACCCACTTACTTACTTACCTACTTACTTACCCACTTACTTACTTACCTACTTACTTACTTACTTACCAACCCTACTTACTTACTTACTTACTTACCTACCCACTTACTTACTTACTTACCTACCCACTTACTTACTTACTTACCTACCCACTTACTTACTTACTTACCTACCCACTTACTTACCCACTTACTTACTTACTTACCTACCCACTTACTTACCCACTTACTTAATTACTTACCTACCCACTTACTTACTTACTTACTAACCCTACTTACTTACTTACTAACCCTACTTACTTACTTACTTACCAACCCTACTTACTTACTTACTTACCTACCCACTTACTTACTTACTTACCTACCCACTTACTTACCCACTTACTTACCCACTTACTTACCTACCCACTTACTTACTTACTTACTAACCCTACTTACTTACTTACTTACTAACCCTACTTACTTACTTACTTACCAACCCTACTTACTTACTTACTTACCTACCCACTTACTTACTTACTTACCTACCCGATTACTTACTTACTTACCTACCCACTTACTTACTTACTTACCTACCCACTTACTTACCCACTTACTTACCCACTTACTTACCCACTTACTTACTTACTTACTTACTTACCTACTTACTTACTTACTAACCCTACTTACTTACTTACTTACCTACCCACTTACTTACTTACTTACCTACCCACTTACTTACTTACTTACCTACCCACTTACTTACCCACTTACTTACTTACTTACCTACCCACTTACTTACTTACTTACTAACCCTACTTACTTACTTACTTACTAACCCTACTTACTTACTTACTTACCAACCCTACTTACTTACTTACTTACCTACCCACTTACTTACTTACTTACCTACCTACCCACTTACTTACTTACCTACCCACTTACTTACTTACCTACCCACTTACTTACCCACTTACTTAATTACTTACCTACCCACTTACTTACTTACTTACTAACCCTACTTACTTACTTACTAACCCTACTTACTTACTTACTTACCAACCCTACTTACTTACTTACTTACCTACCCACTTACTTACTTACTTACCTACCCACTTACTTACCCACTTACTTACCCACTTACTTACCTACCCACTTACTTACTTACTAACCCTACTTACTTACTTACTTACTAACCCTACTTACTTACTTACTTACCAACCCTACTTACTTACTTACTTACCTACCCACTTACTTACTTACTTACCTACCCGATTACTTACTTACTTACCTACCCACTTACTTACTTACCTACCCACTTACTTACCCACTTACTTACCCACTTACTTACCCACTTACTTACTTACTTACTTACCTACTTACTTACTTACTAACCCTACTTACTTACTTACTTACCTACCCACTTACTTACTTACCTACCCACTTACTTACCCACTTACTTACCCACTTACTTACCCACTTACTTACTTACTTACTTACTTACCTACTTACTTACTTACTAACCCTACTTACTTACTTACTTACTAACCCTACTTACTTACTTACTAACCCTACTTACTTACTTACTTACCAACCCTACTTACTTACTTACTTACCTACCCACTTACTTACTTACTTACCTACCCACTTACTTACCCACTTACTTACCCACTTACTTACCTACCCACTTACTTACTTACTTACTAACCCTACTTACTTACTTACTTACTAACCCTACTTACTTACTTACTTACCAACCCTACTTACTTACTTACTTACCTACCCACTTACTTACCTACCCGATTACTTACTTACTTACCTACCCACTTACTTACTTACCTACCCACTTACTTACCCACTTACTTACCCACTTACTTACCCACTTACTTACCCACTTACTTACTTACTTACTTACCCACTTACTTACTTACTTACCTACCCACTTACTTACCCACTTACTTACTTACTTACCTACCCACTTACTTACTTACTTACTAACCCTACTTACTTACTTACTTACTAACCCTACTTACTTACTTACTTACTAACCCTACTTACTTACTTACTTACCTACCCACTTACTTACTTACTTACCTACCCACTTACTTACTTACTTACCTACCCACTTACTTACCCACTTACTTACTTACTTACCTACCCACTTACTTACTTACTTACTAACCCTACTTACTTACTTACTTACTAACCCTACTTACTTACTTACTTACCAACCCTACTTACTTACTTACTTACCTACCCACTTACTTACTTACTTACCTACCTACCCACTTACTTACTTACCTACCCACTTACTTACTTACCTACCCACTTACTTACCCACTTACTTACTTACTTACCTACCCACTTACTTACTTACTTACCTACCCACTTACTTACTTACTTACTTACTAACCCTACTTACTTACTTACTTACCTACCCACTTACTTACTTACTTACCTACCCACTTACTTACTTACTTACCTACCCACTTACTTACTTACTTACCTACTTCTTACTTACCTACACTTACTTCTTTACTTACCTACCCACTTACTTACTTACTTACCTACCCACTTACTTACTTACTTACTTACTAACCCTACTTACTTACTTACTTACTTACTAACCCTACTTACTTACTTACTTACCTACCCACTTACTTACTTACTTACCTACCCACTTACTTACTTACTTACTTACTTTCTTACTTACCTACCCACTTACTTACTTACTTACCTACCCACTTACTTACTTACTTACCTACCCACTTACTTACCCACTTACTTACCCACTTACTTACTTACTTACTTACTTACTAACCCTACTTACTTACTTACTTACCTACCCACTTACTTACTTACTTACCTACCCACTTACTTACTTACTTACTTACTTTCTTACTTACCTACCCACTTACTTACTTACTTACCTACCCACTTACTTACTTACTTACCTACCCACTTACTTACCCACTTACTTACCCACTTACTTACTTACTTACTTACTTACCTACTTACTTACTTACTAACCCTACTTACTTACTTACTTACTAACCCTACTTACTTACTTACTAACCCTACTTACTTACTTACTTACCAACCCTACTTACTTACTTACTTACCTACCCACTTACTTACTTACTTACCTACCCACTTACTTACCCACTTACTTACCCACTTACTTACCTACCCACTTACTTACTTACTTACTAACCCTACTTACTTACTTACTTACTAACCCTACTTACTTACTTACTTACCAACCCTACTTACTTACTTACTTACCTACCCACTTACTTACCTACCCGATTACTTACTTACTTACCTACCCACTTACTTACTTACCTACCCACTTACTTACCCACTTACTTACCCACTTACTTACCCACTTACTTACTTACTTACTTACTTACCTACTTACTTACTTACTAACCCTACTTACTTACTTACTTACTAACCCTACTTACTTACTTACTTACCTACCCACTTACTTACTTACTTACCTACCCACTTACTTACTTACTTACCTACCCACTTACTTACCCACTTACTTACTTACTTACCTACCCACTTACTTACTTACTTACTAACCCTACTTACTTACTTACTTACTAACCCTACTTACTTACTTACTTACCAACCCTACTTACTTACTTACTTACCTACCCACTTACTTACTTACTTACCTACCTACCCACTTACTTACTTACCTACCCACTTACTTACTTACCTACCCACTTACTTACCCACTTACTTACTTACTTACCTACCCACTTACTTACTTACTTACCTACCCACTTACTTACTTACTTACTTACTAACCCTACTTACTTACTTACTTACCTACCCACTTACTTACTTACTTACCTACCCACTTACTTACTTACTTACCTACCCACTTACTTACTTACTTACTTACTTTCTTACTTACCTACCCACTTACTTACTTACTTACCTACCCACTTACTTACTTACTTACTTACTAACCCTACTTACTTACTTACTTACTTACTAACCCTACTTACTTACTTACTTACCTACCCACTTACTTACTTACTTACCTACCCACTTACTTACTTACTTACCTACCCACTTACTTACTTACTTTCTTACTTACCTACCCACTTACTTACTTACTTACCTACCCACTTACTTACTTACTTACTTACTAACCCTACTTACTTACTTACTTACTTACTAACCCTACTTACTTACTTACTAACCCTACTTACATACAATATATCTGTAGTATGTGCTTCCGCATACTGTAGATGCTCAGGATATATGCAGTTTCAACAATTATAATAAGTGCAATGATCTACATTGAAATTAATGTCACTACAGAGTGATGGAGACGGACATTGCACCATATTGTTTGTTACAGGGATGAGGGACATTTCAAAGAAGTCCGAAATGTATGATGTCAACCAATGGCTGTTATTAAATCTGTTTGATTTGAATTGTGACGCAACGCATGATCCGGTCTGAAAGCACCATTAGCCGATTCCCGATCAGTCAAAAACAATGAAATATCGACCTGATCTCGAGATTGGATCGGGACACCTACTTTTTACAGTGTGCTTCTCATCTGCTGTGTATACTCCAACTACATCATATAACTAGTCTTGACAATAAAGGTAACATGACAGTTACCTTTATTTGATTCAGAAGAAAACTTTTCTCTCTCTTTCTCTAAACAAAGTTATACTTAATTAAAGCCCCATCGAAGCACACCTTTTTAGATTAGCTTTTGACTAGTATTTGTTATTCCATTTTATACATAACACTATTTATATTCTATGTCATTTAGACACATTTTATTATAGTTGTATTATTTATTATTATTAATATGCATTGTGATAGTTTCCTTTCAGTCTCACATTTTAATGTTTTTTACTATTTTGTATTGTTTTTAGTATCCCCAGTCCTCTGTAGGAGCCCTCTGCCCTGGGAGCGGTGGTCGGCTGTGGTTGTGGCAGTGGGGGTCAGACTCTTGGACCTGGTGGGGGCCTGGAGCCTCAGTTCAGTGTCTCCTCTGGGTCCTGTGTCGTCCCCTGTGGCTACGGGCGGCTCTCTGCTCCTGGTGCAGACGGCTCCTTGGATGGCGCTTCTTCAGCTGGTTGCATCTGAACCCTGCCAAGTCTCTCTTCATGGTTTTACTGTTTTACTGATGTGTGTGTGCATCTGCTCGTGTGCGCTTTTTAAATAATATACTGTATGTGGTTTTGGGTGGGTCTGTTGGGTGGTCGGGAGGAGGGGTCATGGACCGGCAGAATTGTTTTTAACCAAACTGTAAAGCACTTTGTATTGCATCTTCTGTATAATGAGCGCTTTATAAATAAAATGTGATTGATTGATAATGTTGATCAAAAGCATTGGGATTTTGTGTGCTGCTACACACAGCCCAAATCTTGCTTCTCTGGTGCTCTGATGAAGATGGTCTAATGAACGGCGCCTGTTCTCTCAGCAGATCGCTAAACTCAGACTGCAATTGCACCGGAGCAAACAGGTCAACCGGGGACATGGCGCCCCTTCTGGACAAACACAGGTGAGACACCATCATTACATCTATGTCTCCTCTGTTCTACTCTGTGCTTCGGATGAGATTTACAGGATTAAAGTGTGGGAGAAACTGGTTATTATAAGACGTTTTACTTCAGTTTTGTCATATTGTAAAGATGGGCAATACTATATACTGCTAGCTCATTGAAGTCCAATAGGGCAGTGCTCATAGTGAAATTTGGCTCCAACTCTCTCTAGCTACTATTTGACTTATATGTAAAAGTAAATCCTCTGGCTCAGTAACGTTTGTCACACTCGGCTTGCGTTTTAGGTCTTTTTAAATCCAGAGCCATATAAGGCAACACCCATTCCCCTGCACAAAGCCAACACATAGGGAAGAAATAGCCATAATAAGGAAATTGGTTCAAGCTAGATTATAAATAGCAACTGGTCAATTATTTTTTCCCTACATGTGCGTCTGGGTCTGCTATCAGTGTCGGCAGTTACCTTTGGTTGTATCCCATCCGACCAATCAGCGAGCGGGGTAGGCGGGTGTTGTTTGTAGGTGTCGTGATATCAAGAGTTTGTGACATGTGATAATAAAGTAATCCGTTCTTGCTTGGCTCCCAAATAACAAGAAATCGAAACCGAATTAAGATAAATGTTTAGCAGATTTCATTTTTGGCAAAGCTGTTGTGGCTCTACTCCCCACAAGCTCTGTTAGTGACAAAGGAGATGCACGACTAAATGCTAATTGCTATCGACTTTCTCTGGCGCGTTACATACGTCACAGTAAACTTTTAATTTGCAATATAGGAGTTTCACTCTCGCTAACTCTCAACATCAGATGTTGAGAGTTAGCGAGAGTGAAACACCTATATTGCCAAATCCATACAATGTTTACAGTGTACGGATGTAACGCGCCAGAGAAAGTCGATAGCAATTAGCATTTAGTCGTGCATCTCCTTTGTCACTAACAGAGCTTGTGGGGAGTAGAGCCACAACAGCTTTGCCAAAAATGAAATCTGCTAAACATTTATCTTAATTCGGTTTCGATTTCTTGTTATTTGGGAGCCAAGCAAGAACGGATTACTTTATTATCACATGTCACAAACTCTTGATATCACGACACCTACAAACAACACCCGCCTACCCCGCTCGCTGATTGGTCGGATGGGATACAACCAAAGGTAACTGCCGACACTGATAGCAGACCCAGACGCACATGTAGGGAAAAAATAATTGACCAGTTGCTATTTATAATCTAGCTTGAACCAATTTCCTTATTATGGCTATTTCTTCCCTATGTGTTGGCTTTGTGCAGGGGAATGGGTGTTGCCTTATATGGCTCTGGATTTAAAAAGACCTAAAACGCAAGCCGAGTGTGACAAACGTTACTGAGCCAGAGGATTTACTTTTACATATAAGTCAATAGTAGCTAGA
>OZ035829.1:44375197-44397177 GCA_964034765.1 Knipowitschia caucasica
TATCACTATCTATCTATCTATCTATCTATATGTATCTATCTCTATCTCTATCTCTCTCTCTCTCTCTCTCTCTCTAGATAAATCTATTTTAATCCAGGTCATAAACCCAACAGCAGTCATCTCATACTTCATAACATTTGTCGAAAGTGGTTTAGAACATCTTTCCATCTCTCTATCTCTCTCTCTCTCTCTCTATGTATCGATGTATCTCTCTCTCTCTATCTGTATTTATCTCTATCTATCCATCTCTCTCTCGCTATGTATCGATGAATCTAGCTATCTCTCTCTCTCTCTTTCTCTCTATATATACTGTATATATCTCTATCTCTGTATCTCTCTCTCTGTATCTCTCTCTCTCTCTCTCTCTCTAGATCAATCTATTTTAATCCAGGCCATAAACCCAACAGCAGTCATCTCATACTTCATAACATTTGTCAAAAGTGGTTTAGAACCGACTGATTGAAAGACAGACTCTTTTTGATTCACACGAGAGAAAATCAGGCGTCCAGGATCAGAAACACACAGCGACTCGGACTCTGGGACTCTGGGAGACTGGGACTCTGGGACTCTGGGAGACTGGGACAGCCCCTTCCCCTCATGCATGTAAGCAACCGGCCATGAAAATAGTTTTGCTACTGTCTTGATAACCCAACACTTACAATTGTACACCAAAAAACAGACTGGAGGCCGGTTTAGTTTTTGCGCAGTGGGAATGAGGCTAGAGCGTGATGGATTTGAGTCTTACTGTAAGACAGAATGGGGGAAAGATTCAAGATTTTATTTACCATTTGCAAGACTACCCCAGTGTGCACCATGTGGATTGTGCCGAATTGTAACAGAGGTTCTTGATAATAGCGTGGATAGAGCTAAAGACAACTCCAGGTCTGTTTTGAATAAGCAACATAAAAACATAATAAAACACAGCAGCAACGTTTCAGAATGTCCCCTGAATGTTACTTCATCTACTTTCTTTATCCAGCCATAAATGTATAAATGACACCTTGTAAATGTCTTACTTTTAATAAATCTTGAGGGGAATTTCTCTGACTTTCATTGATTTGAATGGGAGCAGTCTAAATGACGGCTCTAATAGTTTTAGTGCTAACCAGAGCTCTGGATATTTGCCTCCTCTGGTGTCATGGCCGACTCCAGCTGGGAGCGGCGATAAGTGCACTTACGCTTCAGGAAGGACTCCAGTTGTTTGACGTAGTCGTTGTACTTGGTCGGGTCGGACTTGGCGTACATGAGCTCCTGGGCGTGAGGGCGGATCACCAGACCTGAAACAAGACCGGGACGAGACCGGGACGAGACCGGTCGGAAAAAAACATTTCAGTGTGGGACAAAAACACGGGTCGGGTTACAGTAAGAAAGATTGCCAGTGTGTCAGTCCTGGGTCTACAGTCTCATTCCTGGGTCTACAGCCTCAGTCCTGGATCTACAGTCTCAGTCCTGGATCTACCGTCTCAGTCCTGGATCTACAGTCTCAGTCCTGGATCTACAGTCTCAGAGTCCTGGGTCTACAGCCTCAGTCCTGGGTCTACAGCGTCAGTCTGGGTCTACAGTCTCAGTCCTGGATCCACAGTCTCAGTCCTGGGTCTACAGCCTCAGTCCTGGATCTACAGTCTCAGTCCTGGATCTACAGTCTCAGTCCTGGGTCTACAGCCTCAGCCCTGGGTCTACAGCCTCAGTCCTGGATCTACAGCCTCAGTCCTGGATCTACAGCCTCAGTCCTGGGTCTACAGCCTCAGTCCTGGGTCTACAGCCTCAGTCCTGGGTCTACAGCCTCAGTCCTGGATCTACAGCTTCAGTCCTGGGTCTACAGCCTCATTTTTGGATCTACAGCCTCAGTCCTGGATCTACAGCTTCAGTCCTGGGTCTACAGCCTCATTTTTGGATCTACAGCCTCAGTCCTGGGTCTACAGTCTCAGTCCTGGGTCTACAGCCTCAGTCCTGGGTCTACAGCCTCAGTCCTGGTTCTACAGCCTCAGTCCTGGGTCTACAGCCTCAGTCCTGGATCTACAGTCTCAGTCCTGGGTCTACAGCCTCAGTCCTGGTTCTACAGCCTCAGTCCTGGGTCTACAGCCTCAGTCCTGGATCTACAGTCTCAGTCCTGGGACTACAGCCTCAGTCCTGGGTCTACAGCCTCAGTCAGCCTCACCTGGGAAGGGCACGCGGTCCCTGTATTTGGGAACGTAGTCGTCCAGAGTGAGCAGCATCACCCACATGGTCAGAGCGAACATTCCGGCCAAGAAGCAGTAGAAGACCAGGTAGAAGAGCAGGATGAGGGCTGAGGAGAGAGAGAGAGACAGGGACCATCAACCACCATCATTTAAAGATATATTCTGAAACATGTGTAGTATGTGTTTCTCATACACTGGTAAAAATCCCTTGGAAAAAAAAAGAGTAAAATACGGCTTAAAAAAGGAAAAAAAATATCTGCCAAAAGTAAATATGACTTCTGAAGATTTCTGAAAAGAAGAAAATAATATTAACTCCAAATGACTTGACTGTAGTGTAAAAAAATGCATTTCTAGTATTATTTAAGTGTTTTCTTAAAATATAGAAAAACAAACTTATTTTATCTAAACAACAAGAAACAGTAATAAGCAAAAAAACGTCACTGCTCAGACTTTTTTTCTAATAATATTATAAATTATTATTATCTTAAAACTAGTTAAATAATCTTACAAACAAACTACATTCAAGCAAAAAAAATAAAATAAAAAATAAACTTGCCATTAAAAAAATAAGCATCATTTGTGTTATTTTTTTGTTTATAAATCTCACCAAGATTTTACTTTTTTCAGTGTAACTCTGTTTTTGACAGTGTATGGTTTTGTCGAGCCTCTCCACTAACACTAGGGCTGCACGATATATTGAAAAAACATTGTTATCGCGATATTGGTACGTGCGATATTCATATAGAAAAGATGCCCGATATTTTATTTTTTTTCCCTTTATTAAAAACAACAAAACAGACACATCAACATTCAAAAAGAAAAACAAACAAAAGTATATACATTTATGCATTTGAACGTTATTAATGTTGTGCTTATTTTTTGTTATTTGTCTCTTGCGTTTCAATGCAGATTTTAGGAGAAAGACAAAAATATCGCAATAATATCGTTATCACAATACTAAACACTCATATCAAATATCGCTCTAATTTCCAATATCCAGCAGCCCTGTAGCTAACACCATAACTACACTGTCAAACTGTTTTTGAATTATCCATCCATCCATTTTCTACCCTTTAATCCATTTCTGGGTCAGGGGGGTGGCAATCAGAGATGCCACCCAAGTCTCATAGCACCAGCCCCTCACTGACCCTCTGCAGGTGGTGAGTCCACAGGAGGACGGCTGCTCTCTGAGTGTGAGCATAGCCTTGATCTTTCAGTGGGGGCTTTGGGCAAAGTGGGGTTAAGTGTCTTGCCCAAGGACACAACGACAGCAGTCATCAGTGGGAGTCGGTGGAGAAGGTGCAGAGGTGGGAATTGAACCCACAACCTTCTGGGCTTAAGGCCAATGCTCTACCAACTGAGCTACTGTCGCCCTGTTTTTGAATTATTATTATTATTATTATTTCTCCAGTATATGGACTCACTGGCTTCAGAGATTTTTTTTGTATGTCTTCAAGCATGGACCTTTAACTCTTGTGTCCGAAATAAAGTATTGAATTGAATTGAATGTACTTTTTTACCATCAGTACCATCAGACTGTCAGAATGGTGTCGATGGGGTTTTGAGGCCGGTGTGTTTCGGAGTCTCTCTTCTGTCATCGCTGTAAGTAAGTAATCTAATTTATGTATGTAGCGCCTTTCACAGACCATACTGCACACAGAGATGGGAGCAGGGCCAGTACAGGAGGCGCATGTCAGACCTTTTTAGTGGTACGGGAAACCGGAGCACCTGGAGGGAACCTACGCAGACAAGGGGAGAACATGCAAACTTCACACTACTACTACGGACGCAACAGGGCCTTTCTGAGTGAAGAGTGTGAAGAGAATGGAACAGTATCTGAACTCTGGACGTCCAAAGTGCTTTGATTGACCGTGGTCTGTAAAAATATCTTATATAAGTAAAGATTATTTACTTACTACTACTTCTATGAACGGCGATCTAGAGTGTCAAGAAAGGCCAAAGAAATAAAAAAATTTAAACTTTTATTTTTCATACAACATAACAAAAAAACCAAACAAGATACAGAAGTTTGAAAAATACAGTTTGAAAAGTGGTTAGACAAAGCTTTTTGTATAGTGCCTTTCACGGAGTTACAAAACGCTTGACAATTGTTGTGTTTGCATTCGTCTCTCGCTCCACACAGAGATGGGAGCGGGGCCAGTACAGGAGGCGCATGTCAGACCTATTGCACATGTTTTTAGTGGTACGGGAAACCGGAGCACCTGGAGGGAACCCACGCAGACACGGGGAGAACATGCAAACTCCACTCAGAAAGGTCTGGAGGTGGACTCAAACCGTGCCGCCCAATATGTAGCTTATTATACACCTATTATAGAACTTATTTCAAAAGTATTTTTCTCAACAACCATAAACAACCATATTGTCTATTTCTAAATTTTAAAGTAACATTTAATACAACATTTTTGTTTTTAAATATGTAGATCAGCAGACAGGACTCTGCCATGTTTGTCTTTGGTCCAGTCCAGTTCTGTTTCTATCCAAATATATCAACCAAACAAGAATATACAAACCCAATGAAAGTCATAATTTGTTCAAAAAGTCAATATTTCTGCTCTTCTTCTTTAAGTGTTAGCACAGCATTATCCCTGAATCCACACCAAAAAACTTCTATTCTTGGATTTTTCTACTATTCTTGCTGTAATAAAATTATCTATTTATGTATGTATTTGATATGGACAGAGCAGTTACATTGGACAGACCAGACGCACTGTGTTACAGCAAGACCATGATCATTTTCAACACTTTTAGGACACAAAATGCACACATTTAAAATTTACAAATAGGAAGCTGAAGCGCAAATTCATACTGAAAGACCGGCCACAGCTCTCACCCGTCCAGGGCCAGCCAATCACACAGCTCTGCCAGCCTCGAGCCTCAGCCAATCACACAGCTCTGCCAGCCTCGAGCCTCAGCCAATCACACAGCTCTGCCAGCCTCGAGCCTCAGCCAATCACACAGCTTTGCCAGCCTCGAGCCTCAGCCAATCACACAGCTCTGCCAGCCTCTTGCCAACCCACTGACAGCAAAGCGGGCAGTTTAAAAGCAGCCACTTCCTGAGGCTCTTAACACCCGCTGCCTCCTCAAGCTCCTGGCTCCTACTCTGGCTCCTGCCCTGGCTCCTGCCCTGGCTCCTGCTCTGGCTCCTGCTCTGGCTCCTGCTCTGGCTCCTGCTCTGGCTCCTGCCCTGGCTCCTGCTCTGGCTCCTGCCCTGGCTCCTGCTCTGGCTCCTGCTCTGGCTCCTGCCCTGGCCCCTGCTCTGGCTCCTGCCCTGGCTCCTGCCCTGGCTCCTGCTCTGGCTCCTGCTCTGGCTCCTGCTCTGGCTCCTGCTCTGACTCCTGCTCTGACTCCTGCTCTGGCTCCTGCTCTGACTCCTGCTCTGACTCCTGCTCTGGCTCCTGCCCTGGCTCCTGCTCTGGCTCCTGCCCTGGCTCCTGCCCTGGCTCCTGCTCTGGCTCCTGCTCTGGCTCCTGCTCTGGCTCCTGCTCTGACTCCTGCTCTGACTCCTGCTCTGGCTCCTGCTCTGGCTCCTGCTCTGGCTCCTGCTCTGGCTCCTGCTCTGACTCCTGCTCTGACTCCTGCTCTGACTCTTGCTCTGGCTCCTGCTCTGGCTCCTGCTCTGGCTCCTGCTCTGGCTCCTGCTCCGCCTGCGCCCCATTCACACCATGCTTCTAGCCTGCACCAGTGCTTGACCCCGGGGGGTCTGAGATCATCTACAGCAGCAGACGATCTCCCCTCTGCAAGTGCCACTGCCGGGGTCAATGCGCCAAACAAATACATCTTTTCCATGCATAAATGTTTCTGTCTTGGTCTCTTCAGATTGAAATAAAAGTAATTATTCAATACATATTTTCCTCACACAACAAAATATACATATTTTACCCTAATGCCAATTTTTCTCCAGCCTTTAAGGAAAAACTACATATATCAGGCTTTGAAATTGACCATTGAACTTTGAATCTGCATCTACCTCTGAAAACACATCATCCAAAACACACACAAATGTCCTTGCAAACCGTCTGCCTCCACTCGCCCCTTCTGCCCAAATACTCAGATTCCAACGTCGTAATGATAAGAGAAACCCTCAGATTGTAGCAAATGAACACCCAAACCTTTTTCATTTCATAAATACATCTTGTTTGTCCCAATAATAAAGTCTTGTTCAAGTAACATTTGGTGAAAACATCTGACCACAATCTGCGAAGACATCTTATCTTCTTCATACTGAGAGCTGATTGGCCGAGTGATGGTGGTTACCTCTCTTTTTATATTTCCCTCTGAAGAAAACGGATCTAAACATGTGACAGAGGCCAAACACATGAATTTACGTCAAAGTCAGAAGTCCCACAGTCAGAACTAAACATGAGGCAGCACATTTATTTATGTAATTTAATTTGTCATTATCTCTTGCTTTAATAGCCATTCTGATCTGTACCTCATTGTCCACCTTATGAAACAGATGCTACAATACATCCTTCAAGAGCGATTTCTCTCATCTATAAGATCCTCTGCTTGTCTTGTTGATTTGAGTAGATTAGCCTCACAACAACCTCAAAGTTCCAACTATTTTTGACTCTATTTTTTGTATAAACATATATTTTTCCTCTGGTTTGGGTTCTGTCTCATACCTGCAGGGTAGTGGCCCACTTTACTGTCACTGAATGAGATATTGTGTTTGCTAAATCTGTTGTCAAATGTTTTAAATGGTGATGTATTGTGCGATTCTCCGGCTCAGTAAGATTCGGCCCTTGGGAAAAATAAGTTGAATAGCCGTGATTTACTAGATCATAGCGGTCACTTCTTTCTCTATGGCAGAGTTCTGCTCAGCGCGGCCGTCTCTGCTTCCCTCATACATCTAAAACACATATATTTTCTTATGTGTTGTCGTATTTTTAAAACATAAAATGCCAGTAAAAATATATTGTCTCCGTGATCGTATAAAGCTGCGGGGACCTATGTTTGAACCACAACAAAATGTTTTCAAATCTCTCCCACTATTTCACAGCTAAAAAGTGTGCCCTAGTCATAGCCATAGCCCTAGCCATAGTCATAGCCATAGTCATAGCCATAGCCCTAGCCCTAGCCCTAGTCATAGTCATAGCCCTAGTCCTAGCCGAGCCATAGCCATAGCCCTAGCCCTAGCCGAGCCATAGCCTTAGTTATAGCCCTAGCCATAGCCATAGCCCTAGCCACAGCCATAGCCCTAGCCACAGCCACAGCCACAGCCATAGCAAAGCCACATAATAAGTGCTAAAAAAACAAAACAACTAAGAGCTAATTAACTATTAGCCGAGGCTAAGGCTAGCTCCATCAATATCCTCTTTTAAATCACTTCTTAAAACCCACTTAACTGTATGTTTTAAACAGACTACACTTTTACAAAAAATTCTGTGGGGGTGAAGTGAAGTTTTTTTTATATATATTTGGTGTTTAAAAGTGAAAGCAGTTCCCCGGAGACCGCGGTGTCACCGAGCTGAGTAAGGTCCACAAAGGTCATGGATCCAGGGACCGAGAGCCCTCTTCTGCCCCTGCTCTGATGGATCGCTACTTGGAGAGGAATGTAAAGTGGTTTTCAAAGTGTAGCAAGTTATATCAGCTGGAAAGGTCCTGGTTTTGCAGTGGTCTTGGTCTTGGTCTGGTTTGGGCTCAACTTTCTTTGACCCTAGTTTAAGTATGGAGGATTAATGTTTAGTTTGGAATGCACTGGAAACTGCAGCAAGTCGTAAGTCGCTCTGAAACAGTTATTGTTTCGTGTTTTCCAATTGTTATTTTTCCTTTTTTCTAGCTGTTCCATGCTAACAAAGCCTTCAGAATTTCACTCTGAACCAGAGCAGAGAAAATGGTCTAAACCAAGCAGACTCTGCAAACAACAACCAGGATTAAAACCTCTCCTCAGTTTAAGTTTAAGCCTAAATAAGGTTCAAACTAGATTGATGGATTATTACATTATTTTCTGTAATCAGCAAAACTACTTGTTACACACAGAAGGATTTATTCACTCCACACACACTCCAAACTACTACTGTAGCCACAGCTGCCCTGGGGCACACAAACAGAAGTAAAATTGTAAATTTGAGCCAACATCTCCACACACATGTACAACTACTCTCATACAGACTCACACACACACACACATGAGGTGTCTTGCCTAAGAACACAACAACAGTTTGGCACTTTACAGCCGCTGTGGCAACTGGTGTCGATCCCGGAGGTCTCCCATCACAGTACTAACCAGACCCAGCCCTGCTTAGCTTCTGATGAGAGCATGCTTCCTAACTAACTAACACTAACACTAACCCTGAGCCTGATCCGGACCCGGACCTTGAGCTTGAGCCTGACCCAGACCCTGAACCGGACCCTGACCCTGACCCGGACCCGGACCCTGAGCCTGACCCTGGCCCTGACCTGGACCCAGACCCTGACCCGGCCCTGACCCGGACCCTGACCCTGAGCCTGAGCCTGACCCAGACCTTGAACCGGACCCTGAGCTTGAGCCTGACCCTGGCCCTCAACCCAGTCCAAACCCAGTCCAAACCCAGTCCAAACCCAGTCCAAACCCAGTCCAAACCCATCCTTACTGCACTTGTCTGACCTGCATGAGGAAGACGAGAGATTAGCATTTTTCATTCAATAACTGACGGAAAAAACAGACTATTCTGGCCTCAATCTTTATCGTCTGTACATCTTTCTAAAACAATGATATTTTAGTCGTAGAAGTTTGAATAAATCTGACTTCATTATGCTGCTTACTGTCCTATAGACAAATAAAAACAATTGCTTTACAGATTGTGACGCATTGTGTGACTGTTTCTTGTTTTGTTCTGCACTTTTGAGTTGCCGTGTGTGGACTGTGCCATACAGATAAACTTGCTTTGCCTTCTAGGACTGTCCTGCTGTTTTGTACTTTGCATCAGTGGCAAAAAAACAGTTTCAATATAATCGCTTATCAGAATATATTGTCGATCAAAACAGTTGTGTGTATAGAATAGATGTATAGTGTAGTTGTATAGATGTGTGTGTGTCCATTCAAGTGGATGTAAATCTGGACTTTAAAAGGTTATAACTCACAAACTAAAAATATTATCATAGATCGGAAAAACACAGACAGATCAAAGTCATTGTTTGGATAAAATAAAAATAAAAAATTGACTTTTGCTGAAATGTGAAAAGACCAGACCCGCCTCTGATTTGATAATTCTACTGTGACTCAGTGACAGAGAAAATAAAAGGTTCTCAGTCGGAACAAGTTAAACAGATTAACATTGACACATCAGGAGATCGCTTCATCTAAAAAGGAATCATAAAAAAAACAAAAAACAATGTAAACAACCCTTGACAGATGTGTAACGGTCGTGATGGTTTCTCTCAATTTTTTTCAACTTGAGAAAAAAACCATTTAAAAGAAATGATGGTTTCACATTCACTACATGAAAGAAATCTCTGGATCAAATGTGGATCTGAAAAATTTCTGCTCAGTCCAAAGGTTCATGACACAAATAAGGAGTATATACTATAATATTGGCCTTCTGTCGCACTTTTGTAACCGTAGCCCATATATATATATATACAGTATGTAGTAGGGATGTAAATCGGCGACCGGTTAACCGGTGGTTGACCGTCACAGCGTTAACCGGTCAAAGCTGTCGGTTAAAAAAGAGAAAAAGGGGAGAGGGGAGGTCTCTTAGCTATTTTAAGCCCTATTTGCACGGTGTGACGAGCGGGTCTGTATCTAGCTGTGTGCGCCCATGTATTATAAACTCCGGGACGACTCTCACGCCGCACGAGCCACATATGCACACACGCACGCGCGCGCACACACACACACACACTTTCCCCCTCTCCATACGTAACATCCACACGCATCATCTCTCCCCTCTTTTACCGTCAAAGTTGCACACTGGCGCGGGTCAGAACTACATTGGAGCTTACATTTACACACACACACATATACATACACACACACATACACACACACATACACACATACATACACACATACATACACACACACATACCGGTCTGTCGCGCTCCTCTGTGTCACGGAGCCCAAAGGATCCTCAAATACGCGGCTCCAGTCAAACCACATGGAACATGTTTGTGTTTATGGTCCTCGGGATCAGCTCCACACACATCACTTGTATTTAAACTTTTGTGAAGACCTGTGAGACGCGGCTCGTCACTCGCTGCTCTGACCATGTGAACGAGCCGTGTTTGCTGCTAGAAAGTTTTGGTATTAACCCGCAGCTCAGCAGAATGGGAAGATTAAAAAAGCAGTTCTCTGTGCGCAAAGGTGCCGGAGCTGTTGCGGGTTTGGGCGCCGCTGTCTCAACTCTGATCCAGTAGAACGCAGAGCTGCACTTATGAAAAGTACGCGGCTCGAAATGGCTGTTATTTCAAAGAACGTGGACTATTTTAAACTACGCGGTTAACCGGTTTCAACCGGTTAATGAGGCTCGGTGGTCGGTCATGAAAATTCATAGTTTTTTACATCCCTAGTATGTAGTACACTGCCAAAAATAACTGAATATGAGGTAATAAATGCTTGAATCGAGGGGTTTTTCATTAATTTATGCACATTAATTAAGATTCTGCAACGGGACAAAGAAGTTTAGACTTATCTCAAGAACTGATGCATTATTTTCTCATTCCAAGGAAGACATTCCTTTATTTTTTTTAAAAACAAGATCACTTTGCTTTGTCCCATTGGCAACTCTGGTTTTAATGCAGTCAAAATGTGCTAAAAACAAGAGACATTTTGGCAAATTCAAGCATTTTTCGACTATTTTTTCATCAATTTTTGCAGTGTGATCATTAGTATATGATGATGTCCAAAGACGTTGGTGCTAAAGAAAAGAAAAGACAAAATCAAGCAGAGACCAGACGCTTATTTTGCTAAATAAAGAGGTGTTGTGTTAAAAAGGCAGTCATAATCTACTGAAATTATTATTATTTTTGCACATATTTTTCATCACTTCTCGCAGTGCAGAGCTACAGGGGCCGGCCTCAGACTTGTGGGTTGATGACTGCAGTATAAATAAATAAGTATATTATTATCATGCATCTGTTTGGCCTCACCCAGAGCGAAGGGAAGTGGCTCCGGTCGGACTGAGTGTTTTTACAGTAACACGCCACAACAACATTCACAGAAGCAGCAGCAGCTCACATCGTCCCATTAAACATTTATGATTTATGACCAGACTTCAAAACATCCACTCATAATGTGCTGCTGCGATTCTCAATATTTACTGCTTCATCTACAGATGTGTTCGAACAAGTGTATTTTCCATGTACTAGAGCACGGTTCCTAAAGTGGGGGAAGGGGACGTGGGACGAATGAGTGAACAAAAATATAGTAAATATCAAAATGTATGAAAAAAGCTGAAAATACAGTAGGCTAAATGACACTGCTAGCATACGATGGAGAATTCTTTGACACATTACAATCTGCAGTTAGGGCCGAGGCTTATATTAATTACAATGTGTGAAATTAGTAAATGTTGTTTTTTTTTTAAATGTACTTCATTCTTCCTTTTTTTTTTTTTATCAAGTTGCCTTTATTTTATTTTTTCTGTCGTCGTCTGAATAAATTAATTAATAAATAAACTGCACTGGTCAAAATGAGTGTGTTTGGCCTTCTTTTGTTCCAGCAGAAAAAGTTTGGGAATCACTGCACTCCAAGGTAAAGATAGAGATTTTTATCATTATTATTATTATTATTATTATTATTATTATCATTAATTATTATTATTATTATTATTATCATTATTATTGTTATTATTATTTGCTATACTTAATATTCACTGATCTTGTGCTATATGTCAGAATCATTTTTATTGCCACGTAAGTAACAGGAAGTCACAGACTTGGAAATTGCTTTGGCTCAGTGCAACAGTCAGAAAGAGATAATAAAAATAAGAATAAAAAACACTTCTAAGGAATACATTTTAATTTAAAATAGAGTTACAGTTACTATTTACAATATACAAGTGCACATGGTGCACACAATGTAAGGTGACAGCAGTACAGTGAGGTAAAGTGACTTTATAAAGGGCAGTAAAGTGACTTTATAAAGGGCAGTAAAGTGATGTATGATGGGCAGTAAAGTGACTTTATAAAGGGCAGTAAAGTGATGTATGATGGGCAGTAAAGTGACTTTATAAAGGGCAGTAAAGTGACTTTATAAAGGGCGGGGGGACAGGTTAAGAAGTGTTCAAGAGTCCAACAGCAGAGGGGAAGAAACTGTTCTTGTGGCGGGAGGTTCTAGTCCTGGTGGACCGCAGTCTCCTGCCTGAGGGGAGTGGTTGGAATAGTCCATGTGCAGGTGAGAGGGGAGTGGTTGGAATAGTCCATGTGCAGGTGAGAGGGGTCGGCTGTGATACGACCAGCCCGGCCTCGAGCTCGGGCGACGTACAGGTCCTGCAGCGATGGAAGGCTGCGGCCGATCACTTCCTCTGCAGAGCGCACAATGCACTGTAGTCTCTGTTTGTCCCTGACTGTGGCTCCAGCGAACCACACGGTGACGGAGGAGGTGACGGAGGAGGTGATGGAGGAGGTGATGAGGTGATGAGGAGGTGATGGAGGAGGTGATGAGGAGGTGATGGAGGAGGTGATGGAGGAGGTGATGGAGGAGGTGATGGAGGAGGTGATGGAGGAGGTGATGAGGAGATGATGGAGGAGGTGATGGAGGAGGTGATGAGGGATGGAGGTGATGGAGGAGGTGATGGAGGAGGTGATGGAGGAGGTGATGGAGGAGGTGATGGAGGAGGTGATGGAGGAGGTGATGGAGGAGGTGAGGAGGAGGTGATGGAGGAGGTGATGGAGGAGGTGATGGAGGAGGTGATGAGGAGGTGATGGAGGAGGTGATGGAGGAGGTGATGGAGGAGGTGATGGAGGAGGTGATGGAGGAGGTGATGGAGGAGGTGATGGAGGAGGTGATGGAGGAGGTGATGGAGGAGGTGATGGAGGAGGTGATGGAGGAGGTGATGGAGGAGGTGATGGAGGAGGTGATGGAGGAGGTGATGGAGGAGGTGATGGAGGAGGTGATGAGGAGGTGATGGAGGAGGTGATGGAGGAGGTGATGGAGGAGGTGATGAGGAGGTGATGGAGGAGGTGATGGAGGAGGTGATGGAGGAGGTGATGGAGGAGGTGATGAGGAGGTGATGGAGGAGGTGATGGAGGAGGTGATGAGGAGTGATGAGGAGGTGATGGAGGAGGTGATGGAGGAGGGGAGGTGATGAGGAGATGATGGAGGAGGTGATGGAGGAGGGATGAGAGGTGTGATGGAGGAGGTGATGGAGGAGGTGATGGAGGAGGTGATGGAGGAGGTGATGGAGGAGGTGATGGAGGAGGTGATGAGGAGGTGATGGAGGAGGTGATGGAGGAGGTGGAGGGGTGATGGAGGAGGTGATGGAGGAGGTGATGAGGAGGTGATGGAGGAGGTGATGGAGGAGGTGATGAGGAGGTGATGAGGAGGTGATGGAGGGGGTGATGGAGGAGGTGATGGAGGAGGTGATGGAGGAGGTGATGAGGAGGTGATGGAGGAGGTGATGGAGGAGGTGATGGAGGAGGTGATGGAGGAGGTGATGGAGGAGGTGATGAGGAGATGATGGAGGAGGTGATGAGGAGGTGATGGAGGAGGTGATGGAGGAGGTGATGGAGGAGGTGATGGAGGAGGGGTGATGAGGAGGTGATGAGGGGTGATGGAGGAGGTGATGGAGGAGGTGATGAGGAGGAGGTGATGAGGAGGTGATGGAGGAGGTGATGGAGGAGGTGATGAGGAGGTGATGAGGAGGTGATGGAGGGGGTGATGGAGGAGGTGATGGAGGAGGTGATGGAGGAGGTGATGAGGAGGTGATGGAGGAGGTGATGGAGGAGGTGATGGAGGAGGTGATGGAGGAGGTGATGGAGGAGGTGATGAGGAGATGATGGAGGAGGTGATGAGGAGGTGATGGAGGAGGTGATGGAGGAGGTGATGGAGGAGGTGATGGAGGAGGTGATGAGGAGGTGATGGAGGAGGTGATGGAGGAGGTGATGGAGGAGGTGATGAGGAGGTGATGGAGGAGGTGATGGAGGAGGTGATGGAGGAGGTGATGGAGGAGGTGATGAGGAGGTGATGGAGGAGGTGATGAGGAGGTGATGGAGGAGGTGATGGAGGAGGTGAGGATGGACTCGATGATGGCCGTGTAGAACTGCAGCTTGGCTTTCCTGAGCTGCCGCAGGAAGTACATCCTCTGCTGGGTCTTCTTGATGAGGAGCTGATGGTCGGCTCCCACTTGAGGTCCTGGTGATGGTGGTGCTCATTCCTACTGTTTGTGATGCAACAATGGAAGTTCCCCACTGTGGGACAGATCTAACAGATGTAAACATACAACTCTATATTTCTGGCACTAGAATATACAGTATTATATTTATTTTTGCTTCTTTGTTATGCTAAAGTTACAGATTTGATTTTATTTTATTACAGAGTTATTGTTCATTTCTCTTGTGTTGTGTGCTCCTCATTCCTACTGTTCTGTCACTAGTGATGCAACACTGGAATTTCCGCACTGTGGGACCAATACAAGACCTCCTAATCTTAATCTTAATCTGCCATTTTTGTCAGAAACCGTAAAATGGATTTTGATTGGATGACTTTTTAAACACACTTTTTGTGAGTTAGATATTTGTAAATGTCGAGACCGTAACATTAGACATTTAAAGCGACAGTAACATTATGGTTTTCAAAAGCATCTCCATCTTTTGAATAATATTTTTTCTTTTTCTGATTAAATGCTGATTTAATCTTAATTTAGATTACACCAATATTATTTAGACCAACAGTTAAAATTTAAGTTCTCAACCTGATTATCTGAACAGAACACTCTGATTGGCTCCCAGCGTCTACCGTTTTTTTTGTAAATATTAGTCATTTTAAAGAATAATTCTAACTTTACTAAACCAGGAATCACAACCAACCCCATCCCTAACCTTCTAAAACCTGGGACTGTCTTCCTGAAAATGTGAGACAGGCCTCTTCTCTGACAATGTTCAAATCCAGGTTAAAAACAGTTATTTTTAGCCCTGATTATTGAATTGTTTCTATGTGTTTCTTAAGCCCTTTGAATGTAACTGTGCTATACATATATGTCATATCTGCGGAGAGGAGAGCCGACCCTGGGAAAAAAAAATCAGGTTTTTTGTGCAATTTTGACACAATGAAGGTACGGTCCAAGCAAAGAAACTACGTCTCCATGGCAACCAGCATCACAGCTTTGAAGCAAATATGACAGGGTTTTAAGACGTTTCCTGCTGTAATTCATGAAGAAAATGGATGGATGGGTGAATTAGAATTACTAAACTTTTGTCTGAGTCAGGTCCAAATATTCAGATAAAACGATTACATTAATCAAACATCAGCAATCTCCAACAGGTCTCACGCCAGTTTGACCACTCAATGATTATGTCGGGAGCGGGATTCGAACCACCAACCTTCTGCTCAGAGACAAACGTTACTGCTGCTACTGTTGCTACTTATGCTACTACTGTTGCTGCTGCTACTACTACTGCCGCTACTACTTCTGCTAATACTACCGTCCGTTGCTAGTGCCGCTACTGCTGCTACTGTTACTACTTCTACTGCTGCTACTACTGCTACTGCTCACACTGCTAATACTACTGTTGCTACTGTTACTACTAACACTACTGCCACTACTGCTACTGCTACTACTTCTGCTGATACTACTATACTACAGTACTATTACTACATCTACTGCTGCTGCTGCTGCTATTGTTGCAACTACCACTATACTACTACTACTGCTACTACTACTACTGCTACTACTTCTACTGCTACTGCTACTACTACTGTTGCTAATGCCGCTTCTGCCGCTACTGTTACTACTTCTACTGGTGCTGCTATTGTTGCTACTACTACAACTGCTACTACTACTACTACTGCTACTACTACTACTACTACTACTACTACTACTGCTACTGCTACTACTACTACTACTGCTACTACTGCTACTACTGCTACTACTACTACTACTACTACTACTACTGCTGCTGCTGCTGCTACTACTACTACTACTAGTACTACTACTACTACTACTACTACTACTACTGCTACTGCTACTACTACTACTACTGTTACTACTACTACTGCTACTACTTCTACTGCTACTGCTACTACTGCTACTGCTACTACTACTACTACTACTACTACTACTGCTGCTGCTGCTGCTACTACTACTACTACTAGTACTACTACTACTACTACTGCTACTGCTACTACTACTACTACTACTACTACTACTGCTGCTGCTACTACTACTACTACTAGTACTACTACTACTACTACTATTACTACTACTGCTGCTACTACTACTTCTGCTACTGCTGCTGCTACTACTACTACTACTAGTACTACTACTACTACTACTACTACTACTACTGCTGCTGCTACTACTACTACTACTAGTACTACTACTACTACTACTATTACTACTACTACTACTACTACTACTGCTACTGCTGCTGCTACTACTACTACTACTAGTACTACTACTACTACTACTACTACTACTACTACTTCCACTGCTACTGCTGCTTCTACCTACTACCTTTATTCTTGATTCTATGTAAAATAGTCATGTGTCTCATTTTGTTTAGTTAAGGAAGCAGGAAGCCTAATTTTAGAGTAATATTTGTTTTAAAAATGTTTTTCTTTTTTTAAATCTTACATAAAAGGCCAATTATGTCAAATAATTATCTTTTGTTTATGTTTTTAAAGGAGAGTTGAGCCAGTCATGTGCTCCATTGTGAGATCAATAAAGTTTATCTTATCTCTTAAACCGTGAGTTCTATTTGTTCCATCTCCCGAAATCTGGCTCTTCCCAGTTTAGTCCTTAGCGCATTAGTACTGGTACCATGTGTATCACTGGTACCATGTGTATCACTGGTACCATGTCTATCACTTTTCCACGGTGGTGATGGGAACCCAAATATTAGCGCTGGTTCTACTCCCAGAGCAGTCAATTTGACGGATTTTGGGTTTTGGAAGAGCAATTACTCCTTTTACTGCATCTACGTTTTTGGTCTTCTTAACTAGTTTTAAAAATCTATATTCAAATAGTTATCTTGATCCTCGACCGATCCTAAACTGGTTCTTTTGAATGTGCTGGAAAACGGCTGCAAGTCCCAAGTAGCTCTGAAACAGTTGTTGTTTTGTGCTTTACAATTTCTATTTTTATTTCTTTTTTTCTGCCTGAGTTGCTGCAGTACAGTGTCCAGACCAGAGCAGAGAGGATTCATGGTCCGAACCAAGAGGATCAGGCGAAAATCCACTGGAGGAATGCTAACTTTTTGAAAAATGCTAATGAAGCATTTAGTATTTTACTTTGGACCAGAGCAGAGAAAATGGTCCAAACCAAGCGGCTACTCCACCTTGTGACCCGTCCTGCTCCACCCAGAGGCTACTCCACCTCTGCTGCTGTGACCCGTCCTGCTCCACCCAGAGGCTACTCCACCTCTGCTGCTGTGACCCGTCCTGCTCCACCCAGAGGCTACTCCACCTCTGCTGCTGTGACCCGTCCTGCTCCACCCAGAGGCTACTCCACCTCTGCTGCTGTGACCTGTCCTGCTCCACCCAGAGGCTACTCCACCTCTGCTGCTGTGACCCGTCCTGCTCCACCCAGAGGCTACTCCACCTCTGCTGCTGTGACCCGTCCTGCTCCACCCAGAGGCTACTCCACCTCTGCTGCTGTGACCCGTCCTGCTCCACCCAGAGGCTACTCCACCTCTGCTGCTGTGACCCGTCCTGCTCCACCCAGAGGCTACTCCACCTCTGCTGCTGTGACCTGTCCTGCTCCACCCAGAGGCTACTCCACCTCTGCTGCTGTGACCCGTCCTGCTCCACCCAGAGGCTACTCCACCTCTGCTGCTGTGACCCGTCCTGCTCCACCCAGAGGCTACTCCACCTCTGCTGCTGTGACCCGTCCTGCTCCACCCAGAGGCTACTCCACCTCTGCTGCTGTGACCGGTCCTCCTCCACCCAAAGGCTACTCCACCTCTGCTGCTGTGACCCGTCCTGCTCCACCCAGAGACTACTCCACCTCTGCTGCTGTGACCCGTCCTGCTCCACCCAGAGACTACTCCACCTCTGCTGCTGTGACCCGTCCTGCTCCACCCAGAGGCTACTCCACCTCTGCTGCTGTGACCCGTCCTGCTCCACCCAGAGGCTACTCCACCTCTGCTGCTGTGACCCGTCCTGCTCCACCCAGAGGCTACTCCACCTCTGCTGCTGTGACCCGTCCTGCTCCACCCAGAGGCTACTCCACCTCTGCTGCTGTGACCCGTCCTCCTCCACCCAGAGGCTACTCCACCTCTGCTGCTGTGACCCGTCCTGCTCCACCCAGAGACTACTCCACCTCTGCTGCTGTGACCCGTCCTGCTCCACCCAGAGACTACTCCACCTCTGCTGCTGTGACCCGTCCTGCTCCACCCAGAGGCTACTCCACCTCTGCTGCTGTGACCCGTCCTGCTCCACCCAGAGGCTACTCCACCTCTGCTGCTGTGACCCGTCCTGCTCCACCCAGAGGCTACTCCACCTCTGCTGCTGTGACCCGTCCTGCTCCACCCAGAGGCTACTCCACCTCTGCTGCTGTGACCCATCCTGCTCCACCCAGAGGCTACTCCGTCCCTACTGCTTGTTAGATTTTTAGAATGATAATTTATATGGTTTCTGCTGCTGGACACCTGAATTTCTCCTACGGGGATCAATAAAGTATCTATCTATCTATCAATGTGAGATTGGAGCGAGTCCTAGTTACCATAGCAACACACTGTTAGCATCCGTTAGTAATACTTTTTCTGTATGTTTCATGTATATTAACCAGTTTTATCCGACACTAAAGATAAAACCGTATTAATTACTGAACTTCAATAAAAGCAGAGAAAAAACTGAACTTTTTTCTTGGATTTTTTTCAGAATTCCATTAATTTTATGGGAGTTTTGGTGTTAAGAACCAGCACTGATGTTTGGGTTCCCATCACCGCCATGGAAAAGCAATACAAACAGAGGGATAAACCGGTTCTAAAGCATGACTAAACTGGGAAAAAGCCTGACTTTGGGGAATAGGTTTAAGGTTAAGGTTAGAATTCTGGGAGTCCTGGTTTTAATGCGACAGTTTGAAAAGGTCGAGAAGCATTTTTTTTACGTTTTAAAACAACGCAATCAATCCATCAGTAGGTCACATTGTTGAAACCAGATCACGGCGACTTCTTCCATGTGGCGTAAAATGACCAAATCTCTGTAAACTTTGACCAATCCGAGTCAAAACGATAAACCCGGGTGAACATGGGTGATTTCTGAACATCTGGTGATTGCATTGAAAACGGACTTACATCTCGCTCCGGTCTTTCATTGCAGATGAGTTCTAACCACACTGCATCACTTATTACTTATACATTCAGGAGGGGTGCCTGGGCGTTCGAGGTGTGTCTCTATGACTTGGAGTTGCTGGAGTGAATTTCTGGGCTCACCTTTACCACTGCAATACGACTATGTGTAGAAAGAGTGTGTTGGAGCACGCTGGGAGCTGCAGTGACAGGCATCATCTGTGCCACAAAGACACGCAGCGAGAGAGAGACAAAGAGCCAGGACGCCATCTCTCTTGCCTCTCTTTAATCCCATCCTTGGAGACGGGCCTCTGCTTCCTACATCCCTGGCTCCTGGAATGCCACTGCAGCGCTGAGAGCATCTGCCGCCTCCTGCCTCCTTCACATCTGACTCAAAATGGTTCTGCCCTCTAAAAACCGATGGGCCCCCCTCTCTGCTGCTGCTCCTCACCCCCCACTCTGCCGCCGCTTCATGATCTCCAGCCGTATATATATCCCACAATGCACCTTCCCCGGCTCGCGTGCACGGAAAGACGGGGAGAAAGAGGAGAGAGGGGATCCCGTTTGACCTTGACAAGCATGCTAATGTGGGCGGCCATGCAACTGCAATGGAGCATCCCACTCCAGCAGCAGCACAGGGGCCCAGCGCAGCCCGCAGTCAGGGCCTGTGAGGAGTGGGCTTCGTGGAGGGGAGGCTGAGCTCGCGTCCCCCCTGTTGCAAATGACTGGCGCATCATTAGCACTGATCAGGTGGAAGGCTGACACTGTCATTGGGAGCGTTGTGAGCCTGATGCAGCGGCACAGACGTGTCCTGGATGAATCACACTAATGAGAGGGAATGGCCAGTGCTGTTACAATGGCTTACTCATGTCATTGACTACACATAGTGGCTCATCTTTCACATGAAATTCTCCTCATCCCTGCGTGTGTGAGTGACCGGCCAAAAAGCCACGTCGTTTTCCATCACATTCCATCTCAGAAGGTGATCGCACCTTTAAAAATGGCAGAAAATGACCTTTTGTCCCCTCAGTGCTGAGCCAATGACTGGGGCCTGCATTACATAAATGTATGGGCAAAGCTAAGATGAGGGTTACAGGGAATAGCTGCACATACTGTATCATCCTGTCATACAGACACTATAGATGTGTGATTGGTTATGACTCATTTCAACGAGAAATGCAAGCAATGCGGCAAAACGCTGAGGGTGTCTTGAGAAAAGGACAGAATCACCCGCGCAGGCTTTGCCACCTTGGTCTAGGCCACCGGTTCTGCGCTATTAGGAGAAAATTGTAGCTTGGGGTGAAAACGTGTAGCTCTAATTGGAGGCAATGAATGAACGGGAGAGGCTTACCCCAGCTGCTGGCCGTGCGCCCCAGAACCTCTCCAGTCCTGGGGTTGTAGAAGGAGTCTTTCCAACTAGACGCGTTCTCCTTGTTGGCTGGTTTATCCTCGGTACTCGCCATGGTGCCTGGTGGTTCTCCTCTGCTGCTTTTTTTTTCTCCTAAATCCTGGCTGTGGCTCTGGTGCGGCTCTCTGTCGGTGCTGCGCCTGTCTTTCTCTCCTCTTGATGCCGAGGGGGATGCGATGGAGGCGAAGGAAGGAAGAACCCGGTGAGAGCGCTCGGATCAATGGTGGGGAATAAGTGGGCGGCGTGTAGAGAGCGAGAGGCAGCGAGCGAAAAGGAGAGACGCTCTGGGTTGGAACAAAAAAAGGGAGAAAAAAAACCTAGCACGGGAAGGAGAGGAAGTGGAGAGAGTCGGTGACGTCCGAGCAGGAGAAGCGCCGTGGCAGCTGATGCAGTGGCAGAGGATGGATGTGCATTAGCCAACAAGGATGGAGACTCGCGCTAAGACGCAACCTTTACGCACAGGAATTATAAATAGCACGTTCGGGTTTTTAAATATATATTTCGTGACGGAGGAGTTTGAATGTATAGTAAAAATACAGAAGAGAAGAAATGTGAACGTGGATGAGGGGCAAGCTCTATAGGAATTTCAGAAGTATTGGTTCATTACGCGAGGATGGATCAAAGATGAGGGATGAGAGGAGGAGGAGGAGGAGCTGAGGAGGTTCTGGAGGAAGCAGGGAGGATGAAAGAATGCGATAGTGAGACTGTAGTGACAATAGGGAAGGACCAAGGGTTAGAGAGGCGAGGAAAGGAGGCAAGGTGGTAAGGATCCTATGCTCTGTCACACGTTTTCACACACATGCGTTTTGGCCTCTGTCACTTCTTCAGATCAGCTTTTTCAGACAGAGAAATGAAAAAGAGTAGAGCACCATCACTGCAGCCAATCAGAGAGCCACATTTCAACAGAGGAACTGCCTCTGATGAAAAATGAAATCTATCAAACTATCTCTCTCTCTCTCTGGTCTCTCTCTCTCTCTGTCTCTCGCTCTCTCTGGTCT
>OZ035829.1:44397187-44447187 GCA_964034765.1 Knipowitschia caucasica
AACAAAATTTATTGGACAATTTAAACTTTTTTAACAAATAAAAAACTGAAAAGTGGGGCGTGCAATATTACTTTGTAGCGCTACCTTTTGCTGCAATTACAGCTGCAAGTCACTTGGGGTAGGTCTCAATCAGTTTTGCACATCGAGAGACTGGAATTCTTGCCCATTCTTCCTTGCAAAACAGCTTGAGCTCAGTGAGGTTGGATGGAGAGCGTTTGTGAACAGCAGTCTTCAGCTCTTTCCACAGATTCTGGATTGGATTCAGGTCTGGACTTTGACTTGGCCATTCTAACACCTGGATACGTCTATTTGTGAACCATTCCATTGTAGATTTGGCTTTATGTTTTGGATCATTGTCCTGTTGGAAGATAAATCTTTGAAAATATTTGGCTCCATCCATCTTCCCATCAATTTTAGCCATCTTCCCTGTCCCTGCTGAAGAAAAGCAGGCCCAAAGCATGATGCTGCCACCACCATGTTTGACAGTGGGGATGGTGTGTTCAGGGTGATGAGCTGTGTTGCTTTTACACCAAACATATCGTTTTGCATTGTGGCCAAAAAGTTCGATTTTGGTTTCATCTGACCAGAGCACCTTCTTCCACATGTTTGGTGTGTCTCCCAGGTGGCTTGTGGCAAACTTTAAACGAGACTTTTTATGGATATTTTTGAGAAATAGCTTTCTTCTTGCCACTCTTCCATAAAGGCCAGATTTGTGCAGTCCACGACTGATTGTTGTCCTATGGACAGACTCTCCCACCTCAGCTGTAGTTATCTGCAGTTCATCCAGAGTGATCATGGGCCTCTTGTCTGCATCTCTGATCAGTCTTCTCTTTGTTTTAGATGAAAGTTTGGAGGGACGGCCGGGTCTTGGTAGATTTGCAGTGGTCTGATACTCCTTCCATTTCAATATAATTGCTTGCACAGTGCTCCTTGAGGTGTTTAAAGCTTGGGAAATCTTTTTGTATCCAAATCCGGCTTTAAACTTCTCCACAACAGTATCTCGGACCTGCCTGGTGTGTTCCTTTGTCTTCATGGTTCCTCTGTGCTTTTAAACAGAACCCTGAGACTATCAAAGAGCAGGTGCATTTATACGGAGACTTGATTACACACAGGTGCATTCTATTTATCATCATCAGTCATTTAGGACAACATTGGATCATTCAAAGATCCTCACTGAACTTCTGGAGTGAGTTTGCTGCACTGAAAGTAAAGGGGCCGAATAATATTGCACGCCCCGCTTTTCAGTTTTTTATTTGTTAAAAAAGTTTAAATTATCCAATAAATTTCGTTCCACTTCACGACTGTGTCCCACTTGTTGTTGATTCATGACAAAAAATTTAAATTTTTGCACCTGTAGATGATAAAAATGAGATAATCCAAGAGATAATCTCCAGTTTGAGCTCCTCCACATGCAGCCTGGATGTACTACCCAATAGATTTCTAAAGTCTGTTCTGAGCAGTCTGTTACCTTCACTCACACAGATAGTAAACATGTCCCTTCATTCTGGAATATTCCCAAAGGCCCTGAAAACTGCAGTCATCAGGCCCCTGCTAAAAAAGAGCAGCCTGGATGCTACGGTACTTAACAACTATCGTCCCATCTCAAAGCTGCCATTTATGGGGAAAGTCCTTGAGAAAGTTGTCTACCTACAGCTTACTAGATTTCTTATAATCAACAACTCATTTGATATGTTTCAGTCCGGCTTTAGACCCCACCACAGCACTGAGACTGCTCTCGTCAAGGTTACAAACAATATCCGGCTGAACACTGACGCAGGCAAAGTCTCAATCTTAATCTTGTTAGATCTAAGTGCTGCCTTTGACACTGTCGACCATGAGATCCTCTTACAGAGACTAGAGGACTGGGTTGGCGTCGCTGGCACCGCCCTAAGTTGGTTTAGGTCTTACCTTGAAGACAGGAAGTACTTTGTGGAGATTGGAAACTGTGTCTCAGATCATATGGCCCTGACCTGTGGAGTCCCACAGGGGTCGATCCTGGGACCTCTTCTGTTCAATCTCTACATGCTGCCGTTAGGACACTTTGTTTCTGCGTATTAACTGACCTATCACAACTTTGCAGACGACACTCAGATCTATGTCTCACTGACTGCAGGAGAACATGGACCAGTGGACTCACTCCTTCACTGTATCCAACAGACTTCCTTCAGCTAAACGCAGACAAAACTGAAATGATTGTCTTTGGTCCCCAGAAACAAAGAGAGAGCGTCATCTGTCACCTACAGTCTCTCTCCCTAAAACCTTCAAACAAGGTCAGAAATCTAGGGGTAATACTGGACTCAGACTTAAATTTTAATAGCCACATCAAATCAGTAACATCAGCAGCTTTTTACCATCTAAAAAACATTGCCAGGATCAAAAACATAGTGTCTAAAGCAGACTTGGAGATTCTTATCCATGCATTTGTCTTTCAGATTTCAGATTTCAGATTCATGCTGCTAAAATCTGGAACAATCTTCCTGAAAGTGTGAGACAGGCCTCCTCTCTGACAATGTTTAAAACCAGTTTAAAAACAGTTCTGTTTAGCTGTGCATACAACTGAGGGATTTTATATTTTTAACTTTCTTTTTAATGTTCTGTGATTATTTATGATTTTAATGCTTTCTTGTTTTGTTCAGCACTTTGAGTTGCCTTGTGTATGAATTGTGCTATACAAATAAACCTGCCTTGCCTTGCCGTACCTGTGTCAGATCTTATCAGTGGTGAAATCAGACACGTTGATAATGTGTGTGATGTGGAACACGTTTGCTGTGTCATTTGCATATTGTCCCCTAGATCCAGGGGTGTCCCAATACCCTCAGAATTTGGACAGGGCCTTAAGCCTAGTGTATAGTCGCGCGGCGCAGAGCTTCCGGTGGTAACGTGACGTCTCTTGCGCAATGCGTGGATCACTGCAAGGCCCTTACATAGCCTGCCATAGCTTTGTGCTTCGAAGGAACCAAAGGAAAAGTGGTTTGGGCTCATGGCAGAGCCTGATATACACGGAGACTGTGGACTAGAGTTCTGTGGCATATATAACATATATTTAACTTCTAAACTGTGCAGTCGTTTATTTTGCCCTGTTCCTGTCTTAGTTTGAATCGTAGCTTATCCCGTCTGTTGCATTCCTCCTGCACTTTTAAATTGTTCATGTTTGGTCTCAGATATTTACCACTTATTGTTTTGCTGGATACAATTTAATAATAACTATGTTTCCAACAAGAACTGTGTCTTTATTCACAACATCACAGTTAAATGAGTTGAAACGATGAGTCCATAGAACTGTCACGTAAACCTACAGTAGATACACATGTAATGATCTCAAACAGCTTGCTTCGCTATGGTTTTTGTTCTGAAGAGGAGAAAGTAGCAGCGTAAATGGGACCGCTCCTTTGAGATCGCCATCACGTGTTTGGTTGTGGGATTACAACATTCTCTTCAAAACTCCGTAAGGGGAACGCGCTAGTGTACCACCAACTGTGGTTACGTCGGTCCAACGTAACCGTAAGCAGTGCCGTGCGAGTGTACACAGGCCTTCAGACTCATGTATTGTACTACACTCAGGCCTTGGTGTCCCCCACTGTGAGCAGGAGGACAGAGGATTATAAAAGTGGAGATTTTTCCATTTGCCGTTGGTCCAGTGTCGTCCTAAAGTCAAACTGACACCACTACACTGTTAGCTTTGTGTCTCATGTGTTTGACTTTCCCCTGAGCTTAAACAAACAGACATGGAAAGCTCAGCATATTTCTGTTGTCTCTGAACTCTTTTATGACTCGGGTTTATGTTGTGAGGCGTTTCAGCACATACAAGAGTCAGACGGAAAGACTAGTCTGTCGGCACAGACCTCATGAGAAACCCCGCTTCAAACAGAACCGTGGACCGTGTTATAATAACTTTAGATTCTTTAGTATAGGAGGCAGTAGCTCAGTGGGCACAGTGGTTGTGTTAATAAAATGATTCCTCTGGTCTCTCTCTCTATGGGCTCCCTCTCCCTCTCGAGTGACTCTCTTGTCTTTAGTGTTTGTGTTTGTCCATGAAGTTTGGTGGTTTGAATATTGCTCCTGACATAAACCTCACTGGTTGAACAGTCAGTGACTGACCCACCACAGGTGTGAAACCAGCTCCCATTAGTGACAGCTGCTGTGCGCCCTTGGTCACTATTGAACATTATTAGTCATGAGCCACACAAATGGAGATGCAGACAGATGAAAATGTTATTGACGCATCAATCTATCAAATTTCAAAGGCTGATTTAAAAGTTGGCCCGTCCTGAATATTGTGTAAAAGACATCACATTTTATGACTTTTGTGTGATGTTTGTATTAAAAGTCTGACGTTTTTAGGAGATTTTCATACAAAAGATGTGACTTTTTTAAAGTAGCATCTTTTGTATATCTTAGGTATGCAAAAGATATATGAATCTTAAATTTTAATAATCACATATTTTATGTTTTTCATTTAGCCAAATACCTCTTCTGCCCACTAGAAGTTGCTAGAAGTCAACTGTTTTATACATCAGTCAAATTTTCTATAATGGCTCTGTTTATTTGTGTAACCGACGTGATGGCTTTGGCGGAATGAGCTGTGCGGAAGTTTGTTGCATATTTCCCCATTTGATTAATACATTTATTTATTTTTACACACAGAATATAAACAAAGTGATTTTTTCAAATAATCTCTATTTTTTTTAAAATATGATTCACATATCAGAAAACTGAAAAAGCCCAGAAATTCTTTTTTTTATTTAGGATGTCAGATCTGGAGACTGCCTAGGCCACTCTAGGACCTTGAAATGCTTCTTACGAAGCCACTTCTTTATTGCACAGGCGGTGTGTTTGGGATCATTGTCATGATGAAAGACCCAGCCACGTTTCATCTTCAATGCCCTTGCTGATGGAAGGAGGTATTGATTGGCCCCATTCACTCTTTCCTTTACATGGATTAGTCGTCCTGGTCCCTTGGCAAAATAACAGCCCCAAAGCATGATGATTCCACCCCCATGATTTACAGCACAGTAGGTATGGTGTTCTTTGGATGCAACTCAGCAGTCTTTCTCCTCAAAACACAACAAGTTGATTTTTTTCCAAAAAGTTTTATTTTGGCTTCTGACCATCTTTCATACTGATGAGTTCAGACAGGTAACAGGTGGACGAAGGAGCCTCTTAAAGAAAGAGTTACAGGTCTGTGAGAGTGTTTGTATGTGACCAAATACTTACTTTTTCCTCCATAGTTTGTCTGATTTTCTAAATAATTTTTTTGCAATGTGATTTTCTGGATTCTTTTTTTTATCTCATTGTTGAGGTATAGATTATGATAATTACAGGCTTGAACTTGCACAATTGGTGGCTGACTAAATACTTTTTTGCCTGTAAGTCAATCAATGTTTGAGGCCTGCATTTCTTAATTCTTTTTAATTTACTGTGATAGTTATGATATTAATGTTTTATCTTGGTTTTTTCAGCACTTTGAGTTGCCTCGTGTAAACTGAACTGTGATATACAAATAACCTTTCCTTGCCTCATTGTTTAAGCAGCTCTTTCAGAGTGCTCTCTCTGCTGGTGACTGATTGACCATCTCTATTCCCCACAGTGTCTGGACGTTCTGGACGGCCGCAGAGCTCCCTTCCCTCCGCTCCGTCTCAGTGCAGAAACCCGGGACACAGACACACAGGCGCCCTCTAGTGGAGACTCCTCTCCTCTGCCCAGCAGCCCTGAGCATGGCAGCCCCTGCTCGGAGGACACGGACAAAGGTGAAAACACGGAGCATATACAAGAATCTCTGGGGCCGTTTTCTTAAATGTTCTTAGTACTAAGAGTTGCTCTTAGTGGCCAAATTCTAAGAATAGTCTTAGAATCTTGAGCTACTCTTAGAATTTCCCCTAAAGTGATGAGTAGATCTTAGTTAAGAAAAATGCTATTCCTAAAGAATCCTAGGTCTTAAGAGTGCTCCTAAGGTGAGATCTCTTAAGAGTGGAGAGGAGGACATTTAGCGACTTAGGAGTTCCCTAAGGACAAAATGGCAAACGGAAGAGGCAGGAGAGATATTCTACAAACACTTGATGACAGTGAATTAGTGGAACGCTACAGATTGGATCGTGCAGAAATCACGTTTGTGGTATATCAAAAGTCAACCATGTGACCAACTTCTTATAGTGCCATTTTACCCTTGTTACACGAAAGTGAGTAGAAATGGTTGTTGAAAGAGAAAAAATGACCAGCATGGCAATTAATATGAGCAAATAAGTATAACTATCACTGTGTTAATACTGTGCAGGTGGGCCTAAGTTTTTACACACATTCAGTATGAAGGAATGGATACTTTATTTCGAGCCATGGCAAACAAGAACAAATAAAACAACCACAGAATAGAAAAAAAGAAACAATACATGAAAATATACAAATATACAGTATGTTTGGTTTTATTAACAAAAATCCAACTCAAAAAGGAGTGGGAAAAGGTCAGACTTTTAAGCCGCGTCCCAATTCTCACCCTTGCCCTTAAAAAGCACCCTTGCCCTAGATTTTGTGCGTGCCCGCGGGGATATTAGGGTGTCCCAATACTTAGGGAGAAGAGGCAAGGGCCCTCACACCCTTAATAACCACCCTTGCACGCAAGTGAGCTCCGGAGCAGCCTGTGAACAGCAGACCACCGTTTGCTACATGTCCTTTGCTGTGCATTGAAAGAGACATTATGTATGATGATTTAAAAGTTACTATTCACAGCATTCATTTTACATTGACATATCTATGTCTATCTTTTATGTAGGATATTATTATTATTATGAGGGTCCTTATTAGGCCCATTATGATCTAAAGTATGTTTTATCCAACTTATAGGATCAACCAATCACAGCGTCTGAAAAGATGACTCATACCTAACAACGGGGTTGGCCACACTGGAGTTTTTGTCCATTCCTTGCTCAGAGTTTTCTGAGAATGTTAAGCTATGACTCCTAGCTAGGAGTTTTTAGGTTAAGTTAGGAGCTCTCTGAGAGGACTCTCTGAATCTTTAGGCATACGGCCCCTGTTCTCCATCCCTGGCCTCTCTCTGTCTGTCTCTGTCTCACTTTGGTCTCTGGTCTCTGGTCTTTGGTCTCTATCTCTCTCTCTGGTCTATCTATCTCTCTGGCCTCTCTATCTTGGACTGAGGCTGTAGATCCAGAACGTTTAATAATAATAATGCATCGGTTTTATGTTGCGCTTTTTTGGACACTCAATGACGCTTCACATATTATTATTCATTCACTCCATACACTGTGGTGATAAACTACTACTGTAGCCACAGCTGCCCTGGGGCACACTGCAGAAACGAGCCAACCAGTATGTGCCATTGGCCCCTCCAACCACCACCAACCAGTGTGTTGTGTTGTAGACGGTGTGTGCTGCTCTCCTCTGCCAAAGTTCGCCACGTCTCCCAAACCCAACAACAGCTACATGTTCAAACGGGAGCCTCCTGAGGGATGCGAGAGAGTCAAGGTCTTTGATGAGCTCGGGTGAGTTATGTCGTTCAAACCCAACAATGATTTAATCAATTTGTGTATTTTGATATAATTGAGAGGAACAACATATTTAGCTTGAAACGTTTGAGCTATTAACTATGTTATTAACCAGACCAGAGAGGGACCAGAGAGGGACCAGAGAGGGACCAGAGAGAGACCAGAGAGGGACCAGAGAGGGACCAGAGAGGGACCAGAGAGGGACCAGAGAGGGACCAGAGAGAGACCAGAGAGGGACCAGAGAGGGACCAGAGAGAGACCAGAGAGAGACCAGAGAGGGACCAGAGAGGGACCAGAGAGGGACCAGAGAGGGACCAGAGAGGGACCAGAGAGGGACCAGAGAGGGACCAGAGAGGGACCAGAGAGGGACCTCAAAAAAAGTTTCTTGTTTCTTGTGTACAGATCTGGTCAGTCAAAAGGTTTCCCCCTCTTCTCCTGCCCGGACAAAAACAAGGTTAACTTCATCCCTCGCGGCTCGGCCTTCTGCCCAGTCAAACTGCTCTGCACGTCCTTCCTCTCCCCGGTCCCCCCTCCCTGTGGAGACCCAAAGACCGCCGCAGACCCGGACAGCTGCTCCGAGTAGGTGTCCGACCTGTCCTTCTCCCACGCCGCCCGCTAGAAACCAATCATTCCACAATTTCAGTGCCTGCCCAGCATCTCAGCACTCCAGGCCAGTAGGGGGAGAAGTGAGAGGACCGGGGATTCTGTAGAATTGTAACGGTGTAATGATCAATGCTGCAATTTTGAAGTTGGTAGAGAAAAAATAGGAGCAATGCTAGTTTCTGTATTGCATTGCAATGATAGTGATGATTTTGAATGGGACTTAACAGGGACCATGTCAAATTAAAGCTGGGATACCTGACTTTAAACAATGTAATACATTCCATGCCACTATTTCCTGACTCTGGTCTTTCTCTCTGGTTTGTCTCTTTCTGTTCCCTCTCTTTCTTGTCTCTCTCTGGTCTCTCTTTTTCACAAGTGTGAAGACATGTTTCTTTGGTCTCTACCACATTTTTAAATCACCTTTTTCAGACAGAAAATACTTTTTTTTTTTCAATCTTACAGGGCTCTTTCTGTAAGTCACAAAAAGATAGCCTGTTTTATAAGATGATGGTAGCATGCTGCGTAAAGTTGGGTATCCCAGCTTTAAAAGTACATGAATGATGAGATGATCTGAATGCAGCTTGAGATGGATTTTGGTTACATAAAAAGAACCATGTGGTGGTGTATCTTTTAAATGCTGGTTCAGTGTCCTGTTACAATCCCGCTGGTCCCCGAAGGGTTCAACTACTGCTTCAGACTTAAGTCCTTTTCAGGTGAGACGTTCTATTTATCAAAAGCCAGTGTTCCAGCGTTACAAATGTATTCCTCAAGCCTGACACATTCCAAACATCTAATAGACTGTGTATATGTGATATCACCACATTCCCCTTGGGGTCTCTCTCTATGATCTCTCTAGTGTCTCTGGTCATATAATGGAAACATATCTAACATAACTTTATAAGCTGATTTAGCACTCACCTGGAAACCATATAAGCTTCATAATCGACCAGTTCTAACTCGAGATCAAGACTTTTACTGCATACTCTCAATGCCCACTATATACAGTCGGGATTATGTTAATGAGACCTGATTTTATGTTTTGAAAAGCAATCTTGTGCACTCTCGTTCGTTCAGGGTATAAACATTGCCTTACCACAAGTCTACTGCGTGAGAATACTGTCAAATACTGTTAATTTAGCTTTGTTTTTACTGTTTATAACCTGACATTTTACAATGGGCCGGCTCTCAACTCCCCACAGAGACAACTCTTATCCATAGACTGTACACAGATGGACAATGGTAACCCACTGGCACAATGAAGCCCAATAGGGAAGTGCTCATGGTGAAGTTTGGCTCCTATTGACTTACATGTAAAAGTAAACTCACTCAGTAAACACAGCCTCTGACTGTCTCTTTTTCCATTGCTGTAATCGTCCCAGAAGCGACTCAGGTCAAAGTTGTGCCTCTATCACTCTGCCTTCTTCACCTCAAGTGCATTCGTCTGCAGAGTTCAACACAAACGGAGGCGGCTGTTCAGGAGATGGCAAAAAAACGTGATCATGTATTCCATAGAAGAAATGGATTAAGGTAGTTGTGGCGGCAGGTTTTGGTTTTCGTTTTGGGAATGTGTGATTTTTCTGGTGCTGTGTGTCTACTCTTCAACTGTTTGGCTACATTGAGAAAACAAACTTAGAAAAGTATGCAGTATTACTTCCATTCAGAATAGTCCCATCTTCATAGAGAACTGTTTTCTGCCTTTTTACAACAAAAGTCATCGTCAGTATTATTTGACTGGAGACATTCGTGAAAAGTGTATTTTTTCAACTCAGGAATATACACTTTAGACTGGCTAGGCTACTCTAAAGTGGCCTAGCCGGTACTTTAAAATGAGACCAGACCTGGACCAACACTGAGGGCTATGGGAAGACCTTGGGTAGTCCTCAGAACAAATCAAAATTTTCTTCTGACTTTGAATAAAAGTAATTGTCAAGTTATAATAGCGTTGGAGTATACACGCGGCGCATGAGGAGCTGTATATGGTCCCAATCCTCCACCAGAAAAGTCACATATGGCAAATTTATGAAACGTGTTTAAGCCCAAAAATGTGTACCAAAGTGACTTGAGCTTTGTTTTTGCTCTAATTCTACATTCCTTGCACTTATCCATCAATTACCTTTACAATCAGAAACTGTGCAATTCTATTTATTTGGCTTTTTCCCCATTTCCAAAAGATGCTCTCTGACCAGTCCACCCAGTCTTAAATGCTTTCTGGCCAGTTCACCCACTTAATCTCAGTGTTACAGCTCATGTGTTCCGTTGTATGTAGCCAGTGTTTTTAAATAAAGCTCGAATCGGTGAAACACTTCCTGTGTCTTGTCTTATTTTGGATAATTATAATGATTGTGAATGTAACAGACAGATCCTCTAATCCCTCTAATGAACTAAGCTTTGAATTTTATTTAAAAATTCAAAATCAGAAATGGTGCCTCCACATGTTTAGACCTGACTCTGGGCACCATCAGTCGGCCAGTCCCTGTGCTGAAGTAAATCTGGTCCATAATGAGGTTGATGAGATAAAAACACTCAATCAATCAAAATGTAAGCAAAGCAACTGTATTTGTATAGCATAGTTAATACACAAGGAAACTCAAAGCCCTAAAACAAAAAACTTGATATGAAATTGTGTGTTCTGTCACATCTGGGCTTAATGCTGGGGTATCTAACTTAATAGTCTTAAGTTCCTGGCTCAAACAGTTAATCTCTTGTTTCACATGCATATATGTTTGGCCTCTGTCACTCTGTCTTTAGATAATCTTTTTTAGACAGAATAGTGACATGAAGCTTACCGCAAATTCAGAATGGAAGACCAAAGAGGCGACACTGACTCCTCCCTCTGCGCACCAGCTCCAGAGCTCAACAGCAATCCACTTCAGCTGCTCAGTAACACATCTGTCCTCATCACTTCATGGCTGCATTTAATCGGAGCCTCTCAGTTCTCTGCAGCTCAAGCTGCTGTTCAAGCAGCAACCCACCTCCTCCCCATCACCGCCTCTTCAGTGGCGTGTCATGTCATGTCTTTGGCTGAGCCTCTTTGCCACCAGGTTCTAGACCCCGGGGGTGGCAAACTCATAATTCCTATTAAACTCCCTTCTTCATATGTCATGCAGTATTCCTGTTGGGTCTAATCACCAATCCAAATGCCATACATTTATTAAAACTAAATCTACAGCAAGTCTGCGTGTGTCTATTCATGCATCTTAATAATAAATATTCTAATGCAATCTTTGTCTCAAGTCTCTCCAGATTGAAATGGACAAGACCACCCTCACTCAGCCAATCAGCTCTGTGTGTAAAAGACAACATATATTCACAGCTGAAAAACATGCTGTTTACTGATAAGTCAGATTCCAGTCTTTGTTTAGCTAACTTTTAAATTTCAGAAACAATCCAGATGAAACAAAAATGGTCACACTGGTCTCTCTTTCTCCCTGAACTCTCTCTGGAGGGTCTTTGGTCTCTCTCTGGTCTTTCTCTCTGGACCAGGTTCCATCCAGAGCTAAGCGTTGTGATCCTGCTGTTCTGGTCTGGATAGTGGGTCCAGGTCTGCAAACAGGTTCAGCCAGTCCGTGAGTGGCTTGGGACGTCCACTGGCGTCTGATGAGAAACAAAATATTTGATATGTGTCAAATATGGCTGTAATGCCTCTTTAACACCACAAAAATGACATCTGACTAAATCCATGTAACTTGTAGCTCTAAAACAGTTTGCTTCTATTGCTATCAACTTATATGTAAATTTAGTCTCCTCCAGATCAGTAATCGTTTGTGTCACAATCTCAAACCACGGCTTAAATCCATGGTTTCGCACTCTCTGTGATCCTGGTGTTTATATTGTGAGATTCTTTGTAAATCCAGATATGAACCATACGAGGATTGCTCCTACTTTTACGGGGGAAACTCCAGCTTGCCCTAACAACTTTCTTAGCAATATGTCTGCCCCTGTTATAGCTTAAAGCTAACGCCGTTGGAATAAATACTTATACAGTGGGGCACAGAAGCATTTAAACAGCCAACAATCACTGAGACAATTTCTTTAGTTTTGTCCGGCAACCATAGTGAGAGGATGCAGTTTGTTGTTATCTCCGCTCCCTCCACTCCACTTGTTTTTTTGGGACATCCCTGGCTAGTAAGACACTGTTGCAAGTAGGGGGGCTTCAGACTCAACATGAACTGGAAAAGCTGGATCTGTCCTCTGTCCCCACAGTCTACCATGACCTCATAAGAATCGGGCTCTCTCACTTCTCAAAACCAGAAAGGGAGGCCCTGGAGGACTACATCAGAACCTCTCATGCTGCTGGGATAATTAGGCAGTCTTTCTCACCTGTGGGTTTTTTGATAGAAAAAACAAAACACTGAGACCATGTATAGACTAAAGGGGCCTCAACAGTATTAGTAGAGTTAGTAATAAATACCCTTTGCCACTTATTGACTCCGCCTTCACCCCTTGCGAGGAGCTTGTGTTAGCTAAGCTGGATCTCAGAAATGCTTACCACTTCTGATATTTTGATTGGCCAGTCATTACAACATACGCTCTATGGGTGGACACTTAAGGTGGCATGTGATTGGTCATAGTAAAAACAAGCACATAACACATGACTTACACAAAAACAAACTCCTTGTGATATGGATACAGCACCAATGGATGTTGTGAAGCAGATATATTTGGTCTCTCTCTGTTTGGACAAACCTGCAGCGTGTAGAGTGGACAAGCTCTGGTCCAGCAGCTCAGACGGGAGAAAGAAGTCCTCCCTCTCCTTTCTCTTTTCCCTCTCCTCCCTCTCTTCTGTCTTCTCTCCCTCCTCTGCTGAAGGACCCTGACTCCAGTCCCCAGGGTCCAGACTCAGGGGCCCCAGGATGTCATTGAGCAGAGCCACACTGTCCAGCTCGTCTCCCTCCGCCTGCGACCTAGATCCCTGCTCTGAAACGTAGACACCATGAGGGTCTCTCATGGAGGGTGCAGGAGGAGGATACTGTTGTAGACGTTACCTTCTCTGGTGTCGAGCTTTTCCTGTTCATATTCAGGTGGGAGATGTCTGTGAAAATAGTTTAATTTGAGAACTGATGCTCCCTTATCTTTAACAGGTACTTCAGACGATGAGTCTCTCTGGTCTCTCTTGTCTTTCTGGTGTGTGTCTCTGTATAGTCCTTCTCTCTGCTATATTTGTCATCGTCTGATCTAAAACCATAGCTTATACACAGATGGACTTTGCTAACCTGCTAGCTCAATAAAACCCAATAGGAAAGTTCTCATTTTCCTCAGGATCAAAAAGGTCAGGGAACGTACTGTTCGGTCGTCTCGTTGCCGTGTACCGGTCTCCTCTTGGTCTTGGTCCTTCGCCTCGTCTCCGTTCGGCCCTTAGACTCCTGACAGAAGTAGTAAACAAGCTCTGAATCTCCTGTAATGATGTGTACAGGAGACTGAGAGAGATGACACTGGTGACACTGGTGACACTGGTGTAATGTTCAGGACAGTCTGAAAGTGTCTGTGAGTGTGTGCAGAAACAGAGGAGGGAGAGAAAGGGGTGGAGAGGGGAGAGGGAGACCAGAGGGATGGACCAGAGGGATGGACCAGAGGGAGACCAGAGGGATGGACCAGAGGGATGGACCAGAGGGATGGACCAGAGGGATGGACCAGAGGGAGACCAGAGGGATGGACCAGAGGGATGGACCAGAGGGAGACCAGAGGGATGGACCAGAGGGATGGACCAGAGGGATGGACCAGAGGGAGACCAGAGGGATGGACCAGAGGGATGGACCAGAGGGAGACCAGAGGGATGGACCAGAGGGATGGACCAGAGGGAGACCAGAGGGATGGACCAGAGGGAGACCAGAGGGATGGACCAGAGGGATGGAACAGAGGGATGGAACAGAGGGATGGACCAGAGGGATGGACCAGAGGGATGGACCAGAGGGATGGACCAGAGGGATGGACCAGAGGGAGACCAGAGGGATGGACCAGAGGGATGGAACAGAGGGATGGAACAGAGGGATGGAACAGAGGGATGGAACAGAGGGATGGACCAGAGGGAGACCAGAGGGATGGACCAGAGGGATGGACCAGAGGGAGACCAGAGGGATGGACCAGAGGGATGGACCAGAGGGATGGACCAGAGGGATGGACCAGAGGGATGGACCAGAGGGATGGAACAGAGGGATGGACCAGAGGGATGGACCAGAGGGATGGACCAGAGGGATGGACCAGAGGGATGGACCAGAGGATCGACCAGAGGATCGACCAGAGGGTGGACCAGAGGATGGACCAGAGGATCGACCAGAGGATGGACCAGAGGGATGGACCAGAGGATGGACCAGAGGGATGGACCAGAGGATCGACCAGAGGGATGGACCAGAGGATGGACCAGAGGGATGGACCAGAGGATGGACCAGAGGATGGACCAGAGGATGGACCAGAGGGATGGACCAGAGGGATGGACCAGAGGGATGGACCAGAGGGATGGACCAGAGGATCGACCAGAGGATGGACCAGAGGGATGGACCAGAGGATCGACCAGAGGATGGACCAGAGGATGGACCAGAGGATGGACCAGAGGATCGACCAGAGGATGGACCAGAGGGATGGACCAGAGGATGGACCAGAGGATGGACCAGAGGGATGGACCAGAGGGATGGACCAGAGGGAGACCAGAGGATGGACCAGAGGGACATGCATGCAAAAACTAGTGATAGAATGAGATTGGAATGTAACTTCAGTCATCATTTTGGTAAATCATGTGTGGCTAAATTATATACTGTATGCTAAAATTCACTTTGGTGCTCTCTGAGAGAGCCCACATGGAGGGCTTTAAGGGGGAGGGCCTTGTCACATTGTCTTTTTGTTGTCTATTGGTTCTTCTTCCTGTGTACGGTGTGTCTTATCTCCTGATATACTGCTTTGCAGCCTGACTAAGGTCAGACATGTTTGTGGACACGAGGCTGAGCCATTTATATGGTGAATGATGAGGTTGTAATATTTCCTTCTCGTATTGGGATGTAAACAGATCACCTGTGTTAATGTAAACAGATCACCTGTGTTAATGTAAACAGGTCACCTGTGTTAATGTAAACAGATCACCTGTGTTAATGTAAACAGTCACCTGTGTTAATGTAAACAGTCACCTGTGTTAATGTAACAGGTCACAGGTCACCCTGTGTTAATGTAAACAGGTCACCTGTGTTAATGTAAACAGATCACCTGTGTTAATGTAAACAGGTCACCTGTGTTAATGTAAACAGGTCACCTGTGTTAATGTAAACAGGTCACCTGTGTTAATGTAAACAGATCACCTGTGTTAATGTAAACAGGTCACCTGTGTTAATGTAAACAGGTCACCTGTGTTAATGTAAACAGGTCACCTGTGTTAATGTAAACAGGTCACCTGTGTTAATGTAAACAGGTCACCTGTGTGGACTCGTTGCTCTCAAAGCTCTCGTGGATGGCAGCCATCGTCCTTGACGTCTTTCCCCAGATGTGCAGGAGCGTGCTCTGAAACAAGAGTCTGAGGGTCATAATCCATGTCAATACACTGGACGTCTTCCATTTGGAAATGTTTGAAAGTAAGATGGAAAAGTCATGTTTTAAATCAGACCCTCAGCTCGCTGTTTCCAATTTATATTTTCATATACAGTATGTAAATCCAGATATGAGCCATATACAGATTGACCTTTCAGAAGGCTACTCTGATTGGTCCCTCTCCTACTCTACTCTACTCTACTCTACTCTACTCTACTCTACTCTACTCTACTCTACTCTACTCTACTCTACTCTACTCTACTCTACTCTACTCTACTCTACTCTACTCTCGTCCCTCTTGGCCCTGGGTCTATCCAGGTCGAGCTAGTACTAAAGTGTTCTAAATGACAGCGAGAGTGCTGCTCAATCACTGAAGTCATGGTTCCTAAGGAATTTCCCTGGATACCAGTTTGTTGTGGGTAGGTTGCAAGGATTTAGTACCTGAAGCATTATGTAAACACAACCAGATAGAGACGAGCAGTGTAGAGTAGGGATGGTAAAAATGGGGTTAAAGTTACAAATGGACCCACATCTGTAAAATGAAGAGTACCTGGTAGGCGGTCAGCAGGTGGGACAGCAGGTTACAGCGGCTGGCGCCCAACATGTCAACCTTCTGACAGACGTCTCTCCTGAGGCCGTCGAAGCTGCTCTTGGTGCTCCTCACCTCAGCCTGAACCTGAGAGCGAAACACTCTCTGTATAAGGCCTGTATGTGACGGTGTAACTGTCCCACAGACTCCATACAGATGCACAATGCTAACCTGCTAGCTCAATGAAAATCAACAGGGAAGTGCTCATGCCCATAGTGACGTTTGGCTCCAACTTGCTCTGGCTCCTAAACACTTACATGTAAAAGTAAACTCATCTAGTTCAGTAACCGGTAGGGCTGGGCGATATGGCAAAAAAGTAAAATCTCGATTTTATTTCCTGCTTTGGACGATTTCGATTTTAAATCAATTTTCATCAAAGTTTGCCCTTAAAAATATGTTTTGATCTTTGTAGGGTAATAATATTACTGTAAGCTATAAATTGTAAGAGAAGAATAGTGCGGCTAGTCTCCAAATCAGAGTCTGGCCGTCCTATTCGAGTGGGGGATCTGCTTTTATTTTTAGGGCACCAGCAGAGTTACTTCTGCGCAGATCCAACTAACTTTGCCTCGAATCAGTCTTATAATCTAATAGGTAGTGAATGCGTATATCAGCCAGAGATATCCAAGACTTAACAACACGACTCTGATATGATTGAGTTAAAAGTAAAGGGGTTTTATTGACTACAAAAATGAAGATAGAAAATATAACGAAGGGGATTTCTGGTCACATTAAACAGAAGTTGTATACATCTCATTTGAAACACACACTCAACAGGGAACAGTCTTACTTTTGAGGAGCGTAGAGGATGAAGAAAGGATTTGGAATGGGAAGAGCCCACGTGGTTTCTTTGTCTGGGCAGGCGGGATATACGAAGCCAGCGATACAGTCCAACTTTGATCCACGCGTATGCAACTCAGTCCGGAATGGGTTGCGTGCGTAGGGTCCAGAGCCAGGAAGAGAGGCTGATGGTGTAACAGTTCGTAAGATCCCGAGCCAGGGAGGAGGGCTGTGTTGCGGAGTAGAAGGCCCAATGCGTGCAGGCGCGGCCGCAGTAGGAGACGCGTACCGCGAGACACGGAGGGCAGGGAAGCTGCAATGGTGATTTCAGGGAAGGACAAGAGGCCGTTCTGTTGCATTGTGTGTGTTTATATTGACTTCTACAGGGGGCGCGTCCGTGACGTCATCCATGTGCGACAACCCTCTCACAACAGGCAGTTTACAAGGGAAACACACAAGATTAATACAGACGACCATAGCACATTGTACAAACACACACATTACTCGACAATGATACACACATGTAGGGCACGGTACAGACGTATTGGGATAATACAGAGTCCGGAGCTGGTCTACACCATGTCCGTGCCGGGTGTGATAGTGTTCAGTGTCCACTGGGGGGCGCCAGAACGCCGCGGGTGAGTCCCAGGTTTGTGGAATGTTCCATGAGCGATAGTGGGTGAATGATACCTGATCTCTGTCAGGCAGAAGGGCACACCGATGTTTGTCCTGCTGGTTTATTGCCCTCTGTCTGTCTCCTTGCAGGGTCCTGGCAGATGTTTAGCCTTTCATTGAACTCGTAGTTTCTTTGAAGTTCTCCGGAGCTCGGGAGGGGCATGTTTACGAAAAGGGCTGTTATTCACACTCGACTGGAGCCTGCCCTCTTTCTCACCTTACATCTTTCAGCTCAATAATCAAGTTTCCAAACCATTTTTATTTGGTTTCCTCCAATACATATTATAAAAGTCTTGCACAGACTGTGCTGATATTGCAAGTATAGTTCATGTGCTGCTGGAACTCTCACAATGTCCTTCAATCGATTTCACATTTTTCAAGAATTAAATTTTTTCAAAAGCCGATTAATTGCCTAAATTTGATTTATTGCCCAGCCCTAGTAACCGGTGTGTATTTATGTGTAGCAATGTGATATTGTCTGTGGGAGCCATTGGTCCATAAGGAGTGGGTTAATCACTGTCCAGAAACAGTAATGCATGTCATAAACCCAGAGGGGATAATGTGAGAAACCTCGGGGAGGCCCATTTTGAGAGAGGCGACTGACCTGTATTCCCTGTTGGATTGGTCCTTACCCTCCTGAACTGGTCCATGTGATTGTCTGTGTCGGGGTCCAGCTCTCGGGACACATCCTTCATCCACAGCAGGGCCCCGCTGTACTCCGTGCGGCTCTGCTCCATGCGGTTCACCGTCAGCCACGTGTCGGAGATGGCCCGGTACCGGAATGTTTCCACCTCCTGGTACAGGCGCAGCAGGGGGGGGCGCAGGGCCATTCTTTCAGAGACCGGGACACAGGGTCACAGTCAGACTTTCTGCTATAATACCATTTTTGAGAGCCTCAGAGAGGGCTAGGGTTTTAGAGGAACAGCCAAATAAGATAGGGCAGGGGTTACGGTTTAGCTCTAACTGTTTAATGTAAATCTAAAATTGAAAGCTTATCAAAACTGCCATGACAGTCTTGGAAAGGAATATCTCTGCATAAAGCATCACCAAACAGCCTTTATCCCACTTACTGCACAGTGAGTATGAGCGTTTGCCCTCAGGGGGGCGCTATCAATCTTTTCAGCACCAAAGCAACAGATTTAAATGTTTTTTTGTTCCAGCGTCTGTCACTCAGCTCCATAAAAGCAGATCACTTCAGAACAGTCTCCTACAGCAGGTGCAATGTTCCATCACTCCCATGTTTCTCCTTTTCTCCAAACAATGCTTTTTAGTGCACTACATAAGCACTTTGTATGGGCATGTGCTATGTACTCCATTCACCTGCACTGCTCTAGCACTTTGGACCATGTGTGTACCTAGTTGTTTATTTTGTAAATACTGTTTTGAACTGTGGTCTTTAACTGGTTTGTTGATTTGTATCCTGGCTCCACGACTACAGACCTGTAGCACTTACGTCTGTCGTTATGAAGTCATTTGAACGCCTGGTTCTCTCCCATCTCAAGTCCCTCACCTCCCCCCTCCTGGACCCCCTGCAGTTTGCCTACAGAGCCAACAGATCTGTAGACGACGCCATTAACCTGGCCCTCCACCACATCCTACAGCACCTGGACTCCCCGGGGACCTACGCCAGGGTCCTGTTCGTGGACTTCAGCTCTGCCTTCAACACAATCCTGCCATCCCTGCTCCAGGACAAGCTCTCCCAGCTCAACGTGCCCGATTCCACCTGCAGGTGGATCACTGACTTCCTGTCGGACAGGAAGCAGCGAGTGCGTCTGGGGAAGAATGTCTCGGACTCTCGGATTATAAATACAGGAGCCCCACAGGGCTGTGTTCTTTCTCCCCTGCTCTTCTCCCTGTACACCAACCACTGCACCTCCAGCCACGACTCCGTGAAGCTGATCAAGTTCGCGGACGACACCACCCTCATTGGACTCATCTCCAACAACGATGAGTCCGCCTACAGGAGGGAGGTGGACCGGCTGGTGTCCTGGTGTCTCCTACAGGAGGGAGGTGGACCGGCTGGTGTCCTGGTGTCTCCTACAGGAGGGAGGTGGACCGGCTGGTGTCCTGGTGCAGTGGTAACAACCTGGAGCTGAACGCCCAGAAGACAGTGGAGATGATTGTGGACTTCAGGAAGAGCACTGTCCCCCCGCCCCCACCCTCCGTGATGGACTCCCCCATCACCTCTGTGGAGTCCTTCTGTTTCCTGGGCACCACCATCACCCAGGACCTCAAGTGGGAGCCGACCATCAGCTCCCTCATCAAGAAGGCCCAGCAGAGGATGTACTTCCTGCGGCAGCTCAGGAAAGCCAAGCTGCCTGCACAGATGTTGGTGCAGTTCTACACGGCCATCATCGAGTCCATCCTCACCACCTCCATCACCTCCTCCATCACCTCCTCCATCACCTCCTCCATCACCGTGTGGTTCGCTGGAGCCACAGTCAGGGACAAACAGAGACTACAGCGCATTGTGCGCTCTGCAGAGGAAGTGATCGGCCGCAGCCTTCCATCGCTGCAGGACCTGTACGTCGCCCGAGCTCGAGGCCGGGCTGGTCGTATCACAGCCGACCCCTCTCACCTGCACATGGACTATTCCAACCACTCCCCTCTCACCTGCACATGGACTATTCCAACCACTCCCCTCTCACCTGCACATGGACTATTCCAACCACTCCCCTCTCACCTGCACATGGACTATTCCAACCACTCCCCTCTCACCTGCACATGGACTATTCCAACCACTCCCCTCTCACCTGCACATGGACTATTCCAACCACTCCCCTCTCACCCTGCACATGGACTATTCCAACCACTCCCCTCTCACCCTGCATATGGACTATTCCAACCACTCCCCTCTCACCTGCACATGGACTATTCCAACCACTCCCCTCTCACCTGCACATGGACTATTCCAACCACTCCCCTCTCACCTGCATATGGACTATTCCAACCACTCCCCTCTCACCCTGCACATGGACTATTCCAACCACTCCCCTCAGGCAGGAGGCTGCGGTCCATCAGGACTAGAACCTCCCGCCACAAGAACAGTTTCTTCCCCTCTGCTGTTGGACTCTTGAACACTTCTTAACCTGTCCCCGCCCTTTATAAAGTCACTTTACTGCCCATCATACGTCACTTTACTTCACTGTACTGCTGTCACCTTACATTGTGTGAACCATGTGCACTTGTATATTGTAAATAGTAACTGTAACTCTATTTTAAATTTAAATGTATTCTTTAGAAGTGTTTTTTATTCTTATTTTTATTATCTCTTTCTGACTGTTGCACTGAGCCAAAGCAATTTCCAAGTCTGTGACCTCCTGTTACTTACGTGGCAATAAAAATGATTCTGATTCTGATTCTGATTCTAATGGGACTGTGCAGTAGTAGGGCCTATTCTTGTCCTGATGCTGAGTCTTGTGAGTTTAACAGCACCGGGAGCACTCACCTCTGCTGCGAGGAGAAGCACAGAGCCTTCCCTGTGGCCTGCATGATCTTTCCAGCTCGAGTCCTGTCCTGAGAGCCCTGAGAGCGCAGAAAGCGGCCCAGCTCCACCTCCTCCTGCGACAACACTGAGCACACCACACCTCATATGCAAATAGATAACATATTTTTTGGTGATGGTAGAGTATAGAGTAGGGTAGGACTGGTGGAAACTATTTTTGGGTCACATTAGCAGCCTAAAACGTGTGTATCAGAGTGTGGTGGAGCAGTGGCTGACCGCAGAGCTTCTTCTGGTACTGCTCGATGACCTTCAGGAGCTCCATACATGTCCTCTGGATGCAGTGGAACACCTGACAACGACACAACTTCTGTCATTGAAGCAGGGGTAAGGCAAGTTTATTTGTATAGCACAATTCATGCAAGGCAACTCAAAGTGCTGAACAAAACAACAAATAAACATTTAAATCAGAGACTGGCCTCCTGTTGGGACTTTTTTAATAATGTTTCTGCTCTTGTTTTGTTCAGCACTTTGATTGACGTGTGTATGAACCATACTATGCAAATAAACTTGCGCTCATGAACGGGAGATTCATCTTAAGAGATCCTTTATTCATCCCACAGTGGGGAATTTTCAGTGTTGCTTACCCAGTTATAGAACAGCAGGAATAGGATAAGAGAACAATAACTCTATATCAATAACTCAAGAGCATATTAAAGAAGCAAGTAGTACCTTTCTCACTGTAGCAGACTGAAGTCCAGTTTTACCTCCAATTTGGCGTCCAGCTCAGCGTCAGAGCCCACCACGCCCTCGTCCTGTCTCTGCCGGGTCACGGTGAGGAGGGTCTGCCTGGTCTGCCAGTACCTCTGCTGGAAGCGCCTCAGCACAGAGAACGAGCCCGGGCTCCCGTGGCCCCTGAGACAGACATAGGGGACACTGTGAGCTGAGGGCCAGCTCAGGTACAGAATAGGAGAGAGAGACTCACACGTTCACATGCTCCGGTTTCCAAGACGACCTGAAGAGACAAAACAGAGCCACATGGGAGATCTGTTAGAACCATAGACCGAACCAGAACGAGTCGGAGAAAAACTTTTTCCGCTTCTGAGTTACATTACTCTGAGTTACTTTTACTTTAAACACACAATTCCATTTTTGTTTTAATTAAAAACACTAATAATAACAAGCCACAGACAGAAGAGAGGCAACCAGTTGGTCCACCACCACCAACTATTCACACACACTCCAGACTCATTCTAATATGCACTATTACTAATACAGTACGTGCTTATGTGTGTGTATGCGTGCGTGCGTGCGTGTAGCGTGTGCACTGCGAGCATAGAGCAGATGTAAACACGCTCACATTCCGTAGCTCCGCTGTCCGCCCGGTCCTGTCTCAGCCTGGTCCTGCCTCAGCCCGGTCCTGTCTCAGCCTGGTCCTGGCTCAGCCCGGTCCTGTCTCAGCCTGGTCCTGCCTCAGCCCGGTCCTGCCTCAGCCTGGTCCTGCCTCAGCCCGGTCCTGGCTCAGCCTGGTCCTGGCTCAGCCCGGTCCTGCCTCAGCCCGGTCCTGCCTCAGCCCGGTCCTGCCTCAGCCCGGTCCTGCCTCAGCCTGGTCCTGTCTCAGCCCGGTCCTGTCTCAGCCCGGTCTCAGCCCGGTCCTGTCTCAGCCCGGTCTCAGCCCGGTCCTGCCTCAGCCTGGTCCTGCCTCAGCCCGGTCCTGTCTCAGCCCGGTCCTGCCTCAGCCCGGTCCTGCCTCAGCCCGGTCCTGTCTCAGCCCGGTCCTGTCTCAGCCCGGTCCTGTCTCAGCCCGGTCCTGTCTCAGCCCGGTCCTGTCTCAGCCCGGTCCTGCCTCAGCCCGGTCCTGTCTCAGCCCGGTCCTGCCTCAGCCCGGTCCTGTCTCAGCCCGGTCCTGTCTCAGCCCGGTCCAGGCTCAGCCCGGTCCTGTCTCAGCCCGGGCCTGGCTCAGCCTGGTCCTGTCTCAGCCCGGTCCTGTCTCAGACCGGGCCTGGCTCAGCCCGGTCCTGTCTCAGCCTGGTCCTGCCTCAGCCCGGTCCTGTCTCAGCCTGGTCCTGGCTCAGCCCGGTCCTGTCTCAGCCTGGTCCTGCCTCAGCCCGGTCCTGCCTCAGCCCGGTCCTGTCTCAGCCTGGTCCTGGCTCAGCCCGGTCCTGCCTCAGCCCGGTCCTGCCTCAGCCCGGTCCTGCCTCAGCCCGGTCCTGCCTCAGCCTGGTCCTGTCTCAGCCCGGTCCTGTCTCAGCCCGGTCTCAGCCCGGTCCTGCCTCAGCCTGGTCCTGCCTCAGCCCGGTCCTGCCTCAGCCCGGTCCTGTCTCAGCCCGGTCCTGTCTCAGCCCGGTCCTGTCTCAGCCCGGTCCTGTCTCAGCCCGGTCCTGGCTCAGCCTGGTCCTGTCTCAGCCCGGTCCTGTCTCAGCCCGGTCCTGTCTCAGCCTGGTCCTGTCTCAGCCCGGTCCTGTCTCAGCCCGGTCCTGGCTCAGCCTGGTCCTGTCTCAGCCCGGTCCTGTCTCAGCCCGGTCCTGGCTCAGCCCGGTCCTGTCTCAGCCCGGTCCTGGCTCAGCCTGGTCCTGTCTCAGCCCGGTCCTGGCTCAGCCCGGTCCTGTCTCAGCCCGGTCCTGGCTCAGCCTGGTCCTGTCTCAGCCCGGTCCTGTCTCAGCCCGGTCCTGGCTCAGCCCGGTCCTGTCTCAGCCCGGTCCTGGCTCAGCCTGGTCTTCTCTGTGTTGTTCTGATCTACATATATACTGTACATCTGTGTCCTCAGCTGCCGCTGACGTCACGCACGCTGTCCACGCCGCCCCGCCCTGCGCAAACACACTAATGACCACAACAAAGGGGCGGAGCTTCTGTAGACCGTTCGTTAGCATCAGTAGTTATTGTATATGAATGACACAGAGCCTACAACAGCAGCAAGTGTTAATACCAACACATCCCTTCTTTTATTTTAATGTATTTAATGTTCAGACTAGAACTAAATACATGGACGTCGGAACTATTTTCTGAGAGGGGGGGCGGGTTTTTGTTGGGAGAGTCGAGGGAGAGACTCATACTTGGATTACACTGGATAATAACATACCATCTTAATTGTTAAGAAAAACAAAATAAACAATATATATCAAGCGAGTCACTTATCAAACTGAACTTTTTTTTTTTCAATACGCATTCATGCGTCAGTCTCTCCGGTGGCTTCGTTGTGTTGTGTAGCCCAGTGACGGGAGGAGACACCCGTTTTTTTTACTTTTTAAAACTCATTGAACTTATTTCCAAATGGAGGATTACATGTCTGTGCTCAAACTATTATCTGGACTTAAACATGAAACTGGTCCTAACTGAAGTGGTCTGTGCTGTTCATTAATACCTAAGGTAAGGCCCATAACACACTTTGTACTTTTTACAAACGTTTGCGTTTTGTATGAGAAAACAATGCAGACATTAAATCATATTCTGCTGTAGCCAAACAAATTGTGTATAAGCCGCTCCTGTTCCTGTAGGTCCTGTTGGTTTATATGATGTATAATCATATGAACACATGATTGATCCCCCACCGCACGTCACTGGTGTAGCCAGGTCTCTAATCTGCGCAAGGCTGAGAAAGAGCGCTCAGAGGCTGCGACAGATATTAGCCAGACAGAGCTTCATAAGCTTCTCCGACAGCATGGAGCGGGTTTTGGGCTGCAAGGAACGCAGGATAGTGATAACTTCTCGCTCCCGGCACACGCGCACCCCTAGTTCCGACGTCTATGACTAAATATACGTCTCTGTCTAATGTTTTAATGTGTCTGAAATATATATTGATTGCGTGAACCCAAAGTAATAACCCCATCTTTGTGCATGGATAGTTTTTTTACGATTTAAAATTATGAAACCATTGCGATACCAACATGAATGCAGTTCCCCGTGTGTCCAGCTGATGGCAGTGTCAGCCTGTAGTGTCACATACAGGAGCCTCCTTCCTCATCCTCGTCTTCTCCTTGACAATAGTCTCTGAGGCTTAAACTTGGTCTCAAAGTGCAAACCTATTACGGCTCTTTATTTACGCCGTTATAGTAATCTTCAATATTAACACATGACCAGAAATAGCAGCTCTTCTCTAAATCACGACAGCAGGACTTTACAAAGTTGTGGATTCGCCAACAGTTCAAACACAGGAAAAGCAATAGGTCCATAGGGAGTGAGATAACCCCTGTCCAGAAATGTTGATAGATCATCACTGTCCTGCATCCAACGAAACCACTCAGAAACCCTGTGGGGAAAATGGACCTAGGACTGAGGCTGTACATCCAAGACTGAGGCTATAGATCCAGGACTGAGCTAGTCTGTAGATCCAGGACTGAGGCTGTAGACCCAGGACTGAGGCCGTAGATCCAGGACTGAGGCCGTAGATCCAGGACGGAGGCCGTAGATCCAGGACTGAGGCCGTAGATCCAGGACTGAGGCTGTAGATCCAGGACTGAGGCTGTAGATCCAGGACTGAGGCTGTAGATCCAGGACTGAGGCCGTAGATCCAGGACTGAGGCTGTAGATCCAGGGCTGAGGCTGTAGATCCAGGACTGAGGCCGTAGATCCAGGACTGAGGCTGTAGATCCAGGGCTGAGGCTGTAGATCCAAGACTGAGGTTGTAGATCCAGGACTGAGGCTGTAGACCCAGGACTGAGGCTGTAGATCCAGGACTGAGGCCGTAGATCCAGGACTGAGGCCGTAGATCCAGGACTGAGGCTGTAGATCCAGGGCTGAGGCTGTAGATCCAAGACTGAGGTTGTAGATCCAGGACTGAGGCTGTAGACCCAGGACTGAGGCTGTAGATCCAGGACTGAGGCCGTAGATCCAGGACTGAGGCCGTAGATCCAGGACTGAGGCTGTAGAATTTTTATTTTATTTTATTTAACCTTTATTTAACCAGGAAAAATCCCATTGAGATTAAGAATCTCTTTTTCAAGGGAGTCCTGGCCAAGAGGCAGCAAAGTTACACATAAACACAACAGATAGATACAATTACATTAAAAAATGACAGATATACAGACTAAACACATCAAGTAAAACACTTACTGGTGATTGAGGCAGTCTCGAAAACTCTGAGTTTTGATTTAAAAGCATTCAAAGACAAAAGCTCGGCCAGTTTCCAGTCTCGCTGGAGCATGTTCCAAGAGGAGGGGCTGCATGGACAAAAGCTCTTTTTCCAAACTCTGTGCGGACAAAAGGCACAGTAAGTAACAGCTGCTCATTGGACCTCAGAGCATAAGACTCTGTGCTCCTCTGTGTGAGTAATGTACAGAGGTAAGAGGGCAGGAGCCCCAGAAGAGCCTTGTAAATAAAGGTGTACCAATGACACTGCCTCCTAGTGGACAGGGAGCGTACAGCTCACAGTGTCAGAGCTCCACAGTTTGTGATGAACCTCAGGGAGGCATGATAAATAGAGTCCAGCTTTTGAAGACACAAAGAGGTAGCATTCATATAAAAAAGGTCACCATAATCTAAGACGGATAAAAAAGTGACAGAGACAAGGCGCCTTTTAACCCCAAAAGAAAACATGTCTTATTTCGAAAGAAAAAACCCAGCTTAATTTTTAATTTCTTCACAAGTGCATCAATAAAAGGTTTAAAAGTGAGGGCGTCATCAATTATAACTCCTAGGTATTTGTGTTCATGCACCACTTCAATGACATTCCCCTCAAGAGTGGACCCCACTGGGGGAGCTGGAGGTAGCTTCTTATGTTTTGAAAAAAGCATTAGCTTTTTCTTGTCAGCATTGAGACGTAGTTTTAGATTCAACAAAGAATTGTGAACAGAAACAAAGGCTTTCAGCAGAGAATCAACAGCCTGCTCAAGTGATGATCCAACGCAATAAATAATAGTATCATCAGCATAAAAATGTCTGTTTGCATCAAGAACATCTTGTTCAACATTGTTGATGTACAAGATGAATAAAAGGGGCCCCAAAACAGATCCCTGTGGCACCCCCTTGTGGACCGTAACAAATTCAGAGCAAAGGTCCTCATGTTTTATACACTGGGTCCTTTTTTGTAAATAATATGTAATGTAAAGAATCTAACATGGTGTGATGGAATTACAGGGAACTGCCTAAAATGTTGGTATTTCGTCCCTCAGAATTTATCTATAGGCTTATAAGTTATAACCATACACTGATTATGACTTTTAATCACAAATTCGAGAGAGGTTTTAGCACAGAAACTGGAATATTTAAAAAAATATCACAATATATACACCAAGATCACAGAGAGCGCCAGCCCACCTGAGTGTGACACAGACGGTTACTGAGCTCAAGGAGTTTACTTTTACCGGTAGGTCACTAGTCGCCAGAGAGAGTTAGTCCATGCTGGCGAGGGGTTATACTATGTGAAAAAGGTTGGGAGCCACTGCTTTAAAGTCAGGAAAGACCTATTTGTTGTGAATCCTGGTGCAGCGTTAGTTCTGGCGCTCGCAGCCTTCATCAGCAGCTCATCCTCCTCATCCTCCTCTGCTCCAAACCCATGTCTCTGTCACCTGCAGGGAGCTGGTGTCATGCTCCAAAAGGGATCAGTGTGTGTGTGTGTGTGTGTGCGTGTGTGTGCTTCTGTGTGTGTGTGTGTGTGCTTCTGTGTGTGTATATGTGTGTGTGTGTGTGTGTGTATGTGTGTATGTGTGCTTCTGTGTGTGTTTGTGTGTGTCTGTGTGTGTGTGTGTGTGTGTGTGTGTGTGTGTGTGTGCACTTGTTTTCAACTCCTGGTGGGTTCCATAACCTGAGATTCCACTCACGTCATGGGGACTGGTTTTACGTGGTGGGGCCCGAACACCGGACCCCACTGGTCCAAGCTTAATAATCAATGGGTAATGCTTTTCTAACGGTCCTTATGCAGTCTCTGTAAAAATATGGAAAGGACCCCTGGAGGTTTACTTTCCTGAAAAAAGTGTGTTATGTGTCGGAACCCTGGTGGTGGGTTGCGGGATATCAAGGAGGGGCACACTGGGGCAATTTCAGTCCAGCAGGCTGGAGCCAATCATGGAGCAGCACAACAGAGGAAATCAGGTGTCAGGCTAGAAAAAGGTGCAAGTGTGTGGTTCATTAGGCTGCAGGAAATCATGGAGAGCACACTGAAGCGCACGCTTACAAACCACTGGTAAGTGCTGACTACAAGTCATGACTTCAAATTGTTATATAGAATGATTACAAATTATTTGTTGTTTGTGCAGCTTAGTCAAGAGTCCCTAATTGATGAAGTCGACTCAGATTCTGACGATTTAACTGTCAAGAAGAAACCTGTAAAAAAGTATGGAAAAAGAAAAATCAAAAACACTTTTCTTCAAGACTCGGAAAGTGACGAACCAAAGGCAAATAAGATTGTTATCATGCAGCTGCAAAAGAAGAAAAATGGGGGGCGAGTTTATAGCAAGAGACACTTCTGCCTCTACTGTTCAATGTCCTGCCACAAAATGTCCCGTCATTTGACTAGAAAACATGGAAATGAAAGTGACGTAGCCAGAGCATTGGCTCTACCTGTGAAATCTAAAGCACGTAAACTTCAGTTTGATTTGATCAGGAATAGTGGAAACCGTGAGCACAATTTTGAGGTTTTAAAGGCCGGCATTGGAACTTTAGTCCCAGCTAAACAGCCAAATTCCCCAGTTAAATCCAGTGAGTTTTTGCACTGTATAGACTGTGGGGCATTGCTTAAGCGAAAGTCGCTGTGGAGGCATGTGGCCAGGTGCCGGCTTTCACAGAAAGATGCCCAGGCTAAACCAGGCTAAACCAGGTAGAAGTAGGGTCCAGTCCCTCTGCTCCCTAGCCCAGCCTGTACCGGAGGGCATCAGCAAAAAGCTGTGGTCTTTAATTTGGGCAATGCATCAGGATGAGGTCACGGGTGTTGTCAAAGCAGAAAAGGGGATTCTGAGACTCGGAGAGCACCTGTACTTAAAACACGGGCATGATAAGACTAAGCATGATTACATTAGGCAGAAAATGAGAGAAGTCGGTAGGTTAATTAACGAAGCAAAAACCGCAGGGAAACTGAAAACAATTAAGGATTTCTTTATTCCTTCCAACTTTAACCATGTGATTGATGCAGTCAGGTCTGTGGCTGGATATGATGAGGAAACAAATCAATACAAGACTCCATCCTTGGCCCTCAAACTCGGCCATAGCCTCAGAAAGCTAGCAGATATTCTTGAATGTGACTCAAAAATGGAGCATTGTGTTGATGAACTATTTATTAAAAACCTCCAACGAAGCCGGCTGCTTTTTGAGAAGAGGTGGGACGTCTGTGTTTCTTCTGCTGCCCTACAGACCCTCCGGCAAGCCAAGTGGAACACTCCGGACCTGCTCCCTCTGACTGAGGACGTTAGAGCCATGCATGCACATATTGAGGTATGTCGACCTGAATATGTGCAAACCCTAATAAGTGAGCCAACGTCTAAGCATTGGTCTAAACTGGCAGTTTTGACTCTTTGTGAGGTCATTATTTTCAATCGAAGAAGGGAAGGTAAGGTTTCAAAGATGCCACTGACAGCCTTTACCTTAAGAAGTAAGACTGGGATCCATTCTGACATTGCTCTGGGACTGACCCAACTTGAGAAAAAGCTGTGTCAGCATTTTCAACGCATTGAAATTAAAGGGAAAAGAAGTGGGAAAGTGGTGGTTCTTTTGACTCCTGAAATGATTGCTTCGATGGAGGTGCTGGTGGAGAACAGAAGGGCCTGTTCCATCTCTGACCATAACCCATACTTCTTTTCCCGCCCGGGCGCAGACACCCACATCAGGGGATCAGACTCCCTACGCCAGGTAGCCAAAGAATGTGGTGCGGTGCATCCAGAGATGCTATCCTCAACCAAACTTAGAAAGCACATAGCTACTATGTCTACAGTTCTCAATATGAAAGAGAATGAGATGGACATACTAGCCAACTTCCTCGGCCATGACATTCGCATCCACAGGCAATATTACAGACTACCAGAGGGGACACTGGAGCTGGCCAAAATCAGCAAAGTGTGATGGGCATGGAGCAGGGAAGAGTGACGGAATTCGAAGGAAAGAGCCTCGACCAGATACAAATTGAGCCTGAAGGTAATTCTTGATATTATTAAAATATGTATGATTTTTTTCCCCTAAAGGCCACTTGTATTTTTATTTTCTGTGCGACAGGGAGAGCAGTAGAGATCCTCTCACAAACGGACGGGCTAAAAGAAACTTCAAGCGGAGAACCTTCAACCATTCATCCAGATGCACCCCATGGTAGTGGCAGTGCCCCTTCTGGTAAGTGTACCAGGTGGGGGATTACAGCCAGGCTGCTTGGTCCTCACCCTGGGAGTGTATATTGCTAATATATTTTTATTTCTCTCCCTAGAACGTGTAAGAAAGCCATGGTCTGCATCTGAGGTGAAGGCTGTGGGAGAAGACCATGACACCTTTCATACAGACTGGAAAGGTCCCTGGGAAGTCTCACTGCCTGGCCTGGCCTGGCCTGGCCTGGCCTGGCCTGCATTAATGCCTCACCAGATGACCTTAGACATCGGACATGGAGTGGCATTAAATTCTATGTCAAAAATAGAATCACTGCAATTCGAAAAAAAAATCTAAAATAAAATTCCTTTAAAATAGTTGTTTGGTTTCTATTGACTGTTTTGTATTACTTAAAGTAGTCCCAGTAAAAAAAGATTATGTCTATGGGTCCCATTCTGAACGGCCCTGTCAAAGGGACCCACCAGGTAACAAAAACGTGTGTGTGTGTGTGTATGTGCGTGTATGTGCGTGTGTGTGCTTCTGTGTGTGTATGTGTGTGTGTGTGTGTATGTGCGTGTATGTGCTTCTGTGTGTGTGTGTGTGCGTGTGTGTATGTGTGTGGGGGTGTGTGTGCGTGTGTGTATGTGTGTGCTTTTGTGTGTGTGTGCGTGTGTGTGCTTCTGTGTGTGTATGTGTGTGTGTGTGTGTGTGTGTGTGTGTGTGTGCTTCTGTGTGTGTATGCTTCTGTGTGTGTATGTGTGTGCGTGTGTGTGTGTGCTTCTGTGTGTGTATGTGTGTGTGTGCGTGTGTGTGCTTCTGTGTGTGTGTATGTGTGAGTCTTTCTCTCTCTCTCTCTCTGTGTGTGTACATGTGTGTGTGTGTGTGAGTGTGTGTATGAACCTATAAGTGTGTGTGTGTGGGTGTGTGCTTCTGTGTGTGTATGTGTGAGTCTTTCTCTCTCTCTCTCTCTGTGTGTGTGTACATGTGTGTGTGTGTGTGTGTGAGTGTGTGTATGAACCTATAAGTGTAAGTGTGTGTGTCATAATTACACCTGAACTCCTCCTTATGTTATGTTATGTTCTTGTATGTCGTACACATAATGAGATTAAAACAGGGCTTTCATCCTGATGCTAAATGTAACTGTGGCCAATCCCTGCTCACTCCCTTCACACCTGCGACTTCACACGGAATCAAAGCAGAAATCGGTATCGTTTAAAAGTGATTTGATACAGAAAGTAAAAATATCACAAGAGTGAACCCAAAAGCAGTGGATGAGTTCTAAAGGCTGACTTTCATAACCTCAGTCCTGGATCTACAGCCTGTTCATCCTCTCTCAATAAGGACAGTGATGATCCAGGACATTTATTAACATTTCTGAACAGTGTATTTTTGTATGTTCTGTGTTTGACCTGTGGATTCTCTGATCTATGGTTGGTGAATCCACAACTTTGTAAAGTCTTCAGAGTCAACTACTGTTGTAACTAAGGGCAAATACATTGAATTTAATTGAATAAAAGAGAGAGAGAGTGTGTGTGTGTGTGTGTGTGTGTGTGTGTGTGTGTGTGTGTGTGTGTGTGTGTGTGTGTGTGTGTGTGTGTGTGTGTGTGTGTGTGTGTGTGTGTGTGTGCGTGTGTGTGTGTGTGTGTGCGTGTGTGTGTGTGTGTGTGTGTGTGTGTGTGTGTGTGTGTGTGTGTGTGTGTGTGTGTGTGTGTGTGTGTGTGTGTGTGTGTGTGTGCGTGTGTGTGTGTGTGCATAATTAGACAGTTGCATTAGTCTGAACAAACAAAAGGACCTTGTCACTAATGCACTTCCCTGAGCTGTCTCATCATGATCTGATCTAGGATCAGTATTAGGATCGTCCCCAGGTCCTTCAGCCACTCCGCTGTGTCCCTTCATGTACATTCTACTGAATGCTAACCCACTGGCTCGATTAAGCTCTAAAGGGAAGTGCTCATAACTATGACGTTTGGCTCCTATTGACTTACACGTATAAGTCAACTCCTACAGCTCAGTTTGTGCCACACTCATCATTTTGGTTTTGTACTCTCTGTGATCCTGGTGTTCATATTGTGGATTGTAAACACGTTGTACATTTTGTATTTGTCTGTTTTTTTGTGTAATGATAGGACCCCTGAATCCGGCCTCTTTCATCTGCACTGTGGACGGGTCACCCCGGGCTCGGACTCGTGGGCTGCATCCCCTTCCCCATCTGGGAGCCTCTTCGGACCTGCACCACACAGTCTCTGTCCTGGATCTACAGCCGGTCCGTCCGAAGAAGCAGATCACTCTCTCTGACTATGGGCCTCCCTGAGGTTTCTCACTTTCTTAGTTTCTGATTGGTTTCTTGTCAATGCAGGAGAGTTTAAGAACAGTGATGTTCAGGGACAATTGCAGATTCATGAACATTTCTGGACAGTGGTCATCCCGCTCCATATGGACCAATGGCTCCTATGTGTTGGTCATTTGTATTTGTAACTTTGTAAAGTCCTCTGAGACAACTGCAGCTGTGACTTAGGTCTATACACAAAAACATTGAATTAAATCTCCACATTAGGAGGAGCCATGCCAGAGGGTCCAAGTGGATCGTCTGACCTTCTCGCTGTGACAGAGGAGATCAGAGCTCATCTCCTGCTCTTGTATCGTGGCTGGTGAGATGGCATCAGGGTGTGTGTGTGTATGTCTGTGTGTGTGTGTGTGTGTGTGTGTGGGTGTGTGTGTATGTGTGTGTATGTCTGTGTGTGTGTGGGTGGGTGTGTGTGTATGTGTGTGTATGTCTGTGTGTGTGTGGGTGGGTGGGGGTGTGTGTGTATGTCTGTGTGTGTGAGGGTGTGCGTGTGTATTTGCGTGCGTCGGTAATGCAGTGGTCTAATGAAATGAGGCTGTCTGACTTTTAATTGAATAAGGAGGAAGTCTTTGGATTCCCGTGATATGGATCAGAGCGGAGCCGCGGTATTGATCGAACGGGACATTTCCTCTGAGCAGCTTCATTATGAGCGTTTACTGTGAAGACCGACTCAGGGTCAGATACGACACCAAACTGTGTTTGTACTTTAGAGTCAAGTGGGCGTCAACCTGAAGAAGGAAGAGAGCGTGTGTAAGGTTTTAATTCCAAATTTAACATGTACACAAATATACAGTCTTTCTTTCTGGTCTCTCTCATTGTTCTTTGGCTTTTCTCTGGTACAAAAGACCTCTGATCTTTCTCAGGTTTTTCTTTGATCTCTCTGGTGTCTCTATGGGGGCCTTCCGCTGGTCTCTCTCTCTCTCTCTCTCTCTCTGGTCTCCAGTCTCTCTCTCTCTCTGGTGTCTCTCTCTCTCTCTCTCTCTCTCTGGTCTCCAGTCTCTCTCTCTCTCTCTCTGGTCTCCAGTCTCTCTCTCTCTCTCTGGTCTCCAGTCTCTCTCTCTCTCTCTGGTCTCCAGTCTCTCTCTCTCTCTCTGTCTCTCTCTCTCTGGTCTCTCTCTCTCTCTCTCTCTGGTCTCTCTCTCTCTCTCTCTCTGGTCTCCAGTCTCTCTCTCTCTCTGGTCTCTCTCTTCTCTCTCTCTCTCTCTCTCTCTGGTCTCCAGTCTCTCTCTCTCTCTGGTCTCTCTCTCTCTCTCTCTCTCTCTGGTCTCCAGTCTCTCTCTCTCTCTCTCTCTCTCTGGTCTCCAGTCTCTCTCTCTCTCTCTCTGGTCTCTCTCTCTCTCTCTCTGGTCTCCTCTCTCTCTCTCTCTCTGGTCTCTCTCTCTCTCTCTCTCTCTCTCTCTCTCTCTCTGGTCTCCAGTCTCTCTCTCTCTGGTCTCCTCTTCTCTCTCTCTCAGTCTCTCTCTCTCTCTCTCTCTCTCTCTCTCTCTGGTCTCTCTCTCTCTCTCTCTCTCTCTGGTCTCTCTCTCTCTCTCTCTCTCTCTGGTCTCCAGTCTCTCTCTCTCTCTCTCTCTGGTCTCTCTCTCTCTCTCTCTCTCTCTGGTCTCCAGTCTCTCTCTCTCTCTCTCTCTGGTCTCTCTCTCTCTCTCTCTCTCTGGTCTCCAGTCTCTCTCTTTCTGTTCTTTTTCTGTTCCTTCTCTGGTTTTTCTCTTGGGTCCCTCTCAGATCTATCTCTCTGGTCTCTTTGGTCTCTCTCTGGTCTCTGTGATTAGTTCAGAGTACTTTTTAAACCATATCTACATTTGCCAAATCTTGTGGTGATACCGTTCACTGACAGAAGCTGTTTTATGCAAATGTTTCGAAGTTAAAATTACAACAGCCCCTTACATTGTGTGCACCATGTGCTCTTATATATTGTAAATAGTAACTGAAACTCTATCTTAAATTTAAATGTATTCCTTAGAAGTGTTTTTTATTCTGTATTTTTTATTATCTCTTTCTGACTGTTGCACTGAGCCAAAGCCATTTCCAAGTCTGTGACCTCCTGTTACTTACGTGGCAATAAAAATGATTCTGATTCTGAACTTCTCTGAACGTCACAGTCGCATCAATTTTTCTCTTTGACCTACAGTGGGGGAACAAAGAATTTAGTCAGCCACCAATCGTGCAGAGCTGTCAAAGGACACCAGAAACAAAATTGTAGGCCAGCACCATGGATTAGGTAAGCAGTTTGGTGTGAAGAAATCAACTGTGGGAGCATTAATTAGTAAATGGAAGATATTCAAGACCACTGATAATCTCCCTCGATCTAGGGCTCCACACAAGATCTCATCCCGTGGGGTCACAATGATCATGAGAGCGGTGATCAAAAATCCCAGAACCACACGGGGGGACCTGGTGAATGACCTGCAGAGAGCTGGGACCAAAGTAACAAAGGCTACCATCAGTAACACACTACAACGACAGGGACTCCAAAAAAATTAGACAATGAGATTTTCTGGAGTTTTTGTTTCTTAATCTGTCTGCCATAGTTGAGGTATAAAGTCTTCTTTTTAAGTGGGAGAACTTGCACAATTGGTGGTTGACTATCTACCTTTTTGCCCCACTGTACCTTGGACAGAGACAGAAGTGGAATATGTGAAGTGGGAGTTAGAGGAAAAGATCATTGAGTTTAAACCAAGAGCAAACCAGTGACATGTGGTCAAGGAAGGGCCTCCTACGATCAAGGAAAGGAAAAAAGAAACAATGGAAACAATAATACTTGGTCACTTTAACAAGTGATTTGTGCCATTGTATTATTTCAATGTAACTTTGCTTTATTTCATATATTTTTACCTGTAAATCCTATTGTTCTCATATTGGACAGAGTGGTCACTTGGAGACGTAAACTCTACAGCTCACAGCGGGAGAAGCCCGTGCGGTGCTTGTTTTCTCTGCTTATCGCGTTTTACAAAGTTATACGTTTTTACTTTACCATCCACATGTCTACCTTTGAGAGGATGGTCATAAATTGTGTTTTTGAAACAAATATTGGTCTTTATCGCGCTCAACCACGGCTTGTAATGTCACTACGTGAGGCCAGCCTCAGGGGGCGCTGTGAGCCCAGAATTATATTTAATCTGATTCCATCAGAAAGCGTTCTTTCTTGTTCTTCTTCAGCTAAAGGCAGCTCCAGGTTTGGGTAAAATACATATAAGACATTTTAAGATGATTTAAAATTAAGACAGGAATGATAAGAAAGAGAGGTAAGAGGTAAGAAGATTTTAGAAATTGGATGCACCCAAGAGTCGGCTGCAGACAGCTAGCAAAACATGAGAGCGGTCTGTGGAGGAGACACTCGTTTTGCTTTTTAAAACTCATTGGACTTATTTACAAATGGAGGATTACTTATCTACACTCAAATTATTATCTGGACTTATAAATGAAACTTGTCTGAACTGAAGTGGTGTATGGAGTAACCTTTTTACACACTTTGTATGAGCAAACAATTCGGACATGAAACACATTCTGCTGTTGCCAAACAAATTGTGAATAAGCCGCTCTGTAGGTCCTGTTGATGTATATGATGTGTATGTTCATCTACCTCACCGCACGACACTGAACGACACATATATTTGGTGGAAACAATGACACTGTTCCCTGGTTGTTGTGGCTGGATCTGTCTTGTAAAAGTAAACGCCTCTAGCTCAGTAATCGTTTGTGTCACACTCATCATTTTGGGATTACATTTGTGGTTTAGCGCTCTCTGGTATCCTGGTGTTTATTTTGTGGTTTTGTCTCTGTAGTGTCTCTGTAGTGTCTAATTTCTAGTCAAATGGGATATAAATAAAGTAGTTTACTAAAAATGTGACTGAAATAAATTCAACTCTCAATGTCATCAGTGTTACAACAGAACACTACTTCCCTGGTCTCTCTCTGGTCTCTCTCTGGTCTCTCTCTGGTCTCTCTCTCTGGCCTCTCTCTGTTCTCTCTCTGGTCTCTCTCTGGTCACTCTCTGGTCTCTCTCTGGTCTCTCTCTGGTCTTTCTCTGGTCTCTCTCTGGTCGCTCTCTGGTCTCTCTCTGGTCTCTCTCTGGTCTCTCTCTGGTCTCTCTCTGGTCTCTCTCTGGCCTCTCTCTGGTCTCTCTCTGGTCTCTCTCTGGTCTCTCTCTGGTCTCTCTCTGGTCTCTCTCTGGTCTCTCTCTGGTCTCTCGGCACGGTGGCTGAGTGGATAGCCCCGAACCTTCTTCACAGCAAGAAGGTTCGGGGCTCGAGTCCCACCCATAGGGCCTTTCTGAGTGGAGTTTGCATGTTCTCTCCGTGTCTGCTCCAGGTGCTCCGGTTTCTTCTGCCAGTACATATATATATATGCACATTAGATAAAATTCTTCAGCTCCAATAGTCCTGAAAAAGCCGAGCATCAACATCTGGAGATGGGTCCCCGGGCGCTGTACAATGGACACCACTGCTCCTGATAACAGCCCTAGTGGCATCAGGATGGGTCAAAAGCAGAGGGTGAATTGCCCTATGGGGATAAATAAAGTGAAGCTTTACCTAGACTCAGGTGGTTACACCGTTGGGCCTAAACCAGTGGAACATATTTACACATTTTAACACAGATTCGTGGTTGTGTTCAGTGACCACTCATCACTCTGTTTGAAGATTACCCGCTCGCAGACATCATCACTGGGGGTGAGGGGGGGCAGCTTAGAGGGTCCAGAGTCCATAATCCCTCAGCCTTCACGCCGATTCTCCATGCACTTCGACTCACTGAAATACAAGCGTCCGCAGCAGCAGTCGGAGCTGTGGGTCCGCCGCGGGCCTCCTCAGATGGATGACACGTCTGCAGTGAATGTGAAGGGGGAGAGGGGTGAGTCGCAAATAACAAGACACTGGTCCACAAACGGAGTAAAGGCGGCCGGAGTGTGAGTGAGGCTGGTGCAGAGAGTTTAGGGGGATGGAGGGAAGGGCTAAAGGAAGAAAACATTGAACACAATTAAAACATATTTCTTAACTGTTCAGGACTCGGCACCCGACTGCACGAAAAACCAATGGGCCCAGGCCTGGCTCCAGGGAGGCTCCCCGGCTTATCAGGAGGGACCCAAGCTACAGGAGGAACTGTATACAGGCCTAGCTAACAAAGACAGCAAACAGATAGATAGATAAATACTTTATTGATCCCCGTAGGAGAAATTCAGGTGTTCAGCAGCAAAAGACTCATCCAGGTTTGTTGTACAGTCTGACAGCCGAAGTAATATCGAACTATCTAAATGACGTCACTAAGACACGCCCCCGCCGCCTGTCAACTCCCGCCCACATGTTTCGGACAAACACTGCCGAAATGAATCAAATACCACTTGTCACTTTAGACGAAAATGATAAACCAGGGGCAAAATTCCACCATCAAACCATCAGGGATCATAGTGTAGACCAATTATAACGTTGGCTTGAATGTCGTGGTCTTCCAGTAACTGGTAGACGGTTTGAATTGATAAAAAGATAATGGTGAGGATTATGCTAACATTATCTAGCCATTTAAATTGCAATGCTAGCGCCTTCTTTGTTTGTTTTGCTGTGATTAACTTCCATTTATCAAGTTGTTTTTGCACTATCCACTTTGTAATTAGTTTGATCATTAGTTAGCTACAGTCAGCTGATATTATAATAAATCCATGATCACAACGGGTTACGCCACTGTCTCTGAGAGAAACTATCAGAGCTAGCCACACTCAGTAAACGCAAATGACAATCAATCGACACATTTAAATGTTAATGGGAGAATACATTATACACATTCATAACACAAGTGCACGGAGGTTTTCAGAATTAACTGTTCAGGTTTTCATGACAAAAATACTTTTTTAATGCGACTAAAGCGATCGCTTTTAGGTTAACTATCCTCACTGTTACTCGCCTGCCACGGGAAAACCTTTGGGAACTATTTTCTTTGCACTCATTAAATAAACCTTTCGGCATGAGTAGTGAATGACGTTTATTTTGTGTGTTCAATTGGTACAAAGCCGTATAATAAGCAGACACAAAGTTGAAAAAAATCCCTCTCATCTTTCTTCAGGTGTGAGAATTGTATACTTTCTGGATTAGGACAAACAATACTAATATGGATTGATGGGGGTAAATGGTGTAAAGAGAAAGTTTGTGCTAACTACATTCAGAAGAGCTCAGACGGACCTGATACAGCGGTCCAGGTCCAGTCCCAGCTAAACGTAGCTAGGACTGGATCTGGATGCTCCAAGTGTTTTGAAAAAACATGTGTCCTTTTTAACCTTTTCATGAGAGAAATTCTGCCGACCACAAGCACCCACCTGGTCTGATCTGGTCCTGGTCTGGTCCTGGTCTGGTCCGATGTTGTGGTTTAACGAACGGGTTGAATGTTACTTTCATATAGTCCTTTTCAGAGTATCTGAAATCGCTCCGACAAGCACCATAACTGCAGTGTTTTGTTGTCACCATGATTCAATGATTTAGCCCAAATAAATACACACGCGTATGTGGAGAACACAGTAGAACTCAACGAGTCGTACACAATGTTTGTCCGAAACATGCGCGCATGCGCAGTCATCTGAGCTATTTTTAGCACATTTCGGAAACCGGACAGTGCCCTATAAAGGATCTCTTGAAATGTTTCGTTCTGAGCGGCCATAGTGTCATGCAGAGGGTGTCTGGAGTTACCCAGCATGCCCTGCATTAGAACCCACATCCTTCTCTCCAGCACAGTCCCACAGAGTCCACACTAATTCCACACTTCTCCCCATCACAGAGACACATTTCCTGATCAGCCTGTCGAGCCGGTTACTGTCTCGAGGTCAAACAGCCAACCCAACATGCGACCCCAAAGAACACGGCACTAGCTACAACAGACTGGTAAAATATGTGCAACATCTGACTGCTCACATCAAAGGACCTCAGTCTTCTCAGGAAGAAGAGTCTGATTGGACTGTATACAAATGGGTATTGCTATCATAGACTGTAGATGGACAATGCAAACCTGCGAGCTCACTGAGGCCCAGTAGGGAAGTGCTCATCGTTTGGCTCCAATTCTCTCCAATTTACTTCCATGTAAAAGTAAACTCCTCTAGCTTAGTCATTGTTTGTGTCACACTCCAATTTGGGCAAAAGAAAATGTAATCCTGGTGTTTTTATTTGAACAATGTCTTTCTCCAGAAATTACCCCTAACCCCAGTTCGGAGTCTTCTGTCCCTGAATTCATTTACTAGCTGGAGTGGGAACAGCCCAGCACAGCTTCTGATTGGCTCCTTGGTTACTGGGTGGTTGCTATCTGATCATTTGTTATAGGGTTGTTTGCTCTCATCTTTATTGCCCTAATTGGCTTCGTCTTTGATGTGGGCGTTGGTGGAGAGAGCTCAGACTGTCACAGAGGGATTGAGCAAGTGTGACATCACCAGAGTGCTAGCTTTTATGCAGAAGAAGCTGATTCGTTACGATTGGGTAACCTACCTTCCTTTGCAGGGTCAGACACTAACAAACATGTTGCTAAGGTAAGTTGTGGAGTTTCCCTACAAAGGAAGGCATTAAATTGGTCAGTCCTTATATGGCTCACATTTGGATTTACAAAGACAATCTCACAATATAAACTCCAAGATCACAGAGAGCGCTAACCCACAGATTTGAGCTCAAATTGGTGAGTGTGACACAAAGGGTTGCTGAAATAGAAGTTTACTTTTACACGTAAGACCCGGAGCAACACGTTGTCCAATAGCATTTCCCTATTGGGCCTCATTGAGCTAGCCAGTTAGCATTGTCAACAGGCTATGTTAGCTTTGTCCGTCTGGGGCATACTGCTGAATACTTGGCCTCTTTGCTTACAGTCAGCCTCAATATTGATCAAGTGACATTTTATTTCAGATTCCTGCTGCATAAATCACTGTTATGGATTATTTCTGGATCATCGTGGTCTTCATCATTTCCCTGATTCCAGACGTTAGGAGCCGACAGGATGGGGTCCTGGAGCGAACCCGGACTCGCTCTGGTTTACGAGGCTGTAACTCTGAGCGACAAACAAGGATTTAGAGATTTTTATGAACTTTTGGCGGCGGCCGTGGACGTCTGGGGCTGAGGATGAGAGGACGTGCCCTTGTCCACACGCTCTAAATCTGGGAGAGAGGAGAGAGGGGAAAGGGGAGAGGAATGAGGGGAGAAGAAGTGATCGGATCACAACATGCCTTTAGTTACTATTTTCATAAGAAAGACCAGAGAGAGAGAGCAGAGAGATAGACTGAGAGAGACCAGAGAGACAGAGCAGAAAGAGAGATAGACTGGAGAGAGAGATCAGAAAGATATACCAGCGAGAGAGACACCAGAGAGAGACCAGCTATACCAGCGACAGAGAGAGAGAGAGGACAGAGACATGTTTTAGATTTATAATCATAAACCCTCCCCGCACACACAGACAGGCCTCTTCTCTTCTTGTCCAAACCCTGAGCGACTGTGACTCTGCTCTGGCACCTGCCGTGCTCTTCAAGGTTAGTTTTTGATTTAACCGTGATGCATTTTTAAAAAGTGCACGGAGCTGGTGTGCGCCGGCGCCCCCTAGTCCATCTCTGTCAACGGTGGAAGTGCGGATCACCTTTTGGAGCTCAGAGGAGTTTTGGGACATAAATCAGAGCTGTGCATGGGCCTCGATCAGAAGGGGGGTCCTCCTGCTGCACTGGACACAGACCAGGGTGAGGGATGAATGTGGGACAGGCTCCAGCTCTATGGGCAAACAGGCTCAGGGGGACTGGTCAGGGTCAGGGACAGGGGACTGATCAGACCTGGTCCACTGGTCAGAGACCAGTTTCCGGTCTCTCTCTGGTCTTTATCTTAAAAATATCTCCCCTCTTCTCTCTCCCCTCACACACCTCACCCCTTTCCCCCCATTCTCTCTCCTCTCTTGCCCTGACGAGAAACTGCTCTCAACTCATTCACTGCATCAACCTTTTTTCTCTCTAAAATGGCTCAAAATGAGGTAAAAAAAAAAAATCTAAATGAATCAGACTAAGAACCCATTAGAGCAAAAACTAAAATGGCAGGGTTCTTTGTGAATCTGAGGCTCTGTAGTTTTAGCCGCTGATGAATTGTTTACTTTTGAATACACTGGAAACGGCAGAAAGTCCTAAGTAACTGTGATGGCAAGCGACTAGTATTCATGCAACCCTGCCTGTTTCTATTCATATGTCCCTGCTCCAGGAAGGAGCAACCCTGCCTGTTTCTATTCATATGTCCCTGCTCCAGGAAGGAGCAACCCTGCCTGTTTCTATTCATATGTCCCTGCTCCAGGAAGGAGCAACCCTGCCTGTTTCTATTCATATGTCCCTGCTCCAGGAAGGAGCAACCCTGCCTGTTTCTATTCATATGTCCCTGCTCCAGGAAGGAGCAACCCTGCCTGTTTCTATTCATATGTCCCTGCTCCAGGAAGGAGCAACCCTGCCTGTTTCTATTCATATGTCCCTGCTCCAGGAAGGAGCCGGGCCCCCCGACACCTACAGACAATGGCGCAAATCACTGTCCCCCCTTTCGCCTCTTGCATATCTATCGGTCTGTATGTGTGCATTTTCTACATCCTGCTGTCTGTCACACCCTTGTGTCTTTCGCGTCTTGCATCTGTATGACCTGCATTTCTACCATTGTCTGTCTGTTCGCACCTCCATCCCAGACGGCGCCAACGCTCCCCATGCGCCTCCTCACCGGTGGCCCCCTCCCATCTGTTGTGGGCGGGACTGTCTCTCGTGTGTGTCTTGTATACAGGAAACTCGGGGCTCTGCGCTCAGAGCTGGTACATGCTGCCTTTGTGTGTATATGCTGGCTCTCCGCACGTGTGTATAATAAACTTACGCTCCTGATTTAAGACAAATACTTTTGGGCTTTCTCCTTGCTTTGGGGTATATAATTCTACAACATAACTCAGTTGTTACGATTGTTTTTTTTTTTCGTGCTTTACAATGGCTTATATTTTCTTGCTTTTTTCAACTTGAGATATTGCTGTTCATGGTTTTGCGCTGGTCCGGACCGGAGCCGAGCGGATTCATGGTCTGAAACGAAGCGGACCAGAGAGAGAGACCGGAAATAGAAACCATTGAGTGACTAGAGAAATAGACAGGAGAGAGACTGGAGAGTGTGAAATGAAAGTTAACACAATTCCGGTTGCACAAAAAGTGTAGATTCTGTTCATTAAATCTGTTGGACAGGAGTTCCAACAGGAATTCTCAGCATTTCTTTTCGCTGAGTAAGATGTGTGTGTGTCTGTATTTAGGAGGTTGTCTTCATGTTGTAGACATGTATTTCAGCAGGAGCCAGGATAACTCTAGGGGTCCTTCTGCTGTGGAGGCTGGAAGGTGAAAGGTGGATGAGGTGATGAAGCTGCAGAGGTAAAAATAAACTCACCTCACGCACACATCATGTTCTTGACAAGGTGAAACAAAGAGAGGATAAAGAGAGAGCTGGTTTAATTTCACTGGAACAGCCGAGAGCTTATCTGATCTGGTGTTGGGACAATCTGAGAAACATATCTAATTGTTTGAGCTAATGTATACCTCACTCTGAGATGAGAGAGAGAGAGGAGAGAGAGAGAGACCAGGGAAAGACTGGAGAGAGAGCAGTGAGAGAGACTAGAGAGAGAGAGAGAGACCAGGGAAAGACTGGAGAGAGAGCAGTGAGAGAGAGACCAGAGAGAGAGAGAGAGACCAGGGAAAGACTGGAGAGAAAGCAGTGAGAGAGACTAGAGAGAGAGAGAGAGACCAGGGAAAGACTGGAGAGAGAGCAGTGAGAGAGAGACCAGAGAGAGAGAGAGAGACCAGGGAAAGACTGGAGAGAGAGCAGTGAGAGAGAGACCAGAGAGAGAGAGAGAGACCAGGGAAAGACTGGAGAGAGAGCAGTGAGAGAGAGACCAGAGAGAGAGAGAGAGACCAGGGAAAGACTGGAGAGAAAGCAGTGAGAGAGACTAGAGAGAGAGAGACTCGAGAACGAGAGAATCCAGAGAAAGACCGCAGAGAGACTAGAGAGATAGACCAGAGAGAAACTAGAGAGAGAGCAGAGATAGACACTAGAGAGATACCGGAGAGACAGATAGAGGTGTTGGGACGATTGGAGAAACATAAATCCAAATGTTTGAGCTGATTTGGGTGGTAATATCGTCCCGTGTCAGGGCTTTGTGTTTGCCGTCAGCTGCGTGTGACTGAGGACAAGTGCAGGTGCGATCAGTCATGCAGCCACTGAGTACAGAGGCATTTGTAACAGCTTATCCGTGTTTCCAGATATTCACACTTTAGGGAAATAAATGATTTTTAAAAAGACTATAAAATCTTTTCCTAACTCATTGTTACTGGCTATGTGTGACCATTGATGTCAGGACGTGATTCAGAGTTTGACCAGAAAAGAATACCAAGATATTCAAGAGTTCATAAAAACAATATTTAATACTTAATAATTTAATACTAATACAAAACTCTGAGCTCCTATATTTCCCAATCTAACCCTAAGAGCTGAGCCAAATTAACTGTCCATACGGGCCGAAAAGACTATGGCGCTCTGCAAAGACCTCTCTCTGTCCCTGCTCAGACTGATGAACTCAGCATAGATCAATCACATATAGTAAATGTGCAGGGGGGGCGTGGTGTATCTGGAGACGTCATCTTTTGGCCCCCGATGTGGAAGTGGCGGCAAGACCAGGTCTGGGTCTGGTCTAAGTCTTGAACTTTGGTCCAGGTCTGAGTCTCAGTCCGAATCCTCTTTTCTCAGCAACACCTTCTCATTTCCGTAAGTAAGTCCTGGTCCAACCGGGATTCGAACCCAGGACCTTTTTGCTGAGAGGCGAGAGTGCTATCCACTCAGCGACCGTGCCGCCCGTAAGAAACTTACAAAAAAAGCTTCTACTGGCCTCAAGTTGACATCTGCTAGTTTCGACTGAGGAGCGACAAACAGGAAGCTGCCTGTACGTTAATACATGCTAGTCTGATTACCTCTGACTTAAAATGCTTTGAGCACAGACCAGCAATGAAGTCTAGTCCATTGCACATTAATCAAACACATTATGAGGAATAGGTTCTGTTCACTGTATTTATGGACAGAATTTCTAGGCGCAGCCAGGGGTCGGAGGGGGTCCGGTTCGGAGACCACAGGATTTCATCTCTGCTGTTTGCAGACGATGTTGTCCTGTTGGCTCCAACGAACCAGGACCTGCAGCATGCACTGGGACGGTTTGCAGCCGAGTGTGAAGTGGCTGGGATGAGAATCAGCACCTCCAAATCCGAGGCCATGGTGCTCGACCAGAAAAAGGTGCCTTGCCCTCTTCAGGTGGGTGGAGAGGTCCTTCCTCAAGTGGAGGAGTTCAAGTATCTCGGGGTCTTGTTCACGAGTGAGGGAAGGATGGAGCGTGAGATTGACAGGCGGATCGGTGCAGCGTGCGCAGTGATGCGGTCGCTGTATCGGACCGTTGTGGTAAAGAGGGAGCAGCGTCTGCAGTCAGAGCTGTATCGGACCGTTGTGGTGAAGAGGGAGCAGCGTCTGCAGTAAGAGCTGTATCAGACCGTTGTGGTAAAGAGGGAGCAGCGTCTGCAGTCAGAGCTGTATCGGACCGTTGTGGTAAAGAAGGAGTTGAGCCGAAAGGCAAAGCTCTCAATTTACCGGTCAATCTTCGTTCCCTCCCTCACCTATGGTCATGAGCTGTGGGTAATGACCGAAAGAACAAGATCGCGGATACAAGCGGTCGAAATGAGCTTCCTCCGCAGAGTGGCTGCTCCCTTAGAGATAGGGTGAGGAGCTCAGTCACACGGGAGGAGCTCGGAGTAGAGCCGCTACTTCTCTACGTCGAGAGGAACCAGTTGAGGTGGCTCAGGCATCTGTTCAGGATGCCTCCTGGACGCCTCCCTGGGGAGGTGTTCCGGGCACGTCCCACCGGGAGGAGGCCCCTGGGAAGACCCAGGACACAGAGGGACTATGTCTCTCAGCTGGCCTGGGAACGCCTTGGGGTCCCCCCGGACGAGCTGGAGGAAGTGTGTGTGGATAGGGAAGTCTGGGCAACTCTGCTTAGACTGCTGCCCCCGCCACCCGGCAACGGATGAAGCGGAAGAAAATGGATGGATGGATGGATTATGAGAAATAGAGAACACAATAAGGATTAATATAAAACAAATCAAAGATTAATAAAAATGTTAATACATTAAATGACTGATAATTAAATAGGTGATGAAAGTTATTCACTATGTTCTTTGTGTCAGCGTGGGGATGTATTTCATGTATATAACACCATTTTTGGTCAAATAAATGTATTTCTACTTTCAAATGATGACAGCATTGAGCCGCACTGGGGAGATGTGCAGTTCATGCAAGTCGGCCCAGTCTTCTTGACAAAGAAAAGCATGATGAGGCTCTATCAACAATGGTCACATTATTCTTTCATAAAGGAATCTAGAAGTGGTGACATCATTCAAAAACACATGCACAATGTTGGAAAGGGCAACATCTACTTTTTACTTTCAGGCATGTGGCCTCTCTGGCTTCTCTCTGGCCTCTCTCTGGCTTCCCTCTGGTCTCTCTCTGGTCTCTCTCTGGTCTCTCTCTGGTCTCCCTCTGGTCTCTCTCTGGTCTCTTTCTGGTCTCTCTCTGGTCTCTCTCTCTGGTCTCCCTCTGGTCTCTCTCTGGTCTCCCTCTGGTCTCCCTCTGGTCTCTCTCTGGTCTCCCTCTGGTCTCCCTCTGGTCTCCCTCTGGTCTCCCTCTGGTCTCTCTCTCTGGTCTCTCTCTCTGGTCTCCCTCTGGTCTCCCTCTGGTCTCCCTCTGGTCTCCCTCTGGCTTCTCTCTGGCCTCTCTCTGGCTTCCCTCTGGTCTCTCTCTGGTCTCTCTCTGGCCTCTCTCTGGTCTCTCTCTGGTCTCTCTCTGGTCTCTCTCTGGTCTCTCTCTGGCCTCTCTCTGGCCTCTCTCTGGTCTCTCTCTGGTCTCTCTCTGGTCTCTCTCTGGTCTCTCTCTGGCCTCTCTCTGGCTTCCCTCTGGTCTCTCTCTGGTCTCTCTCTGGCCTCTCTCTGGTCTCTCTCTGGTCTCTCTCTGGTCTCTCTCTGGTCTCTCTCTGGTCTCTCTCTGGCCTCTCTCTGGCTTCCCTCTGGTCTCTCTCTGGTCTCTCTCTGGCCTCTCTCTGGTCTCTCTCTGGTCTCTCTCTGGTCTCTCTCTGGCCTCTCTCTGGCTTCTCTCTGATTTCTCTCTGGTCTCTCTCTGGCTTCCCTCTGGTCTCTCTCTGGTCTCTCTCTGGTCTCTCTCTGGTCTCTCTCTGGTCTCTCTCTGGTCTCTCTCTGGTCTCTCTCTGGCCTCTCTCTGGCTTCCCTCTGGTCTCTCTCTGGTCTCTCTCTGGCCTCTCTCTGGTCTCTCTCTGGTCTCTCTCTGGTCTCTCTCTGGCTTCCCTCTGGTCTCTCTCTGGTCTCTCTCTGGTCTCTCTCTGGTCTCTCTCAGGTCTCTCTCTGGTCTCTCTCTGGTCTCTCTCTGGCCTCTCTCTGGCTTCCCTCTGGTCTCTCTCTGGTCTCTCTCTGGTCTCTCTCTGGTCTCTCTCTGGTCTCTCTCTGGTCTCTCTCTGGTCTCTCTCTGGTCTCTCTCTGGTCTCTCTCTGGTCTCTCTCTGGTCTCTCTCTGGTCTCTCTTTGGTCTCTCTCTGGCCTCTCTCTGGCTTCCCTCTGGTCTCTCTCTGGTCTCTCTCTGGTCTCTCTCTGGTCTCTCTCTGGTCTCTCTCTGGTCTCTCTCTGGTCTCTCTCTGGTCTCTCTTTGGTCTCTCTCTGGCCTCTCTCTGGCTTCCCTCTGGTCTCTCTCTGGTCTCTCTCTGGTCTCTCTCTGGTCTCTCTCTGGTCTCTCTCTGGTCTCTCTCTCTGGTCTCTCTCTGGTCTCTCTCTGGTCTCTCTCTGGTCTCTCTCTGGCCTCTCTCTGGCTTCTCTCTGATTTCTCTCTGGTCTCTCTCTGGCTTCCCTCTGGTCTCTCTCTGGTCTCTCTCTGGTCTCTCTCTGGTCTCTCTCTGGTCTCTCTCTGGCTTCCCTCTGGTCTCTCTCTGGTCCCTCTCTGGTCTCTCTCTGGTCTCTCTCTGGCTTCTCTCTGATTTCTCTCTGGTCTCTCTCTGGCTTACCTCTGGTCTCTCTCTGGTCCCTCTCTGGTCTCTCTCTGGTCTCTCTCTGGTCTCTCTCTGGTCTCTCTCTGGCTTCCCTCTGGTCTCTCTCTGGTCTCTCTCTGGTCTCTCTCTGGTCTCTCTCTGGTCTCTCTCTGGTCTCTCTCTGGCCTCTCTCTGGTTTCTCTCTAGTCTCTCGCTGGCCTCTCTTTGGCTTCTCTCTGGTCTCTCTCTGGTCTCTCTCTGGTCTCTCTCTGGACTCTCTCTGGTTTCTCTCTAGTCTCTCGCTGGCCTCTCTCTGGTCTCTCTCTGGTCTCTCTCTGGTCTCTCTCTGGTCTCTCTCTGGTCTCTCTCTGGCCTCTCTCTGGTTTCTCTCTAGTCTCTCGCTGGCCTCTCTTTGGCTTCTCTCTGGTCTCTCTCTGGTCTCTCTCTGGCCTCTCTCTGGTCTCTCTCTGGTCTCTCTCTGGTCTCTCTCTGGCTTCCCTCTGGTCTCTCTCTGGTCTCTCTCTGGTCTCTCTCTGGTCTCTCTCTGGCTTCCCTCTGGTCTCTCTCTGGTCTCTCTCTGGTCTCTCTCTGGTCTCTCTCTGGCCTCTCTCTGGCTTCTCTCTGATTTCTCTCTGGTCTCTCTCTGGCTTCCCTCTGGTCTCTCTCTGGTCTCTCTCTGGTCTCTCTCTGGTCTCTCTCTGGTCTCTCTCTGGCTTCCCTCTGGTCTCTCTCTGGTCCCTCTCTGGTCTCTCTCTGGTCTCTCTCTGGCTTCTCTCTGATTTCTCTCTGGTCTCTCTCTGGCTTACCTCTGGTCTCTCTCTGGTCCCTCTCTGGTCTCTCTCTGGTCTCTCTCTGGTCTCTCTCTGGTCTCTCTCTGGCTTCCCTCTGGTCTCTCTCTGGTCTCTCTCTGGTCTCTCTCTGGTCTCTCTCTGGTCTCTCTCTGGTCTCTCTCTGGCCTCTCTCTGGTTTCTCTCTAGTCTCTCGCTGGCCTCTCTTTGGCTTCTCTCTGGTCTCTCTCTGGTCTCTCTCTGGTCTCTCTCTGGCCTCTCTCTGGTTTCTCTCTAGTCTCTCGCTGGCCTCTCTCTGGTCTCTCTCTGGTCTCTCTCTGGCCTCTCTCTGGTTTCTCTCTGGTCTCTCTCTGGTCTCTCTCTGGTCTCTCTCTGGTCGGTCTCTGGTCTCTCTCTAGTCTCTCTCTGGTCCCTCTCGGTCCCATATTGCCACATTACCTGCTCTGCGAGACACACATCTCTCCCTCACAAATAAATTGCCCTCCTCTAAACACTATTATTCACTCGGCAAATGAAAACCGTCTCATATCAGCTGAAAAACGGCCCAGAATTAATTAACCTTTGTCATTTTAATTGCTTTAGTGACAGCTGTCCTTTCCTCTCTCGACGTACCACTGTGGAGCTTGTCAATTGCTTTTTTCCCGACTCTTCTCTCTCTTTGCAAATAGATTAAAAAACCCCACGGAGGATAGAGTCGTTTCATTAGGCAGACTAAAGCCCTGGGGGTGTTTCGGCAGGTACGCCCTCTCTCCCCTCTCCTCGTCTCCCCATCTCTGCCCTAAATACAAATGAACAATACTATTAAGCCCGCTATGAATCGGATGAATTGTTGCGACTGGAAAATTAAGTTCACGCTCTGTTTAATGCAATCCCGCTGCTTGTTTTCCCGGTGTCGATAAATATTGTTAATAAAAGGTTCGGCGGATGGAAAGCCGAATGCGCAGGGTGTAATTGCGCTAATGGCTGGTGCGCAGTAAACAGCATTGTGCGATGGATAAAGCCGCTCTAATTTCCAGTGATCTTACGCCGATCCCTGCTTTATGTCAAGACAACAGGCCGCGGTGGTGGAAGGCATGAGGTGCGGGTGCAAAAAGGGTGATTATCTGTTGACGGAGCGCAGAGGTGGTGAGAGTCTGAGAGTGTTTGAGATGCCGTGTGATGATGGAAACACTGGTGTGAATGGGTGACGGGAGATGGAGGCAATTAGCTGCAAAAACACTGTTATGTCTTTAATGATTTCTCTTGGTTTGGGCTTAATGAGGCCAAACAAATGGTTCGTTGGGTGGGGCTTGCGGACCCAACAAGGTAGAAGCTGACAATTGATTCAGGTGTTGACATTGCTGATATGGAACTATAGGCATGTTGATGTTGATGCTGATAATAACAAATAATAATGCATTGACTTTGTATGGCAGCCTTTTAGAAACTCCACATGACATTATTCATTCACTCCAACGCGCTGGTGTTAAACTACGACTTTAGCCACAGTTGCCCTCAGTCCTGAGTCTACAGCCTCAGTC